>PVHT020004944.1:18883095-18927389 GCA_004024745.2 Catagonus wagneri
TTTTTTTTTTTTTTTTTGCCTTTTTGGGCCACATCTGCAGCATATGGAGGTTCCCAGGCTAGGAGTCCAATTGGAACTGTAGCCACCGGCCTATGCCAGAGCCACAGCAATGCAGGATCTGAGCCTTATCTGCAACCTACACCACAGCTCACTGCAACGCTGGATCCTCAACCTACTGAGTGAGGCCAGGGATCAAACCTGCATCCTCACGGATGCCAGTCATGCTCGCTAACTGCTGAGCCACGACAGGAACTCCTACTAACTTCTTTTAATGCTATGTAACTATATCCTTAAATACACATTTGATAACTGGTTCATTGCTTTTTTAAAATGGCCCCAATTCTCCATCTGTCGCTATACCATACACTTTGCAATGAGGTTTTGCAGATCTTCCCATCAAGAGGTAGAACCCACGTTCTTCTATCTTGAATCTGGGTAGGATTTGTGACTTTTTTTATCAGACAGAATTTGGCAGAATCTGTGTGCTACATTTAAGACTGAACTTCAAGAGCACTTTCACTCCTGTGTTTACTTTCTTGGAACTCTGGTCAGCTCCCATGAGGACAAGGACAGGCTATCCTAATGAGCTAGATCAACCACTCCAGTCCTTTGTGTGAGCAGCCAGTTGAATGCCAGGCATGGGAAGATCATCCTAGAAACCCATCCGTTAGCTGATCTCTTAGTTAACAAAAAATAGATGAGTAGCTGTTCCCACTGTGGCGCAGCGGAAATGAATCTCACTAGGAACCATGAGGTTTTGGGTTCAATCCCTGGCCTCGTTCAGTGGGTTAAGGATTCTGAGTTGCTGTGAGCTGTGGTGTAGGTCTCAGATGTGACTCGGATCCTGTGTTGCTGTAGCTGTGGCTCCGATTTGACCCCTAGCCTGGGAACCTCCATATGCCATGAGTGTGGCCCTGAAAAAACTGAACAAATAAATAAACGAAAGATGAGCAAACTCACCTGATACCAACTGAGCCTGGCTCGGATCAGCAAACAATCTAGTTGACTTATAAATTACTGAGTAATAATAAATACTTATTGTAATAAGATATTAAATTTTGGGGTAAGTTGTTACAAAGAGATGGCTGATGCAATACCGTTTAGATAGTATTACTTCAGTAAACAGAAAAAATTTCGAAGTTATACAAATAATGTAATTCCTAATTGCTCTCTAAACAACTCAGTCTAAATGTCCATGTGGCACTTGAATTGAAGGTGTCCAAAAATAAATTATTGTGTTACTCCCAAACATTTTCTTTTCTCCAAATTATATCTTCCTATGTCTGGTCACTTTACTTAAGCTAAGAAAGTGTAGGAGTTTCCATTGTGGCTCAGCAGTCAAAAACCTGACTAGTATCCATGAGGATGAGGGTTGGATCCCTGTCCTCGATCAGTGGGTTAAGGATCCGGCTTTACCATGAGCTGTGGCTGTAGGTCACGGGGTGGTTTAGATCTTCTGTGGCTGTGGCTGTGGCTGTGGTGTAGGCTGGCAGCTGTAGTTCCAATTAGACCCCTAGCCTGAGAACCTCCATATGCCACGGGCCCAAAAAGACAAAAAGAAAAGAAAAGAAAGAAAAGGAAAAGAAAGGAAAGGAAAGGAAAAGAAAAGAAAAGAAAAGAAAAGATATTGATTATTTCTTCCTACATCTGCTACTTTCCCCCGTTTCCAAATGGCCAGTGGAGTCGCCATTTAAGCTTAATCAAATATACTCCCAACTATTCATTCACACAGTAGTTGTTGTCATTACAAGATATCTCCTGAATTAACTGCCTTGTCTTGCATGTCTCTCTCTACAAGTCAGTTTTACCAGAGTTTTTTCTTTCTTTGTCTCCATGGTACACACCTAATTGTCTGCTTTCCTTTCTTAAAAGAAAAAAGAAAAAAAGGTCTATGTAAAATTCATTACTTTGTTACGGAAAGTATATTCTTCCTTATTTTTCTTTGTGGTAAAAACACTAAATTCCTCAATATAGACAAATAATATTAATTGCAATACTACTAGCTTTTATTTTCAAAAGATTCATCTGGATAGTGAATTTTATGGGCCATGTTAAAAATTCTTTCTACTTCGATGTATTAAAGAACAATAGCAATCACATTAACAAACTACATGGTATGAGTCGAAAACAGTTTTCTCTGTGCTCATTGCACAAAGGCATATGAAGTTCATATGCCTTTACACATCCAATAGAAAATCCTGTTATTCACATTTCCTTTCTCATCCCAGACATACTTTCTCTCCTAAATTGTCTTTGTACCTTTACTCAAGACACTCCTTCTGCCTCAAAGGCATTTTTCCTTCCTCACTAGGTCAAATTCAATTTATCCTATGAAACATAGCTTAAAGGACACTGTCCCAGTGACATTGTATTTGAAAATGTAATCAGAAGTAACCCCCCATTTATATGTTCTACATAGCATTTTTTTTTTGCTAATATTAATATAGTATTTAAGCCATCATAGGTAGTTAAATATGGGTTGCCCTCTCTGCTTGATTGTGAGCACCTTGAAGTCAGGGTATTATATAATTTTCATGTTTATATCCTTAGCATTGAATAAAGTGCCTGGTAGTAGATATAACTGACAATCTACCTATACGTCTACAACAGAATATTTTATGTCGTATATAGAACTTTTCCTCATTGATTCTTAATACATGTCTCTACAGAGAAATTAAAATTGGCGATTCATGAGCAAACTATTGCATTTAAAATTATTTTCATATTCTATGCTCTATTTTAGCATAAGAACAATATCCATATAGGCATTATTATCCCTAGTCTGTACATGAAGGAACTTAGAGAGGTAAAGGGAATTGGTGAAGGCAACAAAGGTCCTTTAATTCTACAACTTGGTATAGTTTTACTTGGCTAGAATCTCTTAGATTTAAGAAAACAATTTTATCACAATATAGCACAAGTTAAAGTCTCCAAAGTATTCAACTAACTTCAGAGTTCAAATATACTGAAAGGTTAAAAGAGTGCATGAATATTTTAAGGTGCAATTTCCCAAACATAGGTTTATTAAACTGCTGTTTCTCACATATAGGTTCATTGTAATTCTAGCATCTTGCTAGCCTAAAATCATCACTGCTTGCAAAAAAATTGTGATATGAATAGCTATGACAATTGCAAATTATTTCATATTTTTCAAAAATGAGATGAGTGAAGAAACACTTGATTTTTTATATTTTATAAAAAAATGTATTGACGTGTAGTTGATCTACCATGTGTTAATTACTGCTGTACAGCAAAGTGACTCAGTTATAAATATATCTATATGTACATATATATTCTTTTTCATATTCTTTTCCATTGTGGTTTATCACAGCATATTGAATACAGTTCCCCATGCTAGAGTAACACCTTGCTGTTTTTCACCCTATATATAGTAGTTTACATCTGTTAATCCTGAACTCCCAGTCCTTCTCTCCCTCACCCCCCCTCCCACTTGGCAACCACAAGTCTGTTCTCTATATTTGTGAGTCTGAAAAACACTTGCTTTTAAATGTAATTTTCATAACACAATAAAACTGCAGTTTTAATTTGTCTGTAATAATATCTTTAGGAGAGTTTTGAATGGCCACCATTACTGCATGGCTGCCATTTTCACTTTCTTGCAAAAATGTTTTACTCTCTTAAAATTTGTCTTTCTTTGTCACATTAGACATTAAAATACATAAGGCAAGGATCTGTCTCCTCTGCTGATTCCACAACATCAGCACGTTCTTTCCAGACAATGAAAAGAAAATAACCGTAATGGGAATAACATCGTACCAACAAAAGTGATAACACTATTGACAGTAAATTGACAGTAGGAAAACCATATAATCTCAGAACATGAGAGATGCCTGTTGGTATAGAGAAATGAAGGATTTCATTGATTCTGGTTTATTTGCTTATTTATTTATTTATTTATTTATTTATTGGTCTCTATTATTCTAATCTAGAACTTTTGCCAGACAGTTAAAAGGACTCTTTTGGGGTGTGAACTCAAAACAAATAGAAACGAATTAATCAACGCTGCCCTTTATAGGATACAATTCACCAGTTGAAATTATCCCTTATTTTCGAAAGGGGTCACATATAGGACTATTAGGTAATCCATTCATCAGGCAGATTCACTGATGAAGTTTTAGGGCAGGTACATGAAGTGCATGTAAACCACATGCTCATCTGCTGTTTAACTCGTTTATACTGTTTAACTGGTGTATTTGCAGTGTAGAAAACAGATTTGGAGATGATGACCTCTTGAAAAGGGAAGCTCAGTTTAGTATCTATGAAAGAGTGACCTTAGTTTACTATTGGGATCTCGGCCACTGTATGTCAGTTGGTTTCCTATAAGAATATTTTACTGAAATTTTAATGATTCATCAAGGACCAGTGTTGTCGGTTTCTACAGAGCTGAGTGAATGATTCAGATTTCAGGCTGATAGTCTTACCTACTTAAAATATCTCCGATGAAAAGCCACTGGGCTAGCCTCTGACCATCCTCTGTTAACATGAAATTTTTAGTGAAACCTTACCCGAACACCTTACCTAATTTATTACCTCCCACTCTCAGAGATAAATAGTTAGGTAAAATGTAGAAGTTTCTCATGATAGACAGTTTTTTCCATGTTCAAGTCAAAACTGAAAATGTCATGAAAAGAAACTTGCTTTTACATACAGGGTACCCAGCTGAGACTGTGGCAATTGGCTATTATCATGTAGTTGACCCTTGATGACTGGATAATTCAGGACCATGTGGGTATAAACAATGCTACATAAAAATTTCCCTCTTCCTCCTCTACTTCTCTCCCCCTCTACCTCTGCTGCATATAACCCTTTTAAGCCCCCCAAAATAACAGAGCATTTAAGGCTCTATAATTATAGATACTCACTCTGTATTTCTGTACTCAGGCATAGAATTAAAGAAAATTATACATTTTTTAAAAACCTATCTAGTTTCTGCAATGCCCCACTTTGAAAGAGTTAAAACATTGTCTTTATATGCAGGAAACATATGTGATTTTAGAGTGAAAAATAAGAGCTGTATTTGTGTTCAAATGATTTCTATCACCTTTTACATTTTTTTTTATTTTATTGCAGTATCAACACTGAACATGAGACCTACCCTCTTAATAAATGTTTCAGCGTGTGTATTGTTGACTATGGATATAATGTTGTAAAGCAGATCTTTAAAACTTATTTGTCTTGCTTAAGTGATACTTCATGCCCAATGGTCATGAACCTCTCACTTTTCTGCCTCTCTAGCCCCCGGAAACCACCATTCTAACACTTCCATTTCTATAAATTTTACTGTTTTATATACCTCATGTAAGTGGAATTTTGCAGTGTTTATCTTTCTATAACAGGCTTATTTCACTTAGCATAATATCCTCAAGCTTCATCCATGTTGTTGCAAATTACATAGTTATTTTTTTTTCTTTTATGGCCACACCCGGTGCATATAGAAGTTTCCAGGTCAGAGACTGAATCCAAGTCACAGCTGTGACCTACACCTCAGTTACAGTAATGCCAGATCCTTAACCCACTGCAGCGAGCTGGGGATCAAACCTGCACGTCTGCAGCAACCTAAGCCGCTGCAGTTATATCCTTAACCCAATGTGCCACAATAGAAACAAGCCTTCTTTTTAAGGTGGAATAATATTCCTCTGTATGCATATACCACAATTTGTTTATGTATTCATCTACCAAAGGACTTTTAGGGCACTTCCATGTCTTGGCTATACTGTAATGAATATGAGAGTGCTAATATCTCTTTGGGATCCTGATTTAGATTATTTTGGATAAATATGCAGAAGTGGGATTGCTGGAAAACGTGGTAGTTTTATTTTTAATTTTTTTGAGGAAACTTCATGCTGTTTTACATTTCAGCCACATTATTTTTCATTTCTACCCATTACATTTAATACAATTTGGCTCTGGCATGTACCCCTGTAGTTTTTCTCAATTGTTTCTGCATTTTCTTTTCAAATTTTAATTCCAAATTATTATTTTTCTATCGACAAAATCTTAAACCTTACTATTTTTATGTCTTTTTAGTTCCATGGGAAGAGTTGTTTTCAAAATATTAATTGATTGGATAAGAAAATATACATTTTTTATTTAATTTTTTCTGAAAAAAAGGATGTTTCATGAAAAACAAACTCACTTTGTTCTCATATATTTTGAGTTTGATTTGGGAAAATCAGGAACTGTAATGAACCAGATACAGAAAGACGTTTTCCTTCCACTTCCTTATTATTGCTAAAGACAAAGGAGTTGGCAGCAAGTTTGAACTTAAAAAGCAGTGAGGTTATTGTAGAAACACTGACAATGCAAATTACTATACTTGTTGGGGCTTTTCAAGTGATGAAGTACTTAGCTGCAACAGATATAAATTATTTGCCAAGGTTTATTTTTATATCCATATCTTTGCAATGCATTTGCTAAGCTCTTATTTATGATCACTTCAGGAAGCTAATGATATTGTTTGTTATTGAGCCTATACACAATGCAACAATTCTCAGTTTTTGGTTTTGTTTTTTTAATTGAGATAAGATGAAATCATAAATGGAAAAACCTTGGTGCAGAGGTTCCTCTGTGCTCCAGAGCATGAAGTCACGTTGGGTAGATCACTTTCCTTTTCTGCCTTTGTCTCTTCACCTTTTGACTGAAAGAATATAGGGGTCACTTACTCCAGTGCTATGAAGCCAAACAGAACATAAAGGAGAGACGAGAGCCCATGGAACACGATGCAGTGCAGGTACCTCTGGAGAACTAGTAAGTTTATACATGCTTTTTAACAAAGTCCACTGCTATTTAGCTGCAGGCTATTGCAGAAATTCAGGCTTAGCACCATAGATTTTCAAATTTGCCCTCAAAAAGAAGAGTTAGTTCTGCTTTTAGGTAAAGTATCTATCTATCTATCTATCTATCTATCTATCTATCTATCTATCTATATACGTATATACACACACACACACATATATATATGCTACTAAACTATGAATTTTACTGCAGCCTTGTTTTATAAACAGAAAACAGTTAAATGTGTTTTGGCAAGAGAATGACTCATCATTTCTAAATCTTTTGGAAGCTGATTTGGAAAATATTCAGGGATTGGGACGTGACAAAAGACGTAATATTATTGATCTATATTAATTTTGAAATTTTAGTTTTCAATACTGTATTTTTATTGAAGTGTAGTTGATTTACAATGTTTTGTTAGTTTCTAGTATATAGAAAAGTGATTCAGTGTATATATATATTCATATATATTCAGTATATTCATATATATATGAATGTATATATATGTATATGTGTGTGTGTATATATATATATATATATATATATATATATATACTTTTCACCTTCTTTTCCATTATAGCTTATTATATGATGTTGAATATAGGGAATTCTGCTGCTGTGCAATGGAAATGAATCTAGTATCCATGAGTATGCAGGTTCAACCCCTGGCCTCATCTGTGGGTCTGGGATCCGGCTGCTGTGACTGAGGTGTAGGTCACAGACAGGGCTATTTGCCCCATAGCCTGGGAATTTCTCTATGCCATGGGTGCATCCCTAAAAAGCAAAAAAAATAAAATTAAAATAAAAAGATATTGAATACAGTTCCTTATGCTAGAGCAGGACCTTGTTGTTTATCAAAAGCATTCTGTTTTTTAAATGTTGACAACTCAGTTTTGTGAACACTACATAACACGATATAATCACCATCCTCTTTTTGTCTTTTAAGCTACCAGTTGGTAACACTCTATGGATGAAAGAATGTTCAGTTATGGTACTAAAATGCTTTGATTGGAAGTGTACAGAGCATTTAGCATCTCTTTTATGCTTCAGAATTATGTAAGGACTTCTAGAAATTTTAAGGATATCATTGTGCTAGAGACTGTGGCAAAACCAGTTAACTAATGCCAACAGTTGATTGATAAAATAAACTACAATTTTTATGAGAATGTGTAACTATTTGCTTGCAAACTTGATGCTAAAAGTCATTTTTGTTTTCACGATTTTTTTTTGTAATATTCTTTATGTCATTTGTGGTTACAAGCATATAAGTATCAGCACAATTTGAATTATCATAGGTATAAGTTGAACAGGCTACATATTGTTCAATGTTCCATATTTTGCTTTTGGATTAAAAGCTACTGGAAAAAAGCACATTAGTACTCAAATGATACAACCTCTAGTATTAGAGTCCAGTGACAAGTGGAGAGCCCAATGCACCTGCAAATAATGGCAGCTTCTACTAGAGACTTTGCCTACAATATCTGTCAAAAACCCTTTTGATCTAATTATCATCATTTCCATTGATTATGGTGTTTTTCAAAGATTACACTAAAACATAGTGTTGTTTATATGACGACATCAAATAATGACAAAGGCACACACACAAAGAGTATTTGATCTCAACGCCAGACTAAACCTTCCAAATTGTTAGTCATTAAGATACCACATTGGGAAAGTTTCATCTGGCACAGATTTAAAGCTTTAGCAAGGAATTTAGATGAAAACAGTTTTTGAATGATTAATTTAGTGCATGAAGCTGTCAATAAAAGTATTTTCCTATACCCAGCTGACTTTTGAGATTTTAGAAAATATTATTTGCCCTGGAGAAAGAGAGACCATAGGTGGGCTAATCTTTATGATTTGGTTTTCCTTTTATAACTGGATTATTTTCTTCATCATTATCCTGTTCTATCTGAAAATATATTTTATGTGGATCTTGTATACTCTAGATAAGATTATTCATATCCCTTAATTTTGAATTCAGATTGTCCCGAGTTTTGTCTTGGCCTCCATTTTCCTTTGTAGCTTTTAAATTTTTCCTCAACCACCCTGCTAACTTATCTAATATACTTCTTCCTCAAAACTTCCCCTTTAAACCAGTCATGCATACGCACACACATGCACAGAAAGATAGGGAAGGACGGAGTGACTCTTGCTTCTATTTTTATTTTAATTTCAGCAGTAGTATTTTGAGTTACTTATGTTTTGTTCTTGTCTTCAGATTGCTTCATTATCCTAGTAGCTTCTTTTTTATTTTTAGGACTATGCTATCTTGTCTAGCCTTTTGAGAATGCTAATTGGAAATTTTAAAATGTATTTTTATATTTTCATATTGCAAAATTTCCTTTGTGGTTTACAGTTCCATGTGTTCTGAAATATGATAGAGCTTCATAATCACTAGGGCAATTGCGACACAAAACACACACCCTCACACTTCCAAAAATCCCCTTTTGCTACCCTTCATTCCCAACTCCTAGAAACCAGGGATATGTTCTCCATCCTTACGGTTCTTCCTCTTCCAGATTAAGATATAAGTGAAATCATATCATATTGTGCTGTTTGAGCCCGGCCCCTTCACTTAGCAAAATGCATCTGAGCTTTATGTTACTGTTCATACCCATAGTTTCTCTAATTATAATGTTTGTTGAAAAGTTGGAGTTCCCTTTTCAGCCAGGAGGTTAAGAACTTGTCTAGTATTGTATTGTCTAATATTGATCCCCAGCCCCACTCAGTGACTTAAGAATCTGGCATTGCTACAAGTTGTGCCATAGGTCGAAGATGCAGCTCGAATCTGGCGTTGCTGTGGCCGTTGTGTAGGCTTCAGCTGCAGCTCCAGTTCCACCCCTAGCCTGGGAACGTATACATACTGCAGAGGCAGGCCTACGAAGAAAAAGAAAAAGTCTTCTTTCACCAAAAGCAAGTTCAGTCTTCTTGAGATCAGTTGTTCTGTTTGTTATTTTTGCCCTTTTATTGTGTGATAATAGTTTACATAAATATCGGGTTGTCCTGAATTGCTGTTTATTTTTTATAAATGAAGAGCCATGTAATTAATAAAAATCATGGACACAAACTTTGCTGCCTGAGGTATTTTTTCATGACTACCTTTCCCAGGAAGAAAGGGATTGATAGGTATGTGTGGGGCAGTGGGGATTATTGACTGCCAGGCAGGCTTTTGGGTGTGGAATGGAGGGCTTCCTATTCTGGGTGTACAGAGGCAGGAGGTTTTCACACTCATTCATGGATCACTGTTTAGGCAAGGGAGTTCATCCAATGTGCATGCTATTTTTTTTTTTTTTTGTCTTTTTGCCTTATCTAGGGCCTCACCCGAGTCATATGGAGGTTCCCAGGCTAGGGGTCTAACAGGAGCTGTAGCCGCCGCCCTTCGCCACAGCCACAGCAACGAGGGATCCGAGCCACATCTGCGACCTGCACCACAGCTCACGGCAACGCCGGATCCTTAACCCACTGAGCGAGGCCAGGGATCGAACACGCAACCTCATGGTTTCTAGTCGGATTCGTTAACCACTGAGCCACGACGGGAACTCCTATTCCTGTTATTTTTAAGCCTGCCTTAGTTTTTACTTTTTTTCTTTTTTTTCTTTTTTTTGTAGGGCCACACCTGTGGCACATGGAAGTTCCCAGGCTAGAAGTCAAATCAGAGCTGCCGCTGAGGGCTTTGCCACAAACATGGCAGCACTGGATCCAAGCTGCATCCACAACCTACACTGCTGCTTTCAGCAGTTCTGGATCCTTAACCCACAGAGCGAGGCTAGGGATCAAACTTGCACTCTCACGGCCACTATGTCGGGTTCTTAACCCATTGAGCCACAATGGGATCTCCAATTTTTACTTTTTACTAAACCCTTTTACTTTTTAAGTTCGCTATGTAAATGTACACAGCCTTGGCCGCAGCTGGGAGGATGCAACAAGCTTGAGCTCTCTCATTCTCCACTGTGTATACACATAGCCTAGGAGGTGATTATATTTTATGTATGCTCCAAATTCAACTGCAACTTTATGTTAACGGAACCATTGCTTCTTCCCACTTTAGGTCTTTTTTTTTTTTTTGGAACATTGCCATATTAAACTCTTTTTATTTAATTTTATTGGA
The DNA here is from genome assembly GCA_004024745.2 of Catagonus wagneri. Lineage (NCBI taxonomy): Eukaryota > Metazoa > Chordata > Mammalia > Artiodactyla > Tayassuidae > Catagonus > Catagonus wagneri. The sequence continues at coordinate 18,894,002 of PVHT020004944.1, forward strand.
ATGCAGTTGACTGTCATTAAGCTTGACTGAATTGTGTTAGTAAGTCCAACACCTTAAGGTGTCACTTTCCACTGGCAAGGCTGTTAGAAGTGAGTATTTCCCACCACTTCAAATCAGCAAACCTCTTTCAACTAAGGCAGAACAGCGATCAAATACGACCACCTGCCCACTTGGGCAGGACCTCTGTACCTGCAAAGCTTGGACAGCATTTGAGGGTTACAACCACGGGCAAGAATGACTCAGATTTCCACAGTCCTTGTCTGAAGTTCAGAACGTTTTCGTACATAAGTACTTCTCAGACTATATTTCAACCCAGACTAAGTTTGTAATGCTTTTGTTTGATTTCCAGAGTACTGACATAGTTGTTATTTTTGTTCTATTTCATAGTTGCTTTTTGGGGAGAGGATTTGCCCATTTCGTCATTCAGGCATAGCTGAAAATTTCCTTCCCAAATACGATTTTTTTTAAACTTTTAATTTTTTTTTCTTTTTTAATTGGCTATACTCACTGCATACAGAAGTTTCTGGGCCAGGGATTGAAGCCAAGCTGCAGCTGCGACCTATGCCACAGCTCTGGCAATGCCAGACCCTTTAACCTACTGCTGAAGACCAGGGATCAAACTCACACTTCTGCAGCAAACTGAGCTTGCTACAGCCAGATTTTAACCCGCGGCGCCACAGTAGGTACTCTCAAATATGAATTTTAAATGGATATATGCTCACCACAAAATTGAAAATTACTAAAGGCATAAAGGCAAAGATTAGAAAAAAAACACTAATTGAAAAAAATTAAATTAGACATGGGTGCACACTAGAACTAAATATACTTCAGGTGGATAACAGTCACTTACAAAAATGAAAAACAAAAAACTGTAATATTTTTATAGTGAGATATTGGGTATAGTTTAATTGTAAGGATAATCAGAATTGTCAATAATGGGGACTTCTCAGATAAGAAAATATAATCAAGATTTTCAAGATGACCCATTTCCTAGCTTATTACTGGTTTTTACCTACACTATATATAAAACCCTAGGGTTGAATTTTAGAGAGTTAAGATCTAGAATTTTAATGAGATAATTGAAAAACCACCCACAGAAGTTTTGTTGCGCAGGATCTCAATAATTCTGGAAAAAAATAAACTTATGATATTAACGAATTGGGGGATATACTAATAAAAGGGAATATATAAGAAATTCCACATGTAGTCCTTAAAATTTTCTTGTATCTCTGTCTCTAAGGTATAATTTTCAAAATTTACTTCACTCTCCTGTAATGCTTTTCCATTTAGTATGCACCTTTATTTTAACCCCATCTCATAGCTTTTTTCACTTCCTCACTGAAATGTGAATTTCTTGGGATTATTCTCGGCCCACAAAATCTGTGTATCAATATACTTCTGTGGAAAAAAATTACTTATCTGGATATTGCAAGGTGATGTAGAATTGCCTAAACAGTAATAAATATGTCAAGTTTTTAGCTATATAGAGCTAAATACTTTTAGTCTTTAGCAACACCAAAAATGGTGAAAAAGGAATGTATGGTAATACACATTTAAGTGTTTTTAGAATGAGTATATTCCCATTAAACACTTCAGTTTTGTTTTTGCTTCAGCCTCCATTGATTGTTTCACATGGTGAGGGCTTTGCAGAGCACAGCTGTTAGCTGTACCATCCTGGATCAAATCCTGGAGAATAACTTTCTAGTTATGCTTCTTTTACTGTTGTTTCCCAGTCACACACACACAGGTTAAAAAAATGTGCAATCCTGCATGGAATGTTAAAAAATTGCAAATGATGTATGAGATAAAAATGTACCCTTGTCTGTAACCTAACACACACAGAGTGCAAACATTCTTGAACTGCTCTTCTTAAAACGAAGCCCTGACAACTATCTGCTTTAAATAATGTATGATCTTAAATTTTAAAAAAGGAAAGCCAAAAAATGAGAGGAAGGATCTTTTTAGTTTCTTTAGGAGTTGGCTTTTGTTTTCTTCTAGATAAGAATGGTATACTTTTACCAATGGAGATATTATGTATCAATAGCACAAGTCAATATTTCAAGCTAAATATTATACGGAAGAACCAATTTCTATTGCTTTTAATCTATTCAAGTGCTAGGAAGTGAATTCTCTCATGAAAGCTTTTAAGTGTCAGACTGAGAAAATACTGCACCTGCCTTACGTATGGCAACCACTTTTATATATCAACTTTTCTTCTTTATTGTGTATATGGACACACACACATCTTGACTCTTCACTTATATGGCCATAATTTACAATTATTCACGTAATATACATAATCTATAAAAGCACTGTCTCCTTATATCTTCATATATACGTGTATAAATATACATATATGTTTTATCATATCTATAAGCTTTTTTTTTCCTTTTCTTTTTCTTTTCTTTTTAGGGCCACACCTGTGGCATATGGAAGTTCCCAGGCCAGGGGTCCAATTGGAGCTGCCGCTGCAGGCCTACACCACAGCCACAGCAACACTGGATCCTAGCCATGTCTGTGACCTATGCCACAGCTTGCGGCAATGCTGGATTGTTAACCCGCTAAGCAAGGCCAGGGACTGAATGTGTATCCTCGAGCACACTGTGTTGGGTTCTTAAGCTGCTGAACCACAGCAGGAACTCCAGACTGTGTGTATGTACACACACACACACACACACACACGTAAAGGCTAAAAATTCACTAAATAAATTTGAAATAAATTACATCTGTAAGAGGAGAACTACCTAGGAAGTTGATGGGAACAGAAATGAGTTGGGCTGAAAAAACATAAGGCCTGAGTGAAATCAGAGATTTACTTAGACTATGAATTGAAAGAGATGAAGATAAATGAAGTTATGATCAGAGACGATACATTAGAGTTCAAACTCACAGAGGTATACTAGTTTAGGCTGCTGAAAAAGTCAGAGCTTCCCCAAGGATATGAGGATCAGCAGGTTGTTGATTGATTCCTGGCAAAGAAATTCACAGGGTGGAGAATTAGATTGTTTACATTTATTCTGATGATTAACAGCCTTGGAGAATGGTAGGAGTTAAGTGCCAACATTCATTGTGAATTATGAATGGGGACTCTGCAGAAGGAATGACAGGAGCTGTAGCCCGAGGTCATGAAGTTCAGGAGAGAAGTGCCCATGCGTAACCATAGCAGAATAACCATCTGAAATTGGAGCTAAGGAACTGGGAGGACTCCAGTGTCATCTCAGATGCCTCCATTCCCAAAAGTGTAGGAGGACGAAAGAAGCCTCTGTTCCCTGTAGGAGAGCTGCAGGAAGATCCGCATGCTGAGGCTGGGAGCCAAATTTCAATTATATCCACTATGGTCAGAGAAAATCACGTGCAGAGGCTTAGGATTTCAGGCGGAGGTTTCTAATGAAAGATGGATCCTGAAGAACAGGGGGCAAAAAAAAGGGTAGAAACGGTGGGAATGGCGATGTGAGGAAGGAACAGAGGGCAGGGCAGGAAAGACTGGACACGAAAAAGAAGATGTGTGGGGTATGTATCTTTGGTTGTATTTAAGGATAACTGGAATTAAAGGTCTTGATGGATTTAACAATATCCTGATCCTCAGCAGAAGCAGAGGGAAAACTCAGGTAGGATTAAAGGCCAGAGGAGTTTAGTAATCTGTATCTTAGTTCACCAGTCTGATATATCCAACATTCCCCATCCATGAGGTCGCAGTGGAACCAATTGCTGGGCATATATATTCAAAGAGAAAAAAAAATCTATGTATGTATATATGTTCAATGAGATAGAAGTAACCTATTGAGCCAACCTCATTCCTAGAGATTTTGGGCTGGTGATAAATGCTGCTGGTGTATAGTTGGTAACTAAAGTTGTAAGATGCCACATTTAGGAGCTGATAGTAGCCACGTACCCTGTCATGTTGACCAGAGGAGAGATTTTAATTTATCTTAAAAGGGTATCAGCAGTCCTGTCTCTGGAGGAAAGTGATCCCTCTTAAGGTTAAGAGAGAATCTTTAAGACAATAAACATCAAAAGTTTTAAGAACTCATCGTTATGTGTTTATTTTTTCTGCTGCTTTTCAATATTCCATAATTAATTTCTTGCTGTAAAGAAAAGGAAACGATCGATTTTACTACTGATTTTATTGTGTACATGTACATATGTGCATACACATTATATGTGTACATACTATATGTGTGTACACTGACATGTTTATTCACATATTATATGTTTTACATACTATAATACGTGTATGCACACGTGTGTAAGCATATATATGTTTTATAAGCCTATATACCTCATATATACAGCCTCATGCTGTTGATTTATCATATCTATAAGCCAGCATTTTTTCATTTTTAGGGCCACACCTGTGGCATATGGAAGCGCCTGGGGTAGGGGTCCAGTCGGAGCTGCAGCTGCAGTCCTGCACCACAGCCACAGCAACGCCAGAACCAAGCCACATCTGTGACCTATGCCATAGTTTGCAGCAATGCTGGATCCTTAACCCACTAAGAGAAGCAGGGATGGAATCCCCATCCTCATGGACACTACGCTGGGTTCTTAACCCGCTGAGCCACAACAGGAACTCCAGATTGTTATTTTCAATTCAAGGTTCTGTTATGCCTTCTTCTGTTTCTTCAATTATGTTTTCTTCTAGACTGCATATTTTTAATAGCATATTTCTCTCCTCCTCCTCCTCTTCTATTTCTTCTCTTCTTATTCTTTTCATGTACATGGATAAGTATCTTTAATTTGGCCTAATAGAATTCGATTGATTTCTCCTTGACTTTTCCTGTTTTATCAGAAAAACATTTTTTTTTTTAATCTGTAACTTGAAATCCATTCAAACGTCTGCTTTTCTATAATTTGAGGGCATGAGGAGGGGGTAAAGTAAGGCTATGTACAAATTTATTTTTTGAGAGTAAGGACTCATCTTTTGGGGGTGCTGCTAAATGTTCTGGAATAGTGTTACCAAAATATGGAAGTAGCGCACCCTAGTTCTAAGGACACCTGCCCCTGAATTTGGACCATTTCCAGCTTGAAGCCCTGGAAATGGAAGACTCCAGCACTTTGTCCTTCATCTACTTCTGAAGAACTGAGCTATTAAGATATTGGCATCCTTAGTGATTGGCAGGATATTCTATTTTTAAGTGATTTTCCATTTGCCTCTTCAGTCAACTGCTGTTCTAATTGAGTGTGCATATGTGTGTTGAAGAGGTGAGTGTATTAGTGAAGGCTGGGGGGAGTTTTTCAAATTATCTCCTCTCCCTGGTACAGTATCTGAAGATGAGGATAAATAATTGGGATCCAATCTGACCAATGAGTTTCATTTTCCTTTCCTTATCCATCTTTTTAGGGAAAATACTCACACTTCAAGGATAGAAGTTTTGCTACCTTCCACTCTTACATGTTCATATCTGTTAGATTTAGTGAGGCATCTTCTGAGATCCGAATTTATTTTGCCACCTTCACCCAGGACACTCAACACATTTTAAATAGAGAAAAAACTGAGGCCCAGAGTGTTACCTAGTTTACCTAAGTTCGATCATCAAGTAAAAGAGTTTCTTTTAATTTACAGAAACTACAATTTTTAAGCGAATACATTCCCAGGACAAATTTAGTGAAATAATTTAAGAAAAATCTAACCAGTGCCACTTAGAAAAATATACAACTTTACTAGCAAATATCACCTGAAAATTTCTTAGGTGTTATTTTTCTACAAGCCTGATTTTTTTAAGAGACTGAATTTAATATGAATATATTAAAGATCATCATGCTAAATGTATGTCAAGTAAAATGTAAAAACTATAAACGTTATTCCTATTTTTAAACCACCACTAAACCAAATAGTCACCCAAACCCTAAAGTTTACCTGAATTGATCAAAAATACAAAATAATTACCAATACTTTACCCAATAATTCCTAAAGTTACAGCAATGTCACCGACCAAACAAAAACCTTAAAGCAATAGGACTATAACTTCTAGTTACCAACTGTCTTACTATATATTTGAGATATGTATTATGTATGCATTTGGTAGCACTTACTAATTTTTTCATTATTTTTCTCTCAAACCCAGAATGGAGGTGCACTAAATTTAACCACAAGACGGTAGTCTGCAGTGCTTCGTTTATCAAATGGTTTGGGTTTATTCCCTGTACAGAAAAGAGTCCTAGACTTTTAGGACAGGTATTTGGACAAATTTTCAGCCATTGATTTAAGAAATAAAACTCAAACTGCCTCTGGTAGATGTTAGATGTTTTCTTTTAAGCTGTACTGATAGAGAAACATTCTAAAGGTCATCTTGAGTGGAAAAATCCTTTTACTCTTAGGAGCTGCAGTCATGTTTAAGGTCTTAGAGTCTCTTTCTTTTCTTTCTCTTTTTCCTTTTTATTTTTTCTTTTTGTCTCTTTCTCACTTTAACTTAGGATTTTTTTTTTATTTGTTTAGACCATCAGACCAGTGCTACCCTGCTCCCCATTTAGCTCCCAATTGAGCCTTTTGTTTATAACCAAGTGTTGGATGATTCCCAATTTCTTTTCGTTTTTTGGGGAAAAAATGTCCTTTTTTTTCCACTGCCTTGGCTCAGCTGGTCTGCTCTCTGCCAGCCCAGCCTTTAGAAATGACCTCTTCCATTATTATTTTATGTGTATTGGATTGGCAACTATTATAACTACAACTGTTGCCTATATTGAGTTCTTCCATTTCACTGACAAGAAGCTGGCTGCATCACGCACAGCTGAAATATCTACCCACAGCTCACAGTTGCTTTTTACTGAGTTACTGATTTTTTTTTTCATGGAGGGAAAAAAACTCATTTTGATCACAATAGCTTTTCTTACATTACTGTTACTTTATTAGATGAAACACTAACACGATTTTTCAAACCATTCCCATGAGTTCTAAGTCATATTTAACATCTATTTCACATCAGTTCACATCTGTATCCAATAGGACCTAAACATTTGGGCGAAAGCAAATTGGAGAAAGGTACAGTATAAGAACAGAGTGATCATATGAAGAAAATGCTGGAACAGAATCCAGAAAATGAACAAAGCGGCCATACTCCATGTAGTAACCACAGTGGTGACCACGGCTGATGTGGTTTGCACGCTGATTTGTCCAGTCTTATTTGTGCACACACAGCTGTTGCTGGTGAGTCATCAGTGTCCAGTATGGACAATAGCAAGGTTTATACTCTCATGGTTCTCTACCACACGTGGCGAAGCACACTGGTAGTCCTCAGTGGTCTGAATGGAAGATAGCCCATCCATCAAAACCAGAACTCAACTCATCCACCCAAACTCAAACTCAGCTCATTCGCCACAACTCAACTCATTCACCAAAACTCAAGTCATCCACCAAAACTCAACTCAACCATAGTTTTCTCATTAAGGTCTTCTCCAGTCCTCAAAGATAGCCAATTCTGATACAGGTTCCACAGAAGCCGAGGTGTATTGCTGATATGACACTTAAGGCATAGTGTTGTCATGATTTCCCCACTGATCAGCCTTGCCTACAGGACTGCAGGTAAAGGTGGATAGGGAATAGAGCTATTGGAATCTCTTCTTGAGTTTTCAAACTATAAACACCTGTGCAATTGTAGTAGGAACTTTTTTCTTGGTCTTTCTGAATTTTGCCTGCCAAGAGCCCCTGAGCATGCCAACACACATATTTTTTTTTCTTTTTGTGGCTACACCTGCAGCATATGGAAGTTCTTGTGCTAGGGGTTGAATTGGAGCTGCAGCTACAGGCTTATGCCACAGCAATAGAAATGCAGGATCCGAGCCGTATCTGTGAAATAGGGGGCATTTTTCAGCAATGCCAGATCCTTGACCCATGGATCAAGGCCGGGGATTGAACCTGCATTCTCATCGACACTTCTAAACCTACTGACCCACAATGGCAACTCCACATATTTTTCTTTTAACTGCCCTTTCTATTATATTGATTTAATAGTTCACTTTTAGTGTCATGCTACCTGAACTACAGAACTGAAGCCCTGGGTTATATGTTATAGTGACAAAACAATTTTTAACTTTGTTCAGATGAATCTTTTCTACTCAATAATAATTTGAATATATGCCTGATATTGTGCAAGCAATTACACAGTATGGGGCCACCACCCTTTATCTACACTCCTAAGATCTAAACGCTAGAAAAAACAAAGTTGTGGGGTTTTTATTTTATTTTTTAATTCTCACTTGGCAGCACAACCTAACTTCACCAGAACTCATTTGCTGGCAAAGCTGAACCAAAATTGGTAAGTGATTAACTACAGTCTTTATTTATGGTATTTGAAAAAAAATCACACGCTGTTTGAATAAATAATAATATGTTTAATTATGCGATTCTATACCAGTACCCACTGAGATGTTATATATCATAAAGTAAATTTTTCATGTTACCTTGATAAAATCTGAAAAAAACCTAAATTTCTGCATACATCTTTCCCCAAATGTTTTGGATAAGGAATTGTGGAGCCACAGATGTGGAATCAAAATATTTGTTAAATTGATTACTTCTGTCTATGTTCACTTCAAAGCTCAGAATTCTCCGTGTACTAATTGATGCTATCTATAGTATGCAAAAACCAGTCCGAACCTCTTCCCCTTGACTCTCTCACATCCTTACATTGGATAAGTGTCTGCTTTCACTCCATATGTGACTTCCATTTACACTTAAACTTGCACAAGTTGTCTTTTAATGTACAAATTGACTGGTTGTGATTCGATTTCTCCAGGAATCTGAAGTAGAAATGGGGCAATTTTCATAAGCAGCTCAGATTCTTTACAGTGGCACTGGTAAGTTGGCCTAATATTGACAGTTTTATGCAAATTAGCACATGTCACAAATTTTTGTAAAGAAAATCTTCTAAGAATACACAGTATTTAATCTCCTTTTTATAAACATTCGTCAATCAGTATATCTTCTAAATTACGCATGGATAGCTCAGTAATTTAATGTCTACGTATTTTTTACTGAAACAGTTTGTTTCAGTGCATCTTTTTAAAAGTGCTTTGACAATTTAAATAACAAAAGTAAATAGGTGAAATGATTATTTCTGCAACAATATGTTTAAAATTGACTTTCACACTTAAAACTTTACATAGAATTTGTGATAAATAACATTCACCTTTGCTGTTATTCATTGGATGGAAATGATGTTTAAATGATACACACCAAAATGTTAGATTATTTGTAAGTAGGTATTGAAATGAATATGAGGAAAAAGCAACTTTAATGGATAAGCAGTCAAATTATGGTTCATGATTTTGGTGTTATTGTTAGGAGACTGTTTCTTTTAATGTGTTTTACTTTGAAGTACTAAGTTATCTAGAAAAGAAATACATTGTTGATTATTTTAAAAGATTTTAAGTAATAGAATGCAAATGCATAACACCGAAAAATATAACTTCAGTGGCTGCTTTAAAGTAATGAATTAGTTTTGTCTTTTGACCTTTAGTAGAAAGTTAGCAGGTGAACTCATAATACATATTTATTATTTTATTTAGTCATCAAAAGTACTTACATATACCAGATCTTTTCTAGAAATGCAAGGTATGCAATGAATTAGACAGGGTCTTTGATATTCAAAATTGAAATCAAGTATAGTGAGATTAACATAAATTTTTGAATAAAATAAAGTGGTCTAGGTAGGAACTATAAAGAGGTTGAACAGGGAGAAGCAATGGACTTGAGGGACAAAAAAATTTGCATGGTACATTTTAGAAAAGCTTTAGAGAAGCAAGTTACTGTACTGCTTGATGAAAGAGACATTGATAGAATGAGGGGTATTATGTAGTTGTTGGGTTAGTTGGTGGTGTAGGGCAGGGTGATGAGTATTTAATTCAATAGCGGGTGTTAATATTTGCACTAAGACAGATAAGACCTTGAATGTAAGTTGCTTTGATATGTTAAAGAATAAAATGTGTCAGACTGAGAAGGGTTTCGATCAGTTGGCAAGGCTGGGGATGTAGGCAATGGAGGGGCCAGACCATGGAAGCATTTGTGAACTCGATAAGTAGTTTGGGCTTTGCTGTGTGGAAATATGGGACCATTCAAAGGATTTTCACTCAAAGAGAATTAGGATCATATTTTTTCCTTTTTTTTGTTTTGTTTTGTTTTGTTCTGTTTTGCTTTGCTTTGCTTTTTAGGGCCATACCTGCAGCATACGGAAGTTCCCAGGCTAGAGGTCGAATCGGAGCTGCAGTAGCCAGCCTACACCACAGCTATAGCAATGTGGGATCCAAGCTGAGTCTGTGACCTACACCACAGCTCACAGCAATGCCAGATCCTTAACCCACTGAGCTAGTCCAGGGACCAAACCCACATCCTATGGATACTAGCCTGATTTGCTTCCACCGTACCACAACAGGAACTCCCTAGGATCAGATTTCTATTTGAGAAAATTCTATGCAGCAGTGTAGTATATGATGAAGTTAAGTCCTTAAAGACTAGAATCAGGAGTTCCTGTCATGGCTCAGCGGAAATGAATCTGACTAACAACCATGAGGTTGCAGGTTCGGTCCCTGGCCTTGCTCAGTGGGTTAAGGATCTGGCATTGCTGTGAGCTGTGGTGTAGGTCACAGACATGGCTCAATCTGGCATTGCTGTGGCTGTGGTTTAGGCCAGCAGCTGCAGCTCCAATTTGACCCCTAGCCTGGGAACCTCCATATACCATGGGAGCCACCCTAAAAAGACAAAACACACACACACACACAAAGACTAGAATCAAAGAAGATGGCCACAAGATTCCATGTGAGACATAGAGATGGCCCAAGAAAAAGCAATAGTAGTAGACTAGAAGGAATGGAATTAAAATATCTATAGAATAGTAAAGGGACACGCGTTTTTAGTCTCAGGCAGATCTATGCTTGAGTACTGACTGCATTTTGTATTTACAATAAAATGTTTGAAAAATAATTTAACCTGCCTGCTTTTGGCTCTTGATGTGTAAAATGAGAATAAGCAGAGTACATATTCATAAGGTTATTGTGACGGTTAAATGAAATAATGCCTGTGAAATACTAGGACAAGCCTAATACATTATAAGCCTCAATAAATGTTAACAATTTGTGTTATTTGGAACCTTCCAAATGAACAAAAGAGCAAACAAAAATGGCAAATAAGTAGAGATTCAAAAAACGTTTCGACAGCAAAAGTGTTCAAAGATATACCAAGTAAACTGACACCAGTGGATACTTTACACCTAGTAGATTAACCAACATTAAAAAATGATAACACTCAGTGTGGCGAAGTAGGTTAGAACCTGAGCACTCAAGCTTTGGGGAAACAGTGTGGTTGTTCTCGAAGGTACATAAATCAAAAGCCTGAAAAACGCATATCCTCTGACCCAGCAATTCCACATCTGGAATTTTATACAGTAGAATAGATAAACATGAAGATACAAATAACTAAGGATGTCATTTATGGCACTTTGTTCAGTAACAAAATATTGGAAACAACCTGAATATTCAACAACCAGGAAATGTTTAAATAATTTAGGTTGTAATTTATGGAGTGAAATGGTGTTCAGCCTTGAAAACGATGAAATAAATGAATATTTATTGCTAGGTAACTCCTAAAGCAGCATTTAGTTTTTTTAAAAGGGCAGGTATAGTGTAAGCTAATTTTTGATTGAACTCATAAATGTACAATCACATATGGTAAATTGGATAGATCTCACTAAATTTATAGACTTATTAAAAGTTGTTAGAGTGAGAGAACGAGGGTTACACATAGAGAAACGAGTAGGGAAAACTGATTAATGAAATTCCCTCTGGAAACAAGAGCCCTTTTCATGGTATTAGTGTTATGAAAAGGAAACATTTTTCTCACAAACTGAAATAAAGGAGGTAAGGATATATCATTCGATTGAATAATTTCCTGACTCCAGAGAAAACAATTTAAGGTTTTGCTTTGTTTATAATGGTTTTCTTTGGTTTGTTTTTTGTTTTTGGCTATCCAACCTAAACTGCTTCTCAATTCTTTTCCTCTCTAGTTTCTCTCTCCCTCTCTCCCTCTCTCTCTCTTCTTTTGGCCACGCACACTCTGAAGGCTACATCAAGAGAGAGGAAAGCAGTGGCGGAAGCGTTTTAAGAGTATAGCAACGAGATGTAAAACACACTGACAAGCACAGCAGTCTAACCCACAGCCTCTCTTTGGGGGTCTTCTCCTTTCCTGGTCCCCGGTAATATCACTTAGCTCATTTAGCTTCAGTAAGTCTAACTTTTTCTAGTTTATTTCCTGGGAGTTTCATAAGGACTATGGGAAAAGGCAGTCTTTTTTTTTTTTTTTTTTTCTGTAGGTGTATGAGTTAAAAAGCATATTTAATCCAGGAGCGGTTGGTACCATTTTTTTTTTTTTTTTTTTGGGTCATGGAAAAAGACAAGCCTGAAAAATGAAGCCAAAAAAAGAAGAAAGAGAGAGACAATACAGCCTTTCTTATGATGTCTTTGGGCACCCGTATGCCAACGTATTTGAAGAGGATTCTGTTCCCAGACCACTGGATCTCAACTTGCAGTCCCTACCCCCGGGTAATTGTTAGAAAATCAAATTACCCATCTTTATCTTAGACCTACTGAAACAGAAACTCAGAAGTGGCACCCAGCAATTCTATTTTAATAAGCTCTACAGGGAATTCTTAGGAGTGCTAAAGGTTCAGAGACACTGCCCAGATTTTTCAAATATAGGAGCGAATACATGCCTTATTTTTGTCTTTTTTGATTGAAAACCTCTACTAATACAGCTACTGGGATAAATAGAGTAGGCTGGGTTGTGATAGCTGATCGGTATTATAGACCCAAAGAGAAATGAAAGTATTTTTTCAGTAGCACCAAAATATATGGTTATGTGATTTCCTGGGGCAAATTTTCAGCTGTCCATATATATGAATAGTGGTGGTAAATGGTGAGAGTTTCCAAGGAATCTGTCTCAGATAAGCAAGATCAAGGAGTGGAATCTTAGCTAAGAGTTCAAGAAGGAAATGAAGCCATAAAGGAGGTGGTCAGTGGAGATATAAACATGAGACCAAAGAACAAGATATCAGAATGACACCAATGAATAGGTGCAGAAAGTAAGACAATGAGAAAGAAGACATATAATCACAGGAGGCTGTGATTACACATGTTTATACCTAAATTCAAGTTAGAGATATTATAAGGCATAACGGTGTCTGAGATAGGGACACAGGAAAAGATGGACGGCAAGGGTTGTTGGTGTTGAGAAAGTCAACTGTTTCGGATTCATGGGTTGAATATGTGGACGATTTTAGCCAAGTGCCAAATCCAGTAAGAAACAAATAAGGTAAATAAGAGCAATAGGGTGTTTTGAGGGTGTCATAGCTGGATGAAATAAGCCTCAGACACAGAAGCAGCTCTGTAAGAGGGAAGTTTGGGGCAAGAAGTATCAGGGGCAGATATGAGAACCGTAACATGGTCTGTGGACCGTGGCGTGTCGAAGGCGGTGTCATAAACCTCCAGCAATGTGAACTAAGAGAAGCAATGCTCAGCGGTGGGGAGGGGAGGGGTGACGAAGTCAGAGTGCTGGGGCGGCCTCTGAGGATGCTCACTAGGAAGTGATGCATCAATTGCCCGGAGAGTGTTGTGATGGTAAAAGATGGCAGAGAAGAAGCTGAAATAAGCAGAATTCAGGTATAAATAGTTTCCACTGTCTCCATTAAGAATAATATTCAGGAGGGAAGCGGCATGATGAAGACACTGAAGATGAAGATTATTTTCTGCGCTGTTAATGCACATTAACATTCACCAGAGCCAATCTAATATTACGGTTGATCTATTTCTATAAAATAATTCTTAGAAACTCTTCATAGCAGTTACATTGTTTGAGTGTGCAGAATGGGGCCCTTTTTGTTTGCCTTTAGACAAATTAGTTGTGTTGAGTGTATAGTGAGTGCAGCTTGAATTTCTATCAATTCTTCCTCCGTGGCCTGCAGGGGCTCTAGTCTCACAGCCCTTTGCTGGCCTAGCGCCTGGGATCACCTTCACCTTGGACTGAAACACTGACTGTTAAGTCAAGCGCTTGGACTCTGAACACTGCCTGTCACCACTGACATCAGCATCTCACCAATAGTGCTGGGGAACTTGGTTTGTGTTGCGAATGAAAATACTTGTTCAGGCAAGTTGTGCATTTCCAGAAATCTATAAATTCATCAGTTTGTCAAACCATTCTTTGGATTAATAGCTAAGCATCACTTCTCCAGTCCTTTCCCTTTCCCAAAGAAAATATTCTTTAAAATATTCTGAGTCAATGACATAACAATCTAAGGAAATTAGAGGATTTTATGTTCACAAATTGATTGGACTTTCCACAATTTCACATTCTTTAGAAAATGATAAAACTAAAAGTTGATGAAAACACAAAACATGAAAGCTGCCTTTCATTTTTTTCTTTTTTTAATGATTTTTTTTTAAATTGATATATAGGTGATTTATGATGTCATGTTAGTTTCAGGTTTGCAATACATATATTTTTTTCAGATTATTTTTTCCTAGAGGTTATTACAAAATATTAAGTGTAGTTCCCTGTGCCATACAATAGGTCCTTGTTGGTTGTCTGTTTTACGTATAGTCGTGTGTATATGTTAATCCCAGACTCAATTTATCCCTCCCCTCTCTTTCCCCTTTGGTAAGGTAAGTTTGAGTTCTATGTCTGTGGTTCTATTTCTTTCCTTTTTTTAGTCTTTTTGCCTTATCTAGGGCTGCACCCGCGGCATATGGAGGTTCCCAGGCTAGGGGTCTAACGGGACCGTAAGCTGCCGGCCTTCGCCACAGCCACAGCAATGCGGGATCCGAGCCGCGTCTGCAACCTACACCACAGCTCACAGCAACGCCGGATCCTTAACCCACTGAGCGAGGCCAGGGATCGAACCTGCAACCTCATGGTTCCTAGTCGGATTCGTTAACCACTGAGCCAGGACGGGCACTCCCTGTGGTTCTATTTCTATTTTGTAAATAAGTTCCTTAGGTTTTTTCTTTTTTTTTAGATTCTACATATAAGAGATATACTATGATATTTGACTTTCTCTGTCTGGCTTCTCTCACTTAGTATGATAACGTCTGAGTCCATCTATATTGCTGCAGATTTTCTTCATAATGTTATATGCTCAGTGACGTTTGAATTTTATTTTCACGTATGTGTTTTTGACAGTAAAGGATAGTTCCATTATTAGGCCTCAGTTCTACAGACCCGGGCCAAGAGGATGAAATAATAAAGTGCATTTTATGCTGCTAGTTGTAAGACTGATCTGTTTCTGCTACATATTCATGGATGTCTACGTGTTTTTAAACTACAGTGTTTCCTGTTTTCCCATTCAGTCAAGCACTGCATGTGTAAACCTAGTCCCATGACATTAAAATCACGTCTATTAAGAATGTTAAACATTTTCTATACATCAAAAAATTATTCTTGAGTGAATCCCAGCAGAGTAAATCTATCTCCAGCTAATGAGTCTTAATGTATGATTTTCTTGTACCTCGTCTCTCTTTACACATCAATCTGTTCATGGCATCTGTCATGCAAACAGTAACAGGGAAACTGCCGGGGCTGTCAAGGAAATGACACCTTTCTCCTTTACCAGAATCTGAAAATGATGCCCAGATTTTTCTGAAACTCTCCAGGCAAACTATGTCTTTCTTTTAAAACCAATACCATCTGCCCAGGCAGACATTTGTGAGCCAATTGTCACATAAAAGATTTCAGCTGATTTCTGATGTTCAAGCTTGGTGTATTAGGTTATCAAGCTTTCACTTAACTGGATAACTTACTTTATATATTTCAAGATGAAGATGAGTATTACAGAATATAATGGCATGGGTTAATTTTAGCCAAACTTCAGAATGGTAACAGAGACAGCTTTGACTTATACTTTTAAATAAAACCATTCAATATTTGTTCCAATGTATTTATGGATATATATGCATATATTTGTATATGATTTCTGAATTTTTAAGATTTTTCTTTCAGAATGAAAGTTGAAAGCATGTAAAAGTATGTATTATCAATGGGTACAAATGAGCAGTGGCTATTTTCATGCTTTTTGATTAAATTTTTATTCAGATACAAATCTAACCAATACAATGTAATTAAGTACAATCTCAATTAAACACTCAGCTGCAGCAAAACAATCCCTTTGAATCCTTTCTAATTCTGTAGTTAATTGTATTCAGCAGATAATTCATTCACAAGAGTACTCTTTGATACCTGGTTCAGTTAGTTCATTCAATTAACCTAATTCTTTTTCCCTAACCCATCAGCTTCCTCAAATATTCATCATCTTAGAGAAAAAAATATAAACATACATGTGTGTTGCATATGCGTATGTGTATATATGTACCTTACATATGTTTTAAGTGCTGTTAAAATCATCGGTATCATCCCGTGTAAATATATGTGTCTGTGTATTGAACAAATTTTAATGTTGCCCAGGATTTCACTTGTATGCCTGCATCACATTTGTAACCTCTTCAAAGGACTGTTATGAAGTTGCAATGCTTTGCTGTTGCTAAAACCATTTTGATTAATTTTTATAGGTATATTTTCATAAGCTTACACATTTCCATCCATTTTTATAACTCCCCAAGGGTTATAAATGATCCTTAAAAAGGTAGGAATATTTAAGGATTTTGATATATATTATTACATCATTCTAAAAATTATAAAACTAAACCTCCTTCAGCATTGCATAAATGTTTCCAATTGACCATAAATATGTCAACATTAAATTTTTAATGAGTTATTTCTGGATAATTGAAAAAATGTTCTTATTGTTTTAATTGTTTCTTTGATAATTACTCAGGTTTAATGTTTTGCATAAGTTTCTAGAACATTCTCTCTATTCTTCTGCGATGTATGCCCTTTGTCATTATTCCATTAGTGTTGCTCTTTTTCTCATCCACTTGCAATAACTGTGCACCCTTTAAATATATAAATTTCTATATGTTATATAAATTTATGAACTTTCTAGATTTCCATTTGCATTTTAGTAGAGCTTACAGTCATTTTCTACTTGCAACATTTGTCAGCCACTTATATCAAATTATTCTTTATATGGTCCCTATTACCCTTTATGGTTTGTTATCACTCTTAGAAGATTTCTTCCTGCTTCATTTTTATGCAAATATTCAAATCTATATTCTTTTAGAACTTTTATGGTTTTAAATTGCAGGCTTAATTTTTAAATAAATATAGTATTATATAATATAAACAACGATAAATTTAATATTTATAATATAAATGACTGTTTTCAACCACTTATTTAAAATATCATTTTATGGTGTTCTATATTTTATAAACTGTGCTATATAAATCTCTGTGTTATATTCATTAGACTATTTGTTCTTGTTACAGCAACATATTCTTTTATTGTATACATTTAAATCTTTTCAGGGAAATTTATTTTCCCAATATCATCCCAAATCTATTTGTTTTCAAGAATTCTATAATTATTTCACATATGTATTATTTCAGGTCAATTTTTAAATGATTTGGCTGTTATAGGAACAAAAAATGTTTACAATAGTTTTTTTACCTGGATGTCAAGGAAACTTCTTAACCATCTCTTACTATCCATTCTCCTCTTCTTTCTTTGCATAAAAGACTCAAAATATCAGCTGGATATAGGATGTCTAGCGTTATAACTTATGGCTATGTAATAAACTAAGGGTGAGTGAGTGGAAGTGGAGTACAACTTCTGAGTCATTTCCTTAAAAAGTCTTGCCCTAGACCATTCAACTTTCAATTGATATGTGAGAGAAAATGCAAACTTCTATTTTATTTACGACAGCTTATGCCAGGATATGTTTTACAGCACTTTAGCCTGAAACCTAACAAATAGAATCGTCTTCTGGGATGTTAGAATACTGAGAAAAACTTAAAATGTGAAGGGTGGCCTTAGCAGTGGTTTAATTACTAGAAAGAACACAGATATCATTACAGTCTTTGCAATCTAGTCACCAACTTTGAGGCAAGGTAAAACCCTTAGCAGAACATTTGCTTGTGATGACCTGGATGTCAGACTTACGAGGACTGGCTGAGAAAAGGCAGAATGTTAGCTTGTGATGGTTGTTCCTTGTTGCTTTTAGCAAAATCAAGTGAAAGAGATTTCCAGCCAAAAATTGGCCAGTTTGCAAGCAGAGATAGAAAGAAAACAAGCTCTGCTTAAGGGAGGTTCAGACTGCCAGTGGCCTGAAATTTAAATTGAATGAATGTCCAGAAGTTTGGAGCCTTAATGAGTTTCAAGTTCCAACTGCTTCTGTGTGGAAGAAGCCGAAGTTAATTTACTACCCCAAAGCTGACTGGAAGCAAAAATCAGATTAAGGGTGTTGCCTTTCCACATGAACTCATGGTTACAAATCTCTCCAGGGAGCTCCCATTATAGGACAGAGAGGGATGATTAAGTTCAGAAGCCACCCCAAATAAGAAGAGATTCAGCAAGTTTAGGAACTGTAACTGGAGGAGATTTATGTGAATGGTTATTTCACATAAAACTGGGAGCAAGTAGATGAGTCCCCCAATATCTCCCTTAAATTTATTTTTTGGGGGGATGTTATATTGCCAAATAAATTATAAGCCTAACCACCTAAGCCTATGATTGTTCTAGCTCCGAAGCTACTCTCAGGTCATCAAAATTACGTATTTTGTAACACCCATTGAAACAGGCTACAGGGCCTGGTACGTGAGGGAGACCCTGAAAAGGACCATGTAAGGCCTGTGAAAGATTGTGCAGTAGAAAGTTCGTTGGAGAGAGAAGCATCAGGGTTGACAAGATAGAACTAACCAAGAAAATTACTCCTTTGGGGACAAGGAGTCTTCTAACAAGCAGAGTCTGATATTTGTGGCAGACAACTGAATGTTTCCAAACCTCCTTTTCTCCAAATAGCAATTTATGTATTTGAGTGTTCTTGTTCCTAATTTTCCATGCATATTGATGTGTTTGTCTTTGGTATTATTAGTTCCCCAGTCTGTAGAACTCATTCTTGGAATTAATACAAAGAAGAGAACATTAGATTTTTAGATTTCAACTACATGCAGAAAGTGGATGGGAACATGGGTTAGCTTCCTAAATAAAGAGGTGCCTGGAATGAAAGTGAAAAACATTTCTCAGCTTCTACTCTTCCATTCTTCCTTTTAATAAGCATTACAATTTTTAAAATTGGCCCCCAATTTTTGACACTCTTTCACTTAACTAGAAGTGGTTAACTGAAACTAGTGGGTTCTGTGTGTTCTCTTGAATCTGGTGGACTTCATGTCCACCAACAGAGTACAATGAAGATGACATTAGGTGACTTCTCAAGTCTTCTGAAGATAACTAACTTCCTGCCTCTTTCCTTAGAAAATTCTCCCTAAGGACTATTGACTTGGCATGTAGGGAGTCTGACTGCCTGGGGGCTGCCATGTTGGGAGGAAGCTCCAGCTGGTACATCAAGACCACATGGAAAAGTTCCAGGTTAATAGGAGAGGGAAACATTTGACCAGCCACCAGAGGCTCCATCACCCCATAGCTCATAGTAGAAATGCAAACTTCAAAATGGGAGAACATATTTATAAATTGTATATCTAATAAGATGTTAATTTTCAAATTATATAAGGAACTGCTATAACTCAATAGCAGGAAACCAGCTACCTTGATTAAAAAAAAAAATGGGTGAAGGACTTGGATAGACAGTTCTCCAAAGAAGTTATACAAATGGTCAACAGGTGTATGAAAAGATGCTCAACATCACTAATCATCAGGAAAATGTAAATCAAAATCACAGTTAGAGAGCACATCACATTTATAAGGATGGCCATTATTAAAACAAAAACAGAAAATAACCAGTGCTGGATGTAAAAGATGTGAAGAAATTGGAAACGTTGTGCCCTCTTGGTGGTAATAGAAAGTGGAATAACTGTTATGAACAAAAGTTTCCTTGATTGTGAAGTTGATACCATGTCTCAGGTGTGGATGTTTCTGTGATGGCAAAATGTGAAATAGAGCATATCTTTTAACAAGTTTGGTTTGAAGATAACTAAACCAAATTAGCTTAAGAAAAGAAGAATTTTGGAGATGTTTTCATGACCCATGTCCTGCATTAAGGTGAGAACCCAAGCCTCCACTAAGGATAAAATATTACATAGTCTTTATTCCTTCTCTGTATCGCAGTGGCAACTTTGTGAAAAGAGGCTTACAGATGATAACCACATCCAAATATTCTCTCTTTTCGATGTTTCACTTGGGCTTTTCATATATGCTTAGATTTCATTGATTCATATTTTGCTCTGAACTTTTGCATCTTCATTTATGTGATATTTGTCCCTGACATTTCCCTTTTATTTTCCTTTTTAGGGCCGCGCTCGTGGCATATGGAAGTTCCCAGGCTAGGGGTCAAATCGGAGCTGTAGCTGCCGGCCTACACCACAGCCACAGCAACACCAGATCTGAGCTTCATCTGCGACCCACACCACAGCTCCCCGAAACACCAGATCCTTAACCCATTTAAAAAGGCCAGGGATGGGACCTGCATCCTCATGGATGCTAGCCAGATTCGTTTCCTCTGAACCACTATGGGAACTCCAGTTCCTGACATTTCTAGTCTTATATTTACTAGGTTTCATTCAAAGTCAGGGCAATTTGGCAAAGACCTTTTTTTTTAATGTTGGTATATTCTGAATGACAATAAAGGTCTAATTCTGGAAAGTCTGAATGAACATATACATACACTTTTCTGCACCGAGTGCAATTCTGTAAAATTTTGAAATGTTCCTTAATGTCTTTAGGTGGAGAGGTTACTTTCGGTTTTCTATATCTTCTTAAATCATTTGTCATTTTTTTTCCTCAAAAAGCACCCATTTGTTTGAAATTTTTCTACAAAAAAAATTTAAAAATAAATTAGGGTCAGTTTTTAAAATGCTTTTATTCAGAGAAGAAATGAACAGAAATAACACCTTTTAGAAAAATTATTTAACTTTGTATATATACATATACAGTGCGTGTGTGTGTGATTTTAAATAATCATATACAGAATACTTGATATTTCTAGGAAAATTTGGAGCTTACTTGTTTCTATAGGCCACCATCTCTGAATTTCTCATTATCTGTATACCCCTCAATTCACAAGTTATTCTCTTATTGTCCATAATATCAACTTTGTTGTGTCATTAAAGTTGTTATCATATGATGTTTTAAAACATGAGGACCTAGTCCATAACGCTGCCGTCTTTGATATTCCTGACTATGGAATGGTCAATGACTTGGCCTCACAGTTTGAAAAATTAATCATTAACCATGAGACTACTTAAGATGAGACAGTAAAGAGCGGCCACAGCACTCTCATGTATGTACATTCTTGTGTATGTTGAAAGTCATCTGAGTGCTGCTTTTCATTCTCTCAAATTTGAATTATCCATGTTCCTTTGGATATCTTCCATGCTTATGGCAATAAATCATTAATCTTGCCTTTATAACTCTTATACCTCTTGAATCATCGCTAAGAGATAATGTTAGGCAAAGTACTTTTGATGTAGTTCTCAGTATCACCCCCTTACAACTTCAAAACATAAGAGATTATATTTCCTACAAAATTTAAATTAACATATATCAAAAATACAAGAACTATCAGTGCCATAATTACAAGGGAAAAAATTATATCTAAAGAAAATCACATAACTTCTCCCGCTTTTTTTGTTTTTTTCAAGCTATTCTGAGAACAATAAAAATTCAGTCCTATCAATTCCTTTAGAGGTTCTTTTTTTTTTCTCAGTAAAACATTGATTAACTAGTATGAGGCATTTCATTAACATTAATTTTTCTGCAATCTGCTTCTAAGAATGAGCATCATGTTATCAGAAAACAAACTGAAATTAAGGAGTAAGTAGGGGAAAAACACCCCCTGGAGTACATTCTTCGGTAAATATAGACTGATCCTAACAATATTCTACAAATGAAATCTAAACTACCTTGCTTTGCTCATTTTAGAGCTCAACAGTTTGAATCGAAAGTCTTCAGTAGCAAAGGAAAGCAGTCCTGAATAAATGCACCATTTGCTTTTGTTGATTTTCTTTCTTTTTTTGTTTTTCACTCTAAGCAATATTGAAGAGAAGTTTACTTTAGTCTCCTAGATTTGCTTTCACTGGGAACGTTTGTTTTACATATGCAAAAGCAGCTCCCTATAGCATTAGTATGGCTTATTAATCTTCAAAGAAGCTATGTCTTTTTATGCACTGTAACAGCCAAGCCTGAAATGAAAGCTTTCAAGTTTGTTGACTCTGAAACTATTTTGATTTTTTTTTTTCCATGCTGCCATAAATGTCCCTTTTCTGATTCAACGCTGAAATAAAAAAAAGCAAATTCTGTCAGCATAAGTCACCTAAGTACAACATCGGCACTGTTTGTCTCACCCAGTTTTCTAGCACCCTAGATATTCAGAATAACAACTTATGGGACCCCTACCAAGTTCTCTACCTCTGACGGCTGCTGTGCTGTAAATTTATACCGAAAACTATTATTTTCTCCTGAATTGCTGCAGCTCCCCAGATAAAATGAGAACTCTTCTACAGATTTTCCTGTCAACTTCAACTTGGAGGTGGAATGTAGCAAGGTTGCATGCGCTAGTCTACTGACAGAGAGTGATTTCTACCCTTCCTCAAACTCGGCATTAAAAAAGAGGGCACACAGATGCTGGGAACAGGGCTTTGCTGTAACAGGTTCAGAAAGATTGTCCTCAGGCAATCTGGTTTTTGAAAGTCCTGATAAGTTGGCTCGGCATGGACTCACCATAGTTTCTTGTTTAAGTAGCCTTCTAGTGGGCTGTCTAGCAATTTGGCCATTCTCTTTTTCCAGACTCATTAGTCTATGCTCTAAGTCATTCATTTACAGATTGAAGTTTGTGTTTCTCAGGATGCAAAAGAGCTTCTACATACTGCTTGAGAGAGGGCAGCAACTCTTGGGATTGGTACTTCAACGGGCAGCTGTCTACTCTCAGTCCCTGCTCCATGTGGATGCTCAAACACAAATCCAGTTTGATCAAACACTTAACTGACTGAAATGAAGTTTGCTTTGGTTAGAGTGTTGAGAACTTCTTAAAAAGAAGCAAAGATAGAACAGGAAAAGAGGAATGGGTGATCCATTTCCCAGCTCCCAGTCTCTGTGTTTCCAAAGAGAAAACGGGGCAAGTCCAAGACAAACCAAGGGAGCTGGTTACCCTAAGTCTTTTACTGAATTTCATTTTAATTTATTTTATTTTTATTTATTTATTTATTGGTCTTTTTAGGGCCATACCCATGGCATATGGAAGTTCCCAGGCTAGGGGTCAAACCAGAGCTGCAGCTGCCAGCCTACACCATAACCACCACAACGGGATTCCAAGCAGTGTCTGCGACCCACACCAGAACTCATGGCAATGCCAGATCCCCAACCCACTGAGCAAGGCCGGGAATTGAACCTGCATCCTCATGGATACTAATAGGTTCGTTACTGCTGAGCCACAACAGGAACGCCCCAATGTTAACTTCTTAATTTATCTTACTTTTAAATTAAAATTTGTTTTATTTTATTACAGCCTATTGATGTATGATTGACAAAAATTGTATACAGTTAAAATGCACCACTTGATGTTTAGATATACTTGTGCATTGTGAAATGATTGCTACAATCAAGCTAATTAACATATCCATCTCCTCACATAGTTACCTTTTTTTTTTTTGGTATCTTATACTTGAAACTAGTTACCCTAATTCTTAAAAAGCACCCTCAAAATTAACTCTACTCCTACTACTTAGAGTCCCCTTTTAGGAATCAGCATTTGTCTTTTTAACACAGAAACTACCTAGACTGAAATAAAATAGTATTTCTTTCTACGCATTCTGCTAATGAATAAAAACTGTTACAACCTGCTTGTCCTTTTTTTTTTTTAATTTAGTATTCCCCAAAAGAATTTTTCAAATAAAATTGTTGCTAAACATGTAAGGGACATTCTAGTCTACACTGGTTTAAATTCTAACTTTGTTCCACATGCTAATGCATACCCATATTTCAGAATCCGGACTGACTAAGAAAGCACTGGTCATCTTAGGTTCCCAACCCCAGTGCACAGAAAATAGGGATTTATCTGACTGTCACTTTAAGAAAGAGAGAGAAACAAAAAAAAAACCTGGATATTTTATAGGCTATTGGTTTGACAGAGAAATAAAGACTTCACCCTCCTTGTTGCTATTGCCTCAAGGTATACTTGTAGAAAATAAACAAAAATTGTTTCCACAGGTAAAGTCTAGGTAATAAAAAAACAAAGCAACATCTGCGTCAAAGGAAACTCCAAGAAAGTTAAGTCTGCCTAGTTTGACCTGAAAACTACCACAGCTTGTTTGAATTACACAGCCCACCTGTCTCAACTGTGCTCCAGATTTTTCTGAAACAGTAGGAGTTTGTCATATAAATGGAACATGCAGGATTTAAATTATCGGAGACCAGGAGGCCACCCCAATGGATGTGAAAGTTTTCAAAACCGAAATGACAGGGTTCAGTGTCTCCTAAAGCCATGTGATACTCCCTATTGACAGACGCCCAGAATTCCTATAGAGAGACAAAGGATTAACATTGCAGGATCATCGCTGGATTTCTAACAAAGTTAAATTGTACCAGTTAATAAGATCCAATTATCTATCCACCTTGTGGATGCATAAATCCTTTGCAAATGATACATACAAATTACTGAGTCTGTTTTCAATACGGGCAGATTAGCTGATCAACTAGATGGTACCACTTGCAGGCACTGTCTGAGATGTTTCTCTTAAATACATTCATTCTTACCGTAACCACTAGGGGAGGCTGGACGTCACAAACACATGAACCCATCTCTTGAGGGCTGCTTCTTCCCCTTGGGCTTCTCTTTCTAAATTCCTCAGAAAGGTGACAATGAAAAAAATCACTCTTGGCGTAGTTCCCATTGTGGTGCAGTGGCAACAAACCCGACTGGTATCCATGAGGACGTGGGTTCAATCCCTGGCCTTGCTTAGCTGGATTAAGGATCTGGCATTGCCATGAGCTGTGGTGTAGGCTGGCAGCTGCAGCTCCGTTTTGACTCCTAGCCTGGGAACTTCCGCCATCCTCACAGTTCCTGGGAATGAGAAAACCGGTACTTTAGAAATAGAGTATGAGCTATTTAATCACTTAACTCATCTGAGAAATCTTGTATAGGCTCCATCCCTAACAGAACTGCTTTTCAGAGACTCCATCCACTCCAGGTCCTTTAACCTGTCTCAGTCTTGGCTTCCACACTGGACACCTGTCACTGTACAACCCACTGGCCACTGAGCTTCTTGACTTGTCTTAAAAACACCTAGTTCACATTTTATCTTGGCACAGGTTTTTATTTCCTGGAAAATCTCTCTTTTTTTTTTTTGAATTTTTCTTACCCCCAATGCAATTTTTTTTCTTTAAAGACCAAGTCATTATCCCCTGTGTTAATGACTTCTTTTCCAGTGTTTTCTTAGCTCTTTAGTGATATTATTGCTGCATTTCTGATTGGACTTTTTTCTTTTTTGCTTTTTAGGGTCATATCTGTGGCATATAGTAGTTCCTAGGCTAGGGGTCTAATCAGAGCTGCAGCTGCCAGCCTATGCCACAACAACAGTGGTGCCAGATCCTAGCCTTGTATACAAACTACACCACAGCTCATGGCAACGCCGGATCCTTAACCCACTGAGTGAGGCTTGGGATTGAACCTACATCCTCATGGATACCAGTTGGGTTCTTTAGTGCTGAGCCACAGGGGAACTCACATTTCTGATTGTTAAAAGTAATAAATGATCAACTCAGAATATTAAAAAAAAAACTAAAATACATTTAGGTTTATTATGTACTTACTCTGTATATACACACGTAATCCGAAGTCTTCTATACATTTAATACACAAGGAGAATCACTGTTTCCATTTAGTTTATATCTTCCCCACATACATAGGATTTTTTTGCTTTTAAGCTCCACGGCAGACAGTGTTCAGACTTGACTGTAGACCCATTGGCCAACACTCATTAAATTCATCTGTGCTTTGAAATGCTTTGTGGTTCACAGAAGTTAGAGCTGAAGGAGCTCTGGGAATCAGAATCCAACTACTCATTTTACGGATGAGTGAGATGAGGACGAGAGATGGTTATTGCCTCACACTCGATCATGCAGCTTATAAGGAGCAGTGAGAACTTGACTCACCTACGACCGGCTCATTCAGTTGCATAGAGTGTGCAGTAGAATGAAGAGTCTGTAGATGTACCAAGCTGTGCACCAAGGCTCAGTCCTGCATCATCTGGAGAAAGGGGCACAAAAGCACGATCCATTTACAATGCCCTCGCAGGGTTCCTAATGCCAAGGTTAGCAGGAGGTGGCGAGGAAGATGAGAATAAGAGAGGGTTTTTAATTCAACTCACAGCACTGTGGAGGCTAGTGGTGGGCCTCAATCCTGAATCCAGGCCTAATATTTCCCAAGCTGATGATTTTTCAGGACTCTTTTTTTCTGGCTGTACAATTTTTCCTCATATGGCAGATTTAAAAATAATCACTCCCAGTTAAATATTACTCTGTGATTTCAAAATATTTGTCACATATATATGAAATCCCTCCCCCAAATCCCATTATGATTAATTTCTATAATCCTACTCTGAAAAGAGGGTATAAGCACAGGGCAATGGATTCAACAGATTATTGAAGAGGGCACGTGAAAAGAGAACTGACATTATGTCAATAATGAGGTACTAAAATTATTGGCCATGACAATGATCGTCATCTCATCTCCTAAGCATACAGCAAATTGCCTTACACTCTGTAAATACATATTAAATTCCTAATAATAGGAAGTGGTCTTGTTGGAGATAACATAAAAGCAGCAGTATAGTTACTTCTCCCTTGTTTTAAGAATAATTTTGGAGGAGTTCCTGTTGTGGCATAGCCGAAACGAATCCAACTAGGAATCATGAGGTTGCGGGTTCGATCCTTGGCCTTGCTCAGTAGGTTAAGGATCTGGCGTTGCCGTGAGTTGTGGTGTAGGTTGCAGACGTGGCTCGGATTCTGTGTTGCTGTGGCTGTGGTGTAGGCCAGCAGGTGTAGCTCCGATTAGATCCCTCGACTGGGAACCTCCACATGCCATGGGTGCAGCCCTAAAAAGACAAAAGCCAAAATAATAATAATAATAATAATTTTGGAGTTCCCATAGTGGCTTAGCAGGTTCAGAACCAAACATAGTGTCCATAAGGATGCGAGTTTGATCCCTGGCCGAAGCTGCAGCATAGGTCACAGATGCAGCTTGGATCTGCTCTTGCTTCGGCTGTGGTGTAGGCTGGCAGCTGCAGCTCTGATTCAGCCCCTAGCCTGAGAACTTCCATATGCTGCTGGTGTGGCTATAAAAAGAAAATAAAAAAGGAGAATAATTTTGATCAGCCAAATTAGAATATGCTTAAAGGGAACATTGATATAAATTAGAGAAAGTGATAGCATGGGAATCAAAAGCAAAAATCTTGCAGTTCCCAATCTTTACCTAAATCCGGACATTGCTACTAATATTTACAAATTATGTGATTCTCCAAAAATGTATCTGTAAAATGGAAAAGATAGTACTGTCTCTTAGGGGTCTTCTAAAAGGTAAAAAAGAAAGATAATGCATAGTGTGGCATATAGGAAACACTCAGTATTTGTTAGCTATAGTATTGACAATCTGTAGTCATAATTAAGATGTTTTATTTTCTTTATAAAACATGACTCTTTATTGATAAATGGGACTTAAGGTGACTCTTGTAAATAACTAAGGAGAAATGATCTCTCCCAAAGCATTAATCAAAGAGGTTTTACACTGATAGAAGTAATTGATAAAACTTTTTATTCCTTCCACAGTGGTAAACCAGAAACTTGATTCAGAAAATGAGAGAAATAGATGTTTGCCTTCCAAATTAAGACTAGGCTACCTAATTTGAGATAATTTAAAGTGTTAAAATAGAAATACCACCATGAAAATGTTTCAATAACTTCCTGCCTCTCAAAATGGAATCAATTACACATTTTCCAGAAAGGCATTACACACTGCTGAAACTGCATTACTGTATCTTCTATGGAAAGCAAAAAATGCTTTCAGGGGAGATTTCATTTGAGTTTTGGGGAGCTTCCACCAATTGCCCCAAGCAGCTTAATTACTTTGTGAATGGGCACAAGGATTAATAAGAAGATTAGGGAATGGCAGCAGCCCCAATGCTTATATAACGTTTAGAGGAGGAAACTCAGCATCAGCCCTCCTCGCCAAATGTAGATCTTGGAGAAGGGCTGATCCCCAAATGTGCTGAGTATAAAACAGCCTTTCTCGGGCTGATGAACATTAATCAGCAAATTTTTACCCCTTCTTTTTCGAAGAGATGTAAGTCGGAAGGTTAGAGAGTAAAGTCAGATGTATTCCATGTTCTTGGTAAATACAATTATTGTATATTCATGGTCTGGACTATGCTGCAGCTTTTAAAAAGGGAAGAAACCCTTTCCGTCATATTACAGAATGATTCTTGCAAGTGAAGTCAGGAGCAGAACAGTGTAATGAAATGACAACTTTTGTGTAAAATAGGAGGGATAAAATGATAGAAGCATATCTGCTTATGTGAGCATAAAATATCTCCAGAGGAGTATATAAGAAATTGCTAATTAATATTGGTTGTTTCCACAAACAGGACATATGTGCTTGGAGCACACGCAAGGTAAGGAGACTTCACTGAATACCTTTCAAATGTTGAACAATGTGACAGCCCTGCTTACTTAAAAATAAATACAATTATAGTAAAATGAAAGCTATTTTTATAATGTTCATCAAACACCATTTTTTTTCTGATGTAGTGGCTGCCTATTGCCTCTTCTCTGTTATTTTCTAAATGTCCTAGTAAATGGCATATCTCTCATAGGATTTCTACATCATTACCTTACATAATAGTAGCCCCTTCTAGTAAAAATGTCACATTTCATACTGAGGGTCTCTGGATATATATATATAAATCAAGTATTAAAGTTGCATCAACATTTCATATCAGATTCCTGATATTTACCTTTACCTTTCAGCCTGCTGTCTTATGAAACTTCCTCCTTTTCTGAAGGAACAGAGCCAGGGTCTTCCTAGACCTTGAACTGTGATTTATTTTCTTTGTCCTAGTTTGACCCACTTCTGCATCTTGGAGACTTGCTCACTCTACGCCCTTGAGGATGAGAAAAAATAAATCCTTGCAGGTTCTTGGAATATAAATTACAAGGAAGTGAACAAGATAAGTGTGGTAGAGAAAATTGACTTCCCTTTCCCTGATGTAAGCTTTCAAAAGTCTTTCCTTTGTTTTTTTCTAAACCATGAATCAAAGAGTTGAGGAATGGAGGCAGTTTTTCAACTAGTGTGTTATTTGTTTATTTTATAACATTTTAGATAATGAGTTTAAACTCTTTTCACCAAGGTTATGTTTAGAATAGGAGAGAATAAATTCACATCCTAGGGCATCTGAGAATGTGGGGAAAAAAAAAACTCCCGTGTTTTGTTATCCAAAAATTTTCATACTTCAAATATATGTAATTTATCTTGAGCATGGTTGGAAATTTTGCAGTCTACATCATAAGAAGGTGTACCAGCCTTGTTTGAAGGCTGCTCTTGGCCTATGGCCCACATCTGTGTATACTTTAGTGACAAATTCACACATGCTAGTTTTGAAAGTATCGTATTACATTAGAAATAATACCTTGTAACAGGAAACAGAAGCTAACTGTGTATTACTTAACAGTTTGTAAAGTCCTTAGACAATTTTCTCATCTGATGAAGGCACATGTGAAATAAACAAATCAGGTACCATATACTAATTATTTACTCTGTGTTAGTTATTTTCCATTGGTTAGCCAATACTCTCAATGAATCTAATAAGCCATGATTAGGGCTCTCATTTTGTTGATGAAGAAAATTAAGCCACAATAAGTCACAATTCCAGTTTGGAGGATGGAGGTATTTTATTGGTTCATTGGCCCACCGTGGATAGAGTCCACCGCTAGCCCTATTAACTGTAGGGAGTGTGGGGCAAGATCCTTTATTAAGCACATGGCTGCTATAATAGCTCAACCAGACAAGTAGCTTTCAGTAAAGATAAGAGGGTGCAGATTTGTGTAAAGTCACACAGTTCTGAAACATGGTAACCAAGGCCCTACCATTTCAGCTCTACCTTGAAATTTAGTTCATCATAGATTAGCACGATTTAGTACAAACTCCCTTCCTCGAGGCAAGAATGAGTATGGAGCACTATTCACTGGGCAGATAATGCTGCAACTCAGATTTAAAGAATGAGAGGGAACTTGTCAGTTAGACCAAAAGGGACACCATGTGCTCCAGAATGGAGGGCATCTCAAAGTTATGGAGTTATTAGAGAGAGACTATGTTCAATAAGTGCTGAGTGAATGAATGCTCTAAACAGTATGGCACCGTAGAAACATAAGTGTGTTTGGAGGAAGGCTATTCTGGTGCATAGACAAAAAGGAAATAGAGGAAGTGGTACTTGATACAGGGTTTCTATGGCTACGCCGACATGTTCAGAGTAGAAGCTGAAGATGATGGGAGTGATCACTGGACTTGAAGCAGGGGAAATAGACATTCAAATTTGTCTCTGCAAAACTATACTGACAGTGTGGGAATCACATGGTACAGGACTAGAATACAGACAAAAGGCCACTGGGGAAGCTATTAAAATAATTCAGGCAAGAGTTGATGATGAGTGAAAGCAGTGACAGTGATAAGGAAGAGGGCGACTTAGATACAAAAGCAGTAGGCAGAGCTTGATAACTCATATTTTCAAGATGTTACCTGTCTATGGAATAGCTTGTTCTTTCTTCCTTTAAAAAATTTATGATCTTAAGCTCTTTTTTTTAATGTATTCTTTTATTTATTTATTAATCTTTCGGCCACCCCCACAGCATGTAGAAATTCCTTCCTGGGCCAGGAATCGAACCTGCACCACAGCAGCAACCTGTGCCACTGCAGTGACAATGCTGGATCCACAGTGCCAGTACTTTAACCCATTGGGCCACAAGAGAACTCTGGGAATAGTTATTTGCAACACGTGAATAGAGTAAGGGGACAAAATTAACCCCTAACAGAATGTAAATCCCTAGCTTTATGAATGAATTGTTATCTACAAAGTAGTATCGTTAGCATTTGAGAAAGTTGTTTGGAATTTGATATTTGAAATGTATTTCCATTTCATTAGTATGAACAAATGGCTTAATTCTGATCAATGTTAAGCGGAATGAAATTATTCTTACTTTGCTTTTTCCAAGTGTTGAATCTAAAATCATATCCATATTCATTTAAATGAAGAGTACATTTTTTAAGGTTTAATGTTGAAAAATACTAAGTAACTTTGCTCCTTTTGTTTCCCAGGATAGATTAAAAAAATAAAAAAAGAAGTGGAATGTCTTTCCTAAGGTTGTCTGAGAGGAATAAAACTTCACAGATTAAGACATGCCCTCGTTTAGATCTAAGAGGAAAGTTATGATAATTTGTCTCCATGGAGGCAGAGCGCATTTCTGGGACTTTCGTTTTGTTCGCTTGTTTGCTGGACCTTTTTTTTTCCATCTGCTCATTTTGTATTCTTTATTTATCTACGAATGGAAAATTATCCTGCTACCCTTTTTGCCCCTTATGTTGAGATTGTTTTTGTCAGATTTGTTTTCCCTTGATTGTTTTCCTACCACAGTCATCATGCAAGAAGGTGCTTCATTTTTTATTTAATTATAATATTCTTTATATGCAAATTTCAAGATTAATAAGGCGTAAGCAGTTAAGAGAGCATCTCTTTAGAGTTTCTTTGGCCTTAACACATAATGACACATTATTTGGACCAAATTACTCAGATAATTTATGGGTACACGTTGAAATAAAAAAGAAGTTAAACTATCATTTTGGTTTAAAAACAGTCCGTAGGGGTAAGCATTAACACTTAAGTACCAAGTAGCAATAAAGTTAAAAACAAAACATATAAAGAATGTTTCAATGAGATGTATTTCTCCTGTGAATTAAGACCCTAAAATATTATTAAATTTGTTTCATTTCATATGTGAAAAAATGCCCCTCTGTTATTGAGACATCAATTACCATTAAATCAATATCAGTTAATTTAAATGCTCCTTTGTTGTTGAGATATAAATTACCATTAAATCAATAATAACTCTAAAGTCTACATTTTCCTTTTAAACTTTCCGATATTAAAATCATAACTCCTTGGAAGTAACAGATTTTCAGATTTTTCTGGAGCACTTTGTCTAGTATCCAAAGACTCAAATGGAATATTTTAAATCTAGTGATAGAATGATCAATGGACATTATTATTTAATTTTGACAGGAGACTATTTGGAGATCAATTGAAAGAGCAAGTTTTTAAACTATCGAATTAAGGACATTGATACATTCATTTAGGCATGAAAGGAAACTGTCTATGGGGCTTAACTATATACTGTACCATCCATGAAGAGAATGCAATTATTATTTATGGAGATCTTCATGATATAGACAAATATGAAGATTGCAGACACAAAGCATAAAGCTATATTTTATGAAGTATATTGTGTTAGTTTTCTATTGCTGATGTAACAAATTATCACATATCTAGTGGCCTAAAAATTCACAGATTTACCTAACATTTCTATAAGTTAGAAATCCAACACAGATCACACAAGACTAATTCAAGGCATCAGCTGGGCTGCATTCCTTTCTGGGGTTCTAGGGAAGAGCGTATTGCTTTGTCTCCCCAGCTGCTAGAGGCTGCCACTTTCCTTGGCCACATTCCATCATCTGAAAATTAGCAATGGGGAATTCCCATTGTGGCTCAGCGGTAACGAATCCAACTAGTATCCATGAGGATGCAGGTTCAATCCCTGGCCTCCCTCGTTCAGTGAGTTAAAGATCTGGTGTTGCCGTGAGCTGTGGTGTAGGTCGTAGAGGAGGTTTGGATCTCACATTGCTATGGCTGTGGCTTAGACTAGGAGCTGCAATCAAATTTGACCCCTAGCCTGGGAACTTCCATATGCTATACCTGTGGCCCTAAAGAAACCAAAAAAAAAAAAAAAAAAAAAAAGCAATGGTAGATACTTTCTCACATAGCATCACTCTGACTGTTTTTTTTTGTTGTTTTTTTTTTTCCTCTTAATGGATTTTATTTCAATTATAGGTGTACATAAATCATCACAAGTCAGTTTTACAGATTTTGTATCCCAAACCCCCAGTGCATCCCCCCACCCCCCAGATTGTCTTATTTGAAAAACCAAGGTTTTCCAAAGTCTGTGAGTCATTGTCTGTTCTGTAAGAAGGTTCATTGTGTCTTTTAGTTTCCACATGTAAGCGGTATCATTGGGTGTTGCTGTCTAATTGTCTG
>PVHT020004944.1:18928389-18972602 GCA_004024745.2 Catagonus wagneri
GTCAATTTTACAGATTTTGTATCCCAAACCCCCAGTGCATCCCCCCACCCCCCCAGATTGTCTTATTTGAAAAACCAAGGTTTTCCAAAGTCTGTGAGTCATTGTCTGTTCTGTAAGAAGGTTCATTGTGTCTTTTAGTTTCCACATGTAAGCGGTAGCATTGGGTGTTGCTGTCTAATTGTCTGACTGGTTTCACTTCACATGATAATTTCTAAGTCCATCCATGTTGCTATAAATGTTGGTAATTCGTTCCTTTTAATGGCTGAGTAACATTCCATTGTGTGTATGTACCATATCTTCCCTAACCACTCTTCTGTGGATGGGCATTTAGGTTGTTTCCATGACCTGGCTATTGTATAGAGCACTGCAATGAACACAGGAGTACAGGTGTCTTTTCGGGTCATGGTGTCTGCTGGATAGATGCCCAGGAGTGGGATTGCTGGATCAAATTGGTGCAGCCACTGTGGAAAACAGTATGGAGATTCCTCAGAAAACTCAAAATAGAATTACCATTTGATCCAGCAATCCCACTCTGACTGTTTTTGCCTCCTTCTTCCACTTTTTTCCCTCCCCAAACCTGTGGCATGTAGAATTTCCAAGTCCATGGGTTGACTTTGACCTACACTGCCACCACAGCCATGCCAGATCCTTAATCCACTGAAACTGGGCCAAGGATCAAACTCACACCGCCACAGCTGAAATTCCCACCTTCTTCCGCTTTTAAGGAAAGTTGGGATTACCATTTGGCCCACCTTGATGATTTAGCATATTCTTCCTACTTACATTTGGACAATTCACAACATTAATTACATCTATCACCTTAATTCGCCTTTGCCATGAAGCTTAACAAATTCACAGGTCATAAGGATCAGGACACAGGCATCTCTGGTAGGAGGAGGGCCCTTATTCTGTCTGACGCACATTCATTTTATACATTTCTCTAGCTGACAATTTTGTAATTACATGGAAATTATAAAAAGGTCTTTAATTTTCAGCAGGGATATACAGAGCATTTCCAATTTATATAAATTTGGGTTTCTTTGAATAAGTAAATGTTATAGGATTAATGGAAATTACCTGTATTCTTAAAAGAGTTAATAACAATAAGGAGGTATAACATTTATACTCATACAGCTAAAGACTTTGTGTTGTAATAAATACATACAGTGGAGTGAAATCTTATTTTTTTGTTTGTTTGCCTGTTGTCCTTTTTAGAGCCTCACCTGCGGCATGTGGAGTTCCCAGGCTAGGGGTCTAATCGGAGCTGTATCTGCCGGCCTACACCACAGCCACATCAACGTGGGAACCGAGCCGCGTCTGCGACCTACACCACAGGTCAAGGCAACGCCGGATCCTAACCCACTGAGCAAGGCCAGGGATCGAATCCGCAACCTCATGGTTCCTAGTCAGATTCGTTAACCACTGCACCACAATGGGAACTCCAGTGGAATAAAATCTTTAAGGCCAGTTTCCATGAGGGTTAAAGTAAGATTTTAAAAAATTATTTTTTACTTAAAAAGTATTTAGCCTCAGAATTCCCATTTTGGGAGTTCCCGTCGTGGCTCAGTGGAAACGAATCTGACTAGCATCCATGAAGACGCAGGTTTGATCCCTGGCCTCACTCAGTGGGTGAGCTATGAGCTGTCGTGTAGGTCGCAGACATGGCTCAGATCTGGCATTGCTGTGGCTGTGCTGTAGGCCAGTGGCTACAGCTCCGATGATTTGACACCTAGCCTGGGATCCTAAATATGCCTCCGGGGTGACCCTAAAAAACAACGGTAACAACAAGAAAGAATTCCCATTTTGGCTTAGCAGGTTAAGGACCCAATGTTGTCTCTGTGAGGATGCATTTTGATCTCTGGCTAGGCTCAGTGCGTTAAGGATCTGGCATTGCCATTGCTGCAGTGGAGGTTACAGATTCGACTCTAATCCAGTGTTGCCATGGCTGTGGTGTAGGCCTCAGCTCCAATTTGACCCCTAGCCCAGGAACTACCATATACCAGCAGGTATGGCCAGAAATTTCCATGGACACGTGTGTTTGTGTATATGTATGCATGATAGGAAATTTGTTTTCTTCAAAATAACTGAGTTGAAGTGACAACTTCAATAAATAGTATCTTTGCACATATTTAGCAGCATGACAATTTAACTGTGTTATAATAGGCCAAGTCTACATTGCCAGTGCAATGAGACTCAGAAAAATTGAGACATGCTATAGATCTCTACTTGTGTGATTTTCTTTATAGTGATTTTCCTGAGCATGTTTTGAGGTTCTTGCCCAGCATTATCTTTATGAAAATTTGCTGGTTTCACTGTGTTAATTCTCAGTGCCAAAAAATATCTTAACCTCTCATGAGTCACCAGTATATTTTTGTTTCAGTGACATTGAATCTTGTGGCTGTCCAAGTTTTCTTCTTTCCTTGGCTGTCAAGGATCAGAGAATCAATGTGATACTGACCTCTAGCAAGTGAATAAAACATTGTGCTGTGAATCTTATCCTGGTTTAGTTAACTCTTATTGTCATGTTTTACTGCATTTTTCTTTTCATGTCATGCCATAATGTATGGACCTATATGTCATATCAAATTATTTGAAGAATAAGTAAATAGATCATCTTCCAATAGGACAGTGTGTAAAACTAAATATTTTGGTATCTCAGCTGAAATATTTGGAATAAATTGAATTATGCGTCCTATGTTAAAATGTTAAGGTTTTTGTCTCAATTAGCTACACGGATTTTCTAAGTAATAATTTTGGAGGAGTTCTACAAATCTGCAAGCACAGTAAATATGAAAGGGTGTAGAGAGAAATTCTCTTTCCTACAGAATCTAAGAATTTGATTGTGATAATAACCTAGGATATGCATGGGAGTATTAATTATCTTAAGCCAATACTTTGCATTAAATTGTCTGATGATTTTCAAAATATTCATCTTTCCTTCATTGTGACTTTTTCCTGACCCTATAGTCTTAATATAAGTGGAAATATCATGTGTGTGAAAACAGATTTTATATTCTATCCTGAGAATATAACTTTTTGTGACTCCTCAGAAGGATACACACCTTTTAAAAATACTAGATAAAAACTTATAATAGAATTGGCTGGGAATGAAAGAAATGGGCAATTTAATACACATTATTGGTGGCTTTTCACGTATACACCCCTATTACATGAATATTTATTCTGGAGGATGATATTTCAAAGTACTGGAAGTAGAACGTAATGATTAACCACAGAGCACTTCAATACACTTCTTGGTTTAGCAGTTAGAGCCTCTCCTTTGAGGACAACCGTATCTTATTCTCAACTCCATTATAGACTGGTAGATTCCACCATTAGCAATGGATTCTGAGCAACAGCCTCACTAAGATTATATTGGATACTCTCAGGGAAATTAATACTCTCACTATGTCTTGGCTTCCCAAATTTCCTTTTTATTTGCTTTTTTTAGGGCCAAACCCATGGCATATGGAAGTTTCCAGACAGAGGTCCAGTCGGCTCTGCAGCTGCCAGTCTATGCCATAGCCACAGCAGCGCCAGATTCCCCAACCCGATGAGTGAGGCCAGGGATCACACTGGCATCCTCATGGGTACTAGTTGGGTTCATTACTACTGAGACACAATGGGAAGTCCTCAAATTTCTTAATATATAATAGACAGATACTACATAAAGAGTTTCAAGTTTTTCAAGAAAGAGGTTCAGTAAGGGAAAACATGACATAAAATGTATGATCAAACATGAAGATATACATTCATGTTGCCAGGTGGTGAAAATAAACAATAACTTCCAACTTCTCAGAAGATAAGTTTGTAAAATTCCTCAGGGTCAACCAGTGTCATATATACTCTCTTAATAACCTGAAAGATTATTTTAAGGAATCAGTGATTTTAAGAATTCAGTGATTTTTAAAATCACTGAATAGATTTTAAGACCAGAATATCTGCTTATTTACCTTCTATTTTCTTTACTTTGCATATATTTTACCAGAGTTGATTGAAAACTGAAATTCATCATATTCACAGAGCCATTTTTGAGAGCTTTACCTATTACTTTTTCCGAAAATTTCAGTCTCAACACAATAAAACATGCAACAGAAAATCTTGCTTAGCACATTTTTCTCTCTTAATGTGAACTAAATGGGCCAAATTTTATGGTCTAATTTGATTTTTCCACACTTTTATAGACACAGTCACAGTCTCCGAGGGGTTTCATCACATTGAATTAGTACAAACCAAAGTGCATTAAATTAGAGGCATTGCAAAAGTCCTACTTCAGATAAAAACACAGCATTTTCAATAAAAGGATGTCTACTTTCCTGCCTAGTATGTTCACAGAGAGACAAATAGCAGGCTTTCGGCATTACACCTTAAGGTCTTAAAGTCAAAAGCTCTATTCTTGTTCAGTGATAGCTTTTAAAATGAAAGAAGAGGGTTTTGGTTTTCAATGACAATTGTCATAGGATATTAAAGGTCCTTGAAAACTCAGAACTAGTCATCCCTACCTGTCTTATAACATAATGCAACGAGCATTAGATCTGATAACTCAGCTTTTAGCTCAAAGCCCCGTGACTACTGTCACAAGCATATCTATCCAGATTTCTAAAGCAAGAATATACCTACAATCTGGTTAGAACATGGTAGATTTTTTTTTTAATCCACAATATTAAAATACTAGGCTCTCCCATTGTGGTTCGGTGGTAACGAACCCAACTAGGATCCATGAGGATGTGGGTTCGATCCCTGGCCTCACGTAGTTAAGGATCTGACATTGCCCTGAGCTGAAGTGTAGGGCATAGATGCAGCTCAGATCCTGTGTTGCTGTGGCTGTGGTATAGGCCGGCAGCTGTAGCTCTGATTCAACCCCTAGTCTGGGAATTTCCATATGCCATGAGTGCGACCCTAAAAATTAAAAAAAAAAAGTAAACTAAGTTCTATTTTAAAGGTGAAGTGTTAGTATGACTGGTAGCTAGGTGGAATTTATGGCAGAGATGGATCGGGTGGTTCCAGGAGAGATAACCGTATGCCTTTCATAATTTTAAAAATTTTTATTTTTATTTATTTATTTATTTATGGCCGTACACCTGGCAATGCAGAAGTTCCTGGGCCAGGGATCGAACATGTGCCACAGCAGTGACCATAGTCACAACAGTGACGATAGCAGATCCTCAACTTTTTAGGCCACCAGAGAGATCCTGACTTTTTTTTTTCCTTCTTTCCCTTTGGCCGCCCTGTGGTATATGGAGTTCCCAGAGCAGGGATCAGATCAGAGCCACAACTCTGATCTGTGCCTAAGCTGTGGTAACACCCACTATGCTGCAGAAATGCTGCTGACCCAGTTGCAGGGACTCCCTGATTTTTCGTTTTTATATGGGACTTTTTTCATAGTCCATGATAGGAAGTTAAATTTATTTTTTGCATACTTATAATTAATTATGAACAATGAGGGAATATTAATTGGTTTTTATTTACTTCAAAACTATCCTTTCCCACTATTTATCTCTAATTTATTAATAATGTCACAAAATTATTACATGACTGTATGTATGTGTGTATACACACTTTACAAGTCAAATTTGCCAGTGTAACTTATAGAAATTTTCATTAACTAATTTTTCTCCAGGTATTTAAAAAATATTTTGAAGAATTGTATTCTTCGGTATTTCTTTAGGATCATGTCTGAAGTTAGCCAGTGTTTGGAAATTTTGTACGCCTGGAGGCATATTTATTTTACTTTTACCTTTGAGCCGTCACTGTGGCTAATGAACTTGAAACTTATTTTTCCTTAGCACTTTGGAGATATTATTTTGTATGTCTCTTTGCATCTGTTGTTTCTGATGTCATTTTGTTTCACCTTCGTTTATGGTAATGTACCTCCTCCTCTGATACCTTTTAGCCTTTCGACTTTATCGTTGATGCATTAAGGTTTTATCAAGCTGTGGTTAGGGTGTGGGTTTTCTCCTATTGATCTTGCCATTGATCTCCTGTCTTGATGATCGTCTTAAAATTCTTGATACTTGCGTTGTCAAATATAGCATTTTATCCTTACTTTCTCTTTATTCTGTTAAAAGGTTTGGAACATCTGAAACTACTCTCTCCTTCCTTCATCCACTCTTATTTCATAGGTCCGTGTCAGATCCTAGACAGAAAGGTGGTCAAGCAGATAGAAAAATCCCCCTCCCACCCGAAACGTGTAAAAGTGCTAGATGAACAATTTTAGGGTACGGAAGAGACAGAGGGATCTTCACATTCCAGAAACAAAGAATACACGTGTAGACAAACTGGTAAGCAGGAGTGTTAGCCAGTCATCTCACAGGACTGACCTGGCAGCTTACCTGCTTCTAGGGTTTTATTATCTGTATCACGTTGCAACTGCAAGAATAGTAGACAGTTGTAAAAAGCTCCCTCCTTTACAAAGGTGTTAGGAAGACTGTATTAACCATAGGCAGGAAATGAACATTTAATTCCTCGTAGTCTCAAATTGATGCAGAGGTTAAAAGAGAAATTTTCAAGCCTAAGGCTGCACAGCTTTGTCGTGGAATCTGAGCGTGTGTTACCTTCATGTGCAAAACTTATGAATGGAGAAACAAACATAAAAACTGGTGGATAATCCACTACTATACACAAAATAGATAAACAACAAGGACCTACTATATAGCACAGGGGACTGTACTCAATATCTTGCAATAACCTATAGAAACTGGAAAAGAAACTGAAAGAGAAAAATAC
Organism: Catagonus wagneri; assembly: GCA_004024745.2. NCBI lineage: Eukaryota > Metazoa > Chordata > Mammalia > Artiodactyla > Tayassuidae > Catagonus > Catagonus wagneri. The sequence continues at coordinate 18,935,116 of PVHT020004944.1, forward strand.
ATATGTATTTTTCTTTCTGAGTCATTTTGTTATACACTTGAAACTAGCAAAACACTGGAAATTAACTGTACTTCAATTAAAAAAAAAAAACTGGTGTATTTCATTGACTAACCATGAAACCATCCCCGACTGAGGCTCCTTAAGCTGGGTCTTGCCTAAGACTCTCTGTAACTGACTCCCACAAACACGGACTCAAGATACAAATGATACTTCACAGAGTAAAATGCTGAGACGGGGCACAGATTCAATGAGTTATAGAGTTTGTATTGTAACATAGTTGTGAAGTTAAAGCCTAAGTTTCTATCATAAAGAAAACTGAAAAATGTGGTACTTTAAACCCCCAAGTGAGGGATCCATGCTTGCAAGACCATTCTTCCATATATTCCTTGAGAGTCCCAGGTTCTCTGTATTTTTCTCCTCAGCAGCTGACACTGGGTCACTGCCAGTTGGGGCTCTGAGTTTTTGAGAGGCTGTTGCATTTTGGAGAACACTTAAGGGACTGAAGATGGCTTTGGGAATAAAATCAGCACAGGCTTTGACCATCCAGTTCTGTTACTTCATTAACAATAGCATTCCTTAAGATGGATAGAGTTTATTGTTGCCTCTGCTTGACTTATCTTCCTTTCAGACTAGAAGAAACCAGACCCTTCATTTATCTGTTTTTGTTTGTTTGATTTGTTAAATGAAAGAAAAACACACAACTGATGAAGAATGGATAAGGATAGTTTCTACTTTGAGAATATCTTTGGTACCCTGAGGCCAAACTATTTTGAAGTTTAGAATATGAAACTTTAGAAATAATTGGAGAAAGATTGTAGCGAGGTGGCAATAAATGCTGATTGTATCTTTCTAAGGTTAAATATTATGGTTATAATGCACTATAAAGTTACACTACTTATTTTCTGACATACCCTCTAAATGCTGATTGTATCTTTCTAGGGTTAAATATTATGGTTATAGTGCACTATAAAGTTGCACTACTTATTCTCTGACATACCCTCTAAGTTCTGGAATGTTGTCCATCTTTAAAAAGTGTGACCTCAAAGCCACAAGTCTTCAGGAGTTCCCTGATGGCTTAGCAGGTTGTCACCTCTGTGGCTCTAGTCACTGCTATGGTGTGGGTTTGATTCCTGGCCTGAGAACTTCCACATGCCAGTGGAGAGGCCAAAAATCAAAACAAGCACATGAATAAAAGCAAAGCTGCAAGTCCTCAAAGTTCTGGGTAAAGCATTCACAGATGATACCATTTACCTTAAATTCACTAGGAAAGATGTACATAAAAAAGTATTAAAAATGTACATAAAAATATGCACTTGGTGAAAAAAATCAGCAGACGTGGTTGTGAATTTTCATATTTAATTTTTTATAATCATCAGTTTTATATATAGGTGTGTTATCAAATGATGTTTTAATAGAAAACAAAATACATAATTGTATTCCCTTAAAGTTAAATGGGGTTTTGGTTTTCACATCACTAATTTTCCTCCCAATTCTGAATGGTACTAGTATAAACAGAGTCATAACTTACTTTCACTGTAGGAAGGAGAAAAAAGTTGTGAAGAACAGTAGTTACTTTCAGAAGATCAGAGTGTAGCAGGTAGAAAATACTAGAAGGAAATTTCTGACATAATTTATATTCAGCCATAGCTCTTTAGTTTCTATAACACTTGAGTGAAAATTTCCCTTAAGCCCTATTTTTCTTCAAGGGGTGGAATGAAACATTTTGCAATACTAAAGCAGGTTTGTAGTTATTTCCCAGGTGGAGAGTAAGGTCAATGTCTAACAAGTCTATATAGATTGAAAAAGAAAGACAAATAGCAAATAATTCATAATTTGTAGAATAAAAGAAGAAGTAAATTTAATAATAAATTTACTTCTTGTCTTAAAATCCTAAAATCCTAAGAAATATGGAAAATTGTGGAATTAAAATTGGGTGAATAACTTCAAGGTAAACAACATAAAATGCTCATGCAATAAATTATTTTCCAGATTTTCATTATTAATTTTAAATACGTCAAAGCTTATATAGTCAAAATTTTAAGATGCTTTATAGATTATAAGAAAATACATTTGAAACTTTAGGTAATGTCATTCCCTAACTCATATATAATTCTCAAAAAAAATCTTAGTATCTATAGTATCATTATTTACACACGAGAAAACACTGTCCTTAAACAGATGACGTCATTTACTCAAGGCTACAGATTGACTAACAATATAATCAGGGTAAGCATGTTCTAAGCCATTGCTCTTTCTGGAATATCAGACTGACTCTTAGCCTCAACATTTTTTCTCTCTCAAAATTTTTTTCATTCATAATGTCTATAGGTACATCATTGTATATGGAATGAATGGTCAATGGAGACCTGCTGTATAGCCCAGTGAGCTCTACTCTAGATTCTATGATAACCTATAGGGGAAAAGAATTGAAAAAGAATTGGTGTGTGTGTGTGTGTGTGTTTATCATTCACTTTGTTTGTGTGTATCATTCACTTTGTTGCACAGCAGGAATTAACACAACCTTGTAAATCAACTATACTTCAATAAAATTTGAAAAACTGGAAAAAAAGAAAGAAAGAAGGAAAGAAAGAAAGAAACCAGTGTGGGATTTTGACTACAGTGGAGAAAAATGGCTGGCAAAACTTATCCCCACAGTACAAGAATGCAGCTTGACCTAGTCATTGAAAACAACCATTTCAGTGTTGTGGATATTAAACCAAAGCAAACAACAAACTGAGTAGTGTTGACACACACAGCACTGTTAGACCTTCAAGTAAGAAAGGTGAAGGTCTTGTCCTTATTGTGTGAAGCTGCTCCCATTATCTATACCCAGATCCACTGGCACTGAGAACTGCCAAAATTCTCAGCAGAAAACGACTTTATTCAAATCCCTGCACTAAAAAAACCTGACCCAACTCTCCCATGACTTCTAGCAGCTTAAGGCCGTGTCCCTTGAATGACCCCAACGCTCCTTCAAATGCTTGCCCGAGACAGCCTGCAATTATAAATCCTTTCTCGGCCTCTTCAAGATGTACATCTATCATCCAGAATGGTCTCCTCAAGGACTTGGGAGCTGTCCCTTCAAAATGCAGGCATCCAGAAAGATAACTCTCTTCTTCTCTTACCTCTCAATCACTGTGGGAGGGTAAGTGACAAAATGCTATGGGCGCCTTGCTCCAGCCTGGACAAATGCCTCTCAACATAAAGACTGAGGAGTTGGTTTCTCCTCTGCTTAGAGCCAATTACCAAATCCAGATGGACTAACTGGTCACATGGACCAATATCCTCCACTCCCCCGCTGCCATCAAAACCCTCAGGTGCATTTCCTTTAGAAAACCCCAGTGTTTCAAAGGTTTTGTGCTTTTGTTCTGGTGGAATTGAGATCAGTTCTATACTGAAGCCTCTTTCCCCTGCTCTAGTAGAATCTGAATAAAACTTGCCTTTACAGCCTTTATTTAGGATCTGGTTTTGTTTCCCTTTATCAGCACAGTGGATTTATCAAGGATTTTTTTTTTTTTTTTTTAACAGCATAGTAGGTTTATCCACCTGAGGCTAAATCTGAAAAGCAGCAGCTTGGCTGACTGAGGAGGGTGAACCGACTTCAAGCAAAAAAGCAAAAATTCACATCCAGCAGCATTATTAATCAAAGCAGCAAACCTAGTAGAAAACAAATAAGTAGGGGTTGAGAAAAGTGGTGGAGAATCCAAGAAATTTAGATATCCCATTAATGAGACATCCACAGAAGGGCTAGAAACCATTTATCACATATAACTGGATGACCAGGAAACAACAGGTATGCACTAGGAAGACACAAGAGACCCAGTGCAAAGTAGAAGCTGAGGCAGGCATTAAAATTGCCTGAAGTTTAGATGCACTCTCCAGTCTACACACTGGTCTACAGTTAAAGAGTGATAGTCTTACAAGGGCAAAGTTACTGCTTTGCCCAGTCATTGGCTAACCACTAAACTCTGCACACACAGGAGCAATCCCTAAGGATCCATGATTATAATATAAGAATGAGACAGAATTAAAAAGCATTGATAAGAGATACCAGAGACTGTATATAACAGGAGGAAAGCATTTTCTGATTACATAACGCAACTTTCTTCTTTTTTTTTTTTTTTTTGGTCTTTTTAAGGCCTCACCTGCGACATGTGAAGGTTCCCAGGCTAGGGGTCTAATCGGAGCTAGAGCTGATGGCTTTTGCCACAGCCATCGGCAACATGGGATCTGAGCCGCAGCCACAACCTACACCACAGCTCATGGCAATGCCAGATACTTAACCCACTGAGGGATTGAACCCCTGTCCTCATGGATGCTAGTCAGGTTCATTAACCACTGAAGGAAACTCCAACATAAGGCAACTTTTTAAAAGTTTAGAAAAACATTGGAATCTAGAGCTTCTTTTTATATTTTTAAATTACAGTTGATCTACAATGTTGTACAAATTAGAATCTAGAGCTTCTAATTTATAATATATAAAGATCCACGTGCCAACAAAAAAAATACAAGTGCAAAAATTCAGAAAAGTGAGCTGTCTTCAGAATAATAAAACAGTCAATAGAAGTGACACTGAGTGGGAACAGATTTGGGATTTAGTAGACAATGACTTCTAATCAGTTACAGTTACGGACAAAATGTCTTTAAAAAATATGTTCCAACAATTAAAAATATGAGTAAAATTCACAAATATGGAATTTCAATAAAGAAATAGAAACTATAAAAATAAAGCAAGTGGAATACCTATAGTTGAAAACTAAAATAAAAAAATGGAATATATAATAGATAAGCTTAAAAGAAGATTAAATATAAGAATCAGTGAAATTGAAGATATAGCAAGAGAAATCCAAATGAAGATCATGGAAAAAAAAGATGTAAAATATAACTGTAATAAATATAAACACACATAACAAAAATGAACCAAAATATGAGGCAAAATGACAGAACCGAAAAGAGAAATAAGGAATGTCTGGTTATATTTGGAAATTTTAGTATCACCTTCTCCATACTTGAAAGAACAACAAAAAAGAAATCAGCAATGATACAGAAGATATTATCAATACTATTAACCAATTTGATCTAATATATATATAATAAAAATTAACATTCCACCATCTGACTATAGAATACACATTATTTACCCTCCACTGCATTGACTATTCTGAAGGATATCCACCGAAATTAGAAAAAAAATTAAATGACAGAGCTCCAATGGGGCAATTGGTTAGCATGTGGTACTTACATAGAAAAAAATTAAATGAAATTGCAACATATATCATGGAATTCAGCTAAAGTATGGTTAAAAATGAAAATTTAGGGCAGTAAACACCTATATAGAAAAGAAGAAAATGTTCAAATCAGTAACCAAGCTTTTATCTTAAGAAACGAATATGTATGTGCCAATGTTCATTGTAGCACTATTTATAATAGCCAAGACATGGAAGCAACCTCAATCTCCATCAACAGAGGAAAGGATAAAGAATATGTGGTACTTATATATGATAGAATATTACTCAGCCATGAAAGTGAATGAAATGATATCATTTGCAACATAGATGTACCTAGAGATTATCATAATAAGTGAAGTTAAGTCAGACAGAGAAAGACAAGTATCATATGAGATCAGTAATATGTGGAATCTAATAAAAACAGTACAAATGAACTTATTCACAAAACAAAAACAGACTCAAATATTTTGAAACCAAACTTATGGTTGCCAAAGAGGAAATGCAGGGCAAGGGAAAAATTGAGAAACTGGGATATATATATATATATATATAAATATATATATATATACACCCTACTATATATAAAAAATTGATAAATAAAAAGGACCTATCTTATAGCATGGGAAAATCCATTCAGTAATATGTAGTGACCTACATGGAGAAAAATTTGAAAAGGAATGGATAGATGTATACATACATATAACTGATTCATTTTGCTATACACCTGAAACTAATGCAACATTGTAAGTAAACTAGATTCTAATAAAATTTCAAAAATAAAATTAAAGAAATAAGGAAATTAAATACAAATGCCCAAGTTCCTCTTGTCCCCCCAAAAAAAGAAAGAAAAAGAAAATAAGCTGGATGGAAAGATAAGGCCAAATTAACCCCAAATCAAGGATGAGAGGATAAATGTTAAGATCATAGTGGAAATCAAGGAAACTGTAAATATAAAAGAAAACAATTGAGAAAATCAATTTAATCAAAAGTTGGAAAAACAACAAATTTGCTAAAAAATAATTTCCTTGACAAATCTAAAGATCTAAAAAATGGACAAAATTTCCAATGCCAGTAAGAGAAAAATATCGCTATCAACCTTAAAGAAACTGAGATATTTAAATTAATATTATGAACATTATAATACCAACAAATTAGAAAACCTAGGTGAAATGGGCAATTTTCTCCAAAGACACACTTCCAAAACTAACTCAAAAAGAAATACAAAATTTTAAGAGATCTATAATAAGTAAATATGTAGCATTGGTGACTGTAAAATTTGCTGGAAAAAGCCCAGGCCACTTCACTGGTGAATTCTATCAAATATTTCAAGAATGTATAATACCAATTTGACACAACTTTTTTTCAGAAAAAAATAGGAAGAACACTTCTTAACTCATTCTATGAGACAAATATTACCATGTACTATAGACACCGACATTTTTATGTTGAAATTTAATGCCCGATGTGATGGTATTTGGAGGTGGGTATTTAGAAGGTAATTAGATCATGAGAGCAGAGCCCTCATGAATGGAATTAGTACCCTTATAAAATTGACCCCAGAGAGCGTTTTTCTTCTTCTTCTCCTTCTTCTCCTTCTTCTCCTTCTTCTCCTTCTTCTCATTCTTCTTCTTCTTCTCCTTCTGCCATATGAGGGTAAACTGAGAAGACAGCTGTCTATGGACCAGGAAGTGGGTCCACACCAAATACCAAATATACTGGGGCCTAGACTATGGGACTTCCCAGCCTCCAGAAATCTGAGAAATACATGTTTGTTGTTTATAAGCCATCCAGTCTATGATATTCTGTTACAGTAGTCCAAATGTACTAAGACAAGCTGTGTTGAGTGCAAAATTCTAAAGATGGTCCCTCCCACAAATGCCTTACTCTGGTTATTCAAATTATAACTCAGGTACCACTATGAAGTAATTTTGAAAATAGTAATTTATGTCCCATATCAGCTGACCTTAAAATACTCAGGATATCCAGGTGGCCTGGATCTGTTCATATGAACTCTTTCAAAGAAGTTTTTTCTCCATGTGGTAGCAGAATCCATAGAGAAGTCTCTTGTTGACCCTGCAGAAGAAATCAAACAGCTATGTTGTAAACTGTAGATAGGAAAGGGCTGCCTCGCCCACCGATGTTGAGACTGACCCTCAGTTAACAACCAGCAAGAAAACAGGGATCTCAGTAGCACAACAGCAAGGAAGAGAATTCTACCAACAACCTTAGAGCCTGGAGAGGACCCAAGCCTTAAGGGTAACCTTAGTACCAACAGATATGTTGATTTCAGCTTGTGAGACTGTGAATAGAAGATTTAGCTAGCTGGCCTCCTAACACATGAAAATGAGATAGTAAATGCGTGCTGTGTTAAGCCGCTGAATTTGTAGTGATTTTTTTTATGGTAGAAATAGAAAACTAAAACACTATGATAGGAAAGCCAAAGATATCAGTAAAAAAGAAATCTTCTGACCAATATCTCTCGTGAATATAGATATTTAATTAAATATTACTAAATAAAATGCAACATCATGTAAACACCATCACCAAGTAGGATTTACTCTTGACATACAAAGTTGGTATTGTATCCTATATTTCCTTCTAGGCCCCTGACATCTTGCAATCAACCAAGATGAGGCATAGCAAGATCCTGAGTTCCCCGCCTCTCATGTATACTTCAACTGCTTAGTTACATTTAGAGGAATTTCCTCTGAATTATATCCAGAAACTATCTTAGTGACTTATAAATATCAAATGAATGGGCAAATACCCATAATGAAACAGATAGAGAAGGGTGAAACTTAATCTCACCTTAAACTCCAGTCCCAAATAGCACCATTCAATCAGGAGAGAATCCTCAACCCAGCATCTCCTTGAAGAACAAAGGGAACGGACCCCATTTTTAGCACCCGAACCCTTAGGACACATTCTGGATGGACAGGCTTCCAAAACACAGTCCTGAAAGCCAACAATGCTTGTGTTCACAACATCCACAAGGTTATACCAAATAGGCATGACATCACTAATATGGTAAAATAGGTTATTCTTACTTCACTCCCTGTCAAAAGAAAAAAATACTAACAATTATTCAAGAACAAGTCAACTACTGAGAGAATCCTAGAACATAGGAGTGAAGCTGAAGGGCTTCCTGGACTACAGAAACCAAGACAGACTGCACTAGAAGGATAAGAGGAGTGGCTACACAATGTCCGTATAGCCTTTCCCCAGTCCAGTGTGGACCCACATATAAAGGTCTCCCCTAACCTTCCAGTTCCTCAAGTGGGAAAAGAGAGCCCAGAAGGTAGAGCCAGAACCCAACCCCTCACTGAGGGTTTCTTTGTGGGAGCCTCTACTCTGTTCTTACACACCACCACAGGAAATACAGGGAACTCTTCAGGGCTCAATCACTGGGAATCTGACTATGATGAAAATGCTTGGAGGGACTTGCAACAACCACTACGTACATCCTTGCAGTCCAAGCTCATACCTCCAGTAGGATTCCAAACCAGCAGCATTGCTCATCTACAGAACCAAGTTTTGGGAACAGTCTGATCAGGAACTCAGTGAGGTGCAGATCTGCCTGATTCAAATGTTCAAAACAGTTGTGCTGGCCCTAGAACCCAGTTTGCCTACTCCCAGACAAGGAGGTTAATTATTACCCCACCCACTATGGAGGATTTTCTGGTACTATCTGACAGAGTGCTGGCAACAACTCCTAGAAGCAATGTCGACCAGTGTCACACAGCTAAGAGGCAGGTAGGCAGAGGCAAAAGTTTTCAGAACAAAATCAGTGGCCTAATTAAGTCAAGAACTTTGAGGTGCAAGTCAGCTTGAATTAAGACAACAAAGAGCTTTACTGGCTTTAGAGCCTTATCTGCTTTGCCCAGGAAAGGGCTCTAAATCATAGCCCTGTTCACTGCTGAATATAGCCTACAGCCTGTCTGACTAGGAAACCTAACCAGGGCACATAACCCAGACAACAGCCCCGTGTACAGTAGCACTGGAACAGAAAGCATAGCCTGTGGCTTTTCCCACTTGCAGAGCAAAACTAATGCCCTCAGCTTACCAGGGAACTCAGTATATATTCTGGCCTGATTCAGGTACCCAAACAATGTACAGCTGAACAAGACCCGTGTCATATTGTTGCCCTGAAGGGGTAGGGAAATTAACTCATAGCCCCATCTATTAGAGAATACCGTAACTAATCTTGACCATCTACACAGAGCCCATCCTATAGCCTCACTTGAGTAGGGAACCAAGGCAGTAATCTTATTCGACTCTTCTCAGCCAGTGGCAGAACCCCATTCCCTTCTTCAGACCTTGAACAGTTGCCTTTCCCTAAAATAGACCATAATAAGCCCTACCTGCACAAAGACATTACCAGCAAATATAGCTAGCAACCTTAATTGAGATGATTGGTGAAAAACTGTCTCTGAAAGACAAACCTCTAAAGTCTGTGAGAGGAGCCTGATTACTCAAATGTACAAATACCAGAGTAAGGAATCAAGGATTGCAAAAATTCATGTAAATATGACACAACAAAAGAAAACTTAAAAAAAAAAAACCCCAATAATTGACACTAAAGAAATGTAGATCTATGGACTGTCAAAGAATTAAGAATAATTCACTTCATAAAATGAACTACAAGGACACAAAGGACACACAGACAATTAAATGTAACTAGTAAAATAATACATGAACAAAATGAGCAATTCATCAAGGAAATATTAACCATAAAAACATCCCAGAAATCCTGAGTTGAAAAATAATAACTGAACTGAAGAATTCAATAGAGCATTTTAAAGGTAGACTTAGTCATGCAAAAGAAAGAATCAATGGCCTAGAGGAAAAGAAAATGGAATTATCCAGTCAGAGGGATAAAGAAAAAAAAAAATGAAAAAGGGAAGAAAACCTGCTGGAATTATGAGACACCACAAAAAGAAACAAATTGTCATTCTGGGAATTTTGGAAGGAGTCTAGAAGCAGAAAGTGAAAGAAAGAATATTTAAATCAACAATGGCTGAAAACTCCTTGAACCTGGGTAGAAAAATGGAAAACAAGACCTGAGAGACATAAAGGTTTCCAAAAGGTTGAGCCTGCGTACAGCTACACTAAGACACAATATAATTAAATTGTCAAAAGGCAAAGATGAAGAAAGATTTTTAAGAGCAACAAGAGAAAAGAGAGGAGTTACTTACAAGGGAATCTTTGTAAGATTCTTAACATATCCCTGAACAGAAACTTTTGAGGCCAGGAGAGAATGAGATGACACAATCAAAATACCAAAGAAAGAAAAAAAGTCAACCAAGTATTCTATACCTGACAGATCTGTCTTTCATAAATGAAAAAGGATAAAGACTCTTAAACAAAAACAAAGGTAGATCATTACCATCAAACCTGCCTTATAAGAAATGCTAAAAGGAGTGTTTTGGGTATAAGTCAAAGAGCAGTGATTATCATAAATAGATAAAAACAGTAGCATCAGTCTCACTAGTTGTGGTAAATACCTAGTCATAGTTACATTCTGCAATATGGTAATAATGGTGAATAATTCACTTTACATTTCTGTTTGAAAGTTTCAAAAAATCAGCATGATAAAAATAACCATAGCTACAATGAACTGTTTTTAGTAACAAAATATTAAAAACATGTAAATTTTAACAGTAATCATCTAAATTGTGAGGGGCAGGAGGAGTAAAAGTGTAAAGTTCACAATTTCTATTGAAGTTAAGTTGTTACCAGCTTAAAATAGAGGATTATAAGTTAAAGATATTTTATGTAAACTTCATGGTAATAACAAGAGAAAATTCTGCATTAATTATACCAAAGAACATGATAAAGTAATCAATGCATACTGATACCAAAGTGCATCAAGACACAAAAACAGACAGCAGAATAAGAAACAAGGAACAAGAGTTCTACAAAACAATCATAAAACAATTAACGAAATGGGAATAGAATGGTTTTACTTATCAATAATTACTTTAAATTTAAATGAATTAAATTATCTAATTAAAAGGCATAGAATGGCTTAATGGATTAAAAAACACTCAAAATACCAATATCCAACCATATCTATCCACATGAGACCTCTTTAGCCTTAAAGACACATACAGACTGAGAATAAGAGGATGGAAAAAGATATTTCAAGTAAATAATCATTTTAAAATCTAGTCTAGCTATATACTATGGACAAAATAATTTTAAACTAAAAATAGTAAAAATAGAAAAGGTTATATTATCACACAATGATAAAGGATAAGGTATGAAAATTATTAAAAGATAAAAATTATTGAAATCAAGAAGACATAAAAATCATTATATTTGTAAATATTTGTGAACACAGCATTATAGCACTTGAGTATATAAGGCAAAACTAATTTTAAAGGATTGATAAATCATAACACAATAACAGTTGGGGACTTTAATACCTATTCTCAAAAACTGCTGTATCACATCTATGTTAAATATAATAAAAAGAAAATAATTTTATGATCATCTCAATAAACATAGAAAAAGCGTTTAACAAAATTCAACATGATAAAAATTCTTAAAAATTAGTCATATATATATAAGGTGTTAATATACAAAATATATTAAAAAACTCATATAACTCCATAGTAAAAAATAAAATAACACAATTGAAAATGGGCAAGGGACTAGAATAAACATTTCCCTGAAGAAATATGAGAAATCGTGAGTTCCTATTGTGGCTCAGTGGATTGAGGACCCATCTAGTATCCACAAGGATGAGGGTTTAATCCCTGACCTTTCTTAGTGAGTTAAAGGATCTGGTTTTGCTGCAACCTGCAGTGTAGGTGGCAGATGTGGCTCAGATCTGGGTTTGCTGTGGCTGCAGTTTAGGTCAGCAGCTGCAGCTCTGATTCAAGCCCTACCCTGGGAACTTCCTAAAAACACAAAAAATATAAATAAATAAATGAGAAACCAACAAGTACATGAAAAAGTTCTCAACATCACTCACTAAACATTAGAGAAGTGCAAATTAGAAACAAAATGAGGTATTACTTTCCACCTGTTAGAATGGCCATCATCAAAAAGAGAAGAGAAAACCAATGGTATGGAGAATATGAAGAAATGAACACTTGTGCACTCTCAGTGGGATTGTAAATTGGAACCACCATTATGGAAAACAGTATGGAGGATCTTCAAAAAATTAAAAATTGAGCTACCATGTAACCCAGCAATTACTCTTATATTTCTTTGAATACACTTCAAAGGAAATGAAAACATTAACTTTAAAAGATATTTGCACCCCATGTTCACAGCAGTGCTATTTACAATAACCAAGACACAGAAACTGCCTAAGTGCCCATTGATGAGTGAATGAAGAAGTTAAATACAACGGAATTTCATTCAGCCATAAAATATGAGGAAATTCTGCCTCATGGCAGAGGATGGACCTCGACAGTGTTACTCTAAGTGAAATATTGGACAGAGAAAAACAACTTTATGATTTCATTTATACGTGGAATCTGAAAAAGAAAAAAACCTAAACAAAAACAAAACCCCAGACTCACAGGAAAAAAAAATTAGACTTAAGGAACCTGGAGGAAGGACGTCAAAAGGTACAGTCTCCCAATTATATGACAAATAAGTACTAGTGATAGAATGTACAATGTGATGACTGTAGTTATCACTGCTCTATGATATTTATGAAAGTAAATAGAGTAAATTTTGTGAGTTCTCATCACAAGGATCATTTTTTTCCCATTTTCCCCCTTTTTCTTTTCATTGTATCTATATGAGAACATGAATGTAGGCTAAACCTATTATGATAAACTTTTCACAATATATGTAAATCCAAGTAGGATGCTATAGGCCTCAAACTGATACAGTAATAAATGTGAATTATTTCTCAATAAAAATGAAAAAAATCCATAGCAAATAAAGAAACAATTCTTAATGGACACCAAATAATTTGCCATGGTTATCCCCTTGGGCTCAGGGCAGAGGAGGTAGGAACAATCACCCATCTCCCAGTTTTCCCCTGAAAGAGACACATATGCATACTTTAAAAGTTGCAGTCTAAGGGCCAGGCTTTTAATTTATCATCACCTAAGAGTCAGCGCTGATCCTCCACAGAGTTTCACTCAAATCAGAAAGGAAGCAGTGATGGTGTCTCTATTTGCAGATGGCATATTACATATAGAGAACCCTAAAAACTCCACCAAAAATTGTTAGAGCTAAAAAATGATTTCAGTAAATTTTCAGGATATAAAAATAAATATACAAAGAACAGTTGCACTTCTAGGAACAGCAACGAACTCTTAGAAAGAGAAATTAAGAAAACAATCACATTTATAGTAGCATCTAAAAGAATAAAATATTTAGGAATAAGTTAACCAAGAAAATGAAAGACCTGTACACTGAGAATTCTAACACATTGATAAAAATATATTGAAGACAACACAAACAAATGGAAAGATAGTCTGTGTCTATAGATGGAAGAATTAATATTGTTAAAATGAACAAACTACTCAAATGATAAACAGATTCAATGAAATTCCTGTCAACATCCCAAAGGCATTTTCACAGAAATAAAAACAACTATTTGGAAATGTATACATATCACAAAGTACCCTGATTAGCCAAAGAAACCTTGACAAAGCTGAACAAAGCTGGAGACATCACACTATCTAATTTCAAATGATATACAGAGACGGGATTAAGATGGCAGAATAGAAGGACTGGAGCTCAACTTCTCTCATAAAAACAACAAAATTGAAACCAAATGCTGAGCAACCTTCAACCAAATAGACTGGAAAGTTTCAAAAAGATATTCTACTCTAGAAGACAAAGAGGAGACCACATCAAGTGGTAGGAGGGGCAACTATGTGATATAAGCAGCCCCATACCTCCAAGGTGGGAAGCCCCACAGACTGGAAAGTAACTGTATCACAGAGATTCACCTACCGGACTGAGAGTTCTGAGCCCCACATCAAATCCCCAATCCTGGGGATCCGGCACAGGGAGAAAGAGCCCCCAGAGCATCTGGCATTGAAGGCCAGTGGGTCTTGTGTGCAGGAGCTCCACAGGACTGGGGGAAACAGAGACCCCATTCTTGAAAGGCACACACAGACTTTCATGTGCACTGGGTCCCAGGGCAAAGCAAAGCCTCCATAGGTATCGGGGTTGAACCCAACTGCAGTTCTTGGAGGATCTCCTGGGAAAACAGGGGTGACTGTGGCCTGTTATGGAGGAAGGGCATTGGAGGCAAAGCTCTTGAGAACATCCATCAGCCTGCATTTCTCTGGAGGTGGCCATTTTGGGAAAATCGGGCCTCTCCCACCAGCACTGAGAAGCGCCAGTCCAAACAGTGATCCAGGTGGGATCTCAGCCCCACCCATCAGTAAACAGGCTGCCTAAAGACCCCTCAGGCGCACAGCCTCCTCTAATCTCACCCAGAGACAAAGCCCCACCTACCAGAGGGATAGGAATCAGCCCCACCTACCAGAGGGATAGGAATCAGCCCCACCTCCCAGTGGGCAGGCACCAGTCCCTCCCATTAGGAAGCCTACAGCAAGCCCCCTCATACTAACTTCAGCCACAAGGGAAGCAAACACCAGAAGTAAAAAAGGCTATAATTCTATTGTCTGCAAAAAGGTCACCACACCAGCAACCTATAAAAATGTAAAGACAGAGAACTATAACTCAGATAAGGGAGAAAGAAAAAAAACAGAAAAACAGCTTAGTGATCAGGAGATTATCAGCCTCCTGGAAAAAGACTTTAGACTGTTGATGCTGAAGATGATACAAGACCTTGGAAATAAACTGGAGGCAAAGATTGATATTTACAGGATACACTGAGCAAAGAAATACAAGATATAAAAATTAAACAAGAAGAGATGCAAAATACAATAACTAAAATAAAAAATTCATTAGAAGCAGCCAACAGTAGAATACAGGAGGCAGAAGAACGAATAAGCAAAGTGGAGGACAGATTAGTGGAAATCACTAATGCAGAAGAGCAAAGAGATAAAAGATTGAAAGGAAGTGAGGAGAGTCTCAGAGAACTCTGGGATAATGTGAAACACGCCAACATCTGTATTATAGGGGTGCCAGAGGGAGAAGAGAGAGAGAAGGAGACTGAAAAAATATTCGAGGAGATAATAGCCAAAAAATTCCCTAACATGGGAAAGGAACCACTCACTCAACCTCAGGAAGCGCAATAAGCACCATGTAAAATAAACCCAAAGAGGAACACCCCAAGGTACATATTAATCAAAATGACCAAAATTAAAGACAAGGAGAAAATATTGAAAGCAGCTAGGGAAAAGAAACAAATAACATATAAGGGAACCCCAGTAGGGTTATCAGCAGTTTTTTCAGCTGAAACACTGCAGGCCAGAAGGGAGTGGCATGATATACTTAACACTGGAAAAGGAAAAAAGCTCCAACCAAGATTACTTTACCCAGCAAGGCTCTCATTCATATTTGAAGGAGAAATCAAAAGCTTTACAGATAAGCAAAAGCTAAGAGAATTCTGCAACATTAAACTAGCTTTACAAAAAATACTGAAGGAACTTCTCTAGGCAGAAAAGAAAAGGCCACAACTAGAAACAAAAATACCACAAATGACAGGGCACACCAGTAAAGGCATATATACAAATGACATGTAGAAATATAATAATAAAAACCACATGGTGTTGTCATAAAAATAGACATTTAAATCAATGGAACAGAATAGAGAGTTGAGAAATAAACCCAAGCATATATGGTCAATTGATTTATGACAAAGGAAACAAGAATATCCCATGGGGAAAGGATAGAATTTTCAATAAGTGGTGTTGAGAAAACTGGATAGCCACATGCAAAAGAATAAAATCCCATCCCCATTTTAAACCATAAACAAAAATTAATTTGAAAGACCAATGAGGTGAAGTGATTGATGTGTTAATTAACCTGATGGGAAGAATCCTCTTACAATGTATACATGTATCAAATCATCCCATTGTACACCCTACCTTATGATTTTATTTGTCAATTATACCTCAATAAACTGAAAAAAAATGTTTTCAAATTGGATACAACAATCTGAAGATGAATTTTTTTAAAAAAAAAGAAAGATCTGTACACTAAATAATACAAAATATTATTGAGGGAAAATAGGCTATTTAAACAAATAAAGCAACATCCCATTCTTACCAATGGAAAACTCAGTATTGGTAAGATGGCAATACTTCCTACAATAAGCTATAGATTCAACATAATCCTTACTAAAATTATGCCAAACTTTAGTCATAGAAATTGGTAAATCATCCCTACAATACATAGGATCTGGTTTCTGGTATTGTATGTGCTTTATCTGCAACCAGACTCTTCTATTCCTACCATGTTAGCCTTTTTGGGTCTTTTCTATGTTTCGTCCTACTGTAAGCTTTTTATATCTTCTGCTTCCTTACTCTAGAATGATTGCTCACACTTTCTCCTAGTTACCCTCCAGGTTTCAGATGAAATGGCTTTTCCTTAGTGAAATCTTCCCAGGCCCATCTCCTGTCTCTGCTGTGTGCTCTTTTATTACAACTTCTCTCTCCTCTTTAGTGCTTATTGCAATTATGTTTAAATAATTCATTGAATAACTCGTTGTTTAATGTGAGCTTCTTCTACTAAAGAGTAATCTTCAAAATACCTTAAAAATAACTTCCAAGTTTCAATTCCCAAGTGCTAGGAATTCATTGGTGCTGTTGGTGGTGATAAGTGAAGGGGTTTCACTTGGAGTTGGATATTATTTCCATGGTTTTTGCCTTTGAGATCTTTCGTTCAGTGATACCTTTCCCTACATGCACCTCAGTTTAAGTCCAAGGGAGAGTTACCTGGAGATTCCAAGATCCTGAAAGAGAAAAGAAAAATAAAAGGAAAAAATTATATATATACATATATATATACACAAAATGTATAACTGAATCACTTTGTTAAACACTTGAATCTAGCACAACATTGTACTTTAACTATACTTCAATTAAAAAAAAAAAACTGGTGTATAATTATTGACTAACCATGAAACTATCCACAATTAGATTAGAAAAAGAACATAACTAAAAATGATCTCCATTTACAATTGACTGTTTAACAGCCAGGAGGATTTTCATTGATACAGAATTAAAAATAACAGAGAACACCGTTATATTAACCTTAGTGTAATAAATGCATATGGAAACCAACAGTTCTATCAGGCCAGGAATTTCAAGACACACTGGATCTGTTACTAATTATGATTAGACTGTCATAGAAAAAAAAAAGAAATTAATCTTGAAACAAAAAACATGGCACCTACTTATTGCATCCCATCTGTAAAATGTGTCATGTCTTGAAAGTCCTTTCTTACAGGTTTATAGTGAGGATTAAGTGAGATAACACAGGCGAAATCTCTTTATAAACTCTAAAGCACCATACAGATGTTACTCACTCTTTGTGTGTCCATTATAGAAAGAGAAAATGAACTAATTCTATTTTATGTCCCCAATGGACATAGACTTGAAGCACATTTATGAGACTGTCAATATCTTCCATGGGAGTTCTGAGAGCATAACTGCTGTTTGAGAAATGTATTATTAGACCCAGAGGAAATATTTCATTCTTAAAGATCATGTGCATGCAGCAACTCTAAGGGATCTTAACTTTCCCACAGAGGAGGTGTGAATGTACACACCCACAGTGTCACAAATTCAATTATTCTAATCATGAAGTGCAAATGAAGCCTTTATGCGACACACTGCCATTTCATGGACAACCCCCCACATACATTCTCTAACTAAACGGAATCAAGATATGTTTTTCCTCTTCAAGCCAGAGAAAGGGTGCTGATTGGCCTACTGATAAATTTCAAGTTTCAATTGCCCTGTGGAATATTTAAACTGCCTGGTTAATGAGGGAGGAACGCCTATTAGTGCAGAACCTAATGTTTCTAACTATTAATGTTGACTGCTGCATCAGATTAGTGTATAGAAACAGCTAAGTTAATCACCTACTCCATGTCCATTGAGAACCGGAAAAATGTGTTCTCCTATCTACCTCAGTAGTGTATGCCAGTGAAATGAAGAGAGGCACACATTTAGAAGTATTATGACCTTCTTCTCATAAAATGCCTGAGGAACTTCATTTTTATCTGAGCAATGATGCAAGACCGAGGCACTGGCCAGCCCCACACCATCTAGAGTCACCGTAGGGGAAATCTTCATTTCACATACCCGTGCCCTGGCCTCTGACTCTTTATTTAAGAGGCATCCAGCCATTTTGTGTAAATGTCGATGATAAGCTGAGCTTCGACGGCTATTCTGGGGAAAGAAGATGAAGGTTTGGAAGAGCCCAGACAAATTCAATGAATATCTTGCCCGTGAGCAAGAATATCAGAACTGACAGGAGCAAAATTACAGAATCAGAGAAGCCAGAGACATTACAGCGTGACTGGATGACGTCCTGAGGGCCACGGTTTTAAAGGATGGCATGGAATCTTTTGCATATCAAATTAGTCATCAGGTCAAATTGCAAGTGAATTCGCCTTCTATGTAAAACTTTGGGATTCCCACAGCGAGGACTTGGAAGGCGAAGGGATCCCTAGGTGAGAAGTCAGAGCACCTGATTCCTGTATAATTACATGGAATGAGAATTTGATACATGACAGTAATTACCTAGCTGAAGGTGCAATTAGCCATTTGTGACCTCATTCTGAGTGGCAACTAATTAACCCTTAATGTCAAAAATGTCAACCTTCATCAAGACACCGAAGAGAAGTACTCCACGATCAGCTAATACTTGTTCCAACCTATTAATGGTTGAATCTGTCATCAGAAATGTGAATATATCATTTTTTACACCAGCCTTTATGTTAAGAGGTGGAATATGCTTCATTTCTTTTGTGGCTGTAGTTCTCTTCCTTATCCCTGTGTGGGTAAAAACTGGTTTTCTAAAATAAGAATAAGCTTTCATATGCATATAAAATAATCATATCTCAGTGAGATAAAATACAATCAGGGGGTGCAGAGAGAACTATAGCTTAGTTGCATTTGATTTCTCATGGTTATAGAAATGGCAGGGAATCTGAAAAGAGTTTAAATCATGCTATCATTATCATTATCAACGCCTCTCAAATATCCGCCTCAGCGGTACCTTGATTCTGGTATCTTGTTTCTGTTGTATATACTGAAGCCATGAGATACTTCCTCTGAGATGGTATGCGGAAGCCTAAAACCATCATTTTTCTTAAACCACTAAATAACGTATGGCAATTTCATAATTTTCAGTAGTCTGTTCTTTCTCCCTGTTACTATCTGCAACAATGCGACATTTGAGAATTTACATAATGTATATGAGTTTGTTTTAAGGAAGGAAAGTGCTGTATATTTCCTTCACAATCTTAGAGCTCCTAAGAGTACCTCAAAGACAATCATTCAAGTAATTAGCATTGACCTAGAGCCATTAGTTCTGAAATAAAAGCAATTATTAAATAAGATCAGCATGGTGAATATTTGTAATACAGATCAAAAAAATCTGGCATTGATATTTCATTGTTTGGGATGCAACACTGGAAAAGCACGATATGTGTTGCTGAAATCTTGTAGGTTATTTGTTTTGATTCTTCTCTTCAAGGTTGTTTCAATGGTCTAAACTTAATCTAGGTAATTTCATTTTTTTGAACAGGGAACCAAAGTGTTTTCTCAAGCGCCCTATAAACTCATGTTTCTGGAGCAGCAGGTGCAAGTCAAAGAAAAAGTGCACCAGTCTGGGATCATATTCTTAAAGTTTTATGTGTGGCAGAGTGTTCTGTTGACTTTAGCTAGAAGTTTAGGAAAGATAACCAGTTACAACTGGCTCAAAATCATATTACAATTTTTATTATTTAAAATAACTCAAGACCTATTTTAGACTTATAAACAAACCTAAATTAGACTTATAAACAAAGCTTAAAGCAAAGACCTATCACTTCAGGTCCCTTTACTAAATTCTAAAATAAAGTATTTTTTTGTTTTCATTACAGTTAGAGAGGTATTTCATAGCTATTTCCTTGAAGCTGTCAGGGGCAACTGTGCACAGATGGACGGTGCCACGATTTATTCAAGAAAAGAAACACCTGTATGGATCCAATAATCTTTGACACCAGAAAGAAGGTACAGCTTCTTAGAGAGAGACAAAGAGTAAAAACAAAGGACAAAGGCCAACTACTACTACATACTGACTAATTGAATGGCAAGCAAAACTCTTGCTTGAATATGCAATGCAAAGTCCAGGGATTATAGGAGACACTCAGCTTCCAAGGGGTATTTATTTGAATTTGCTCTGGTTTTCCATTTGTTTGGATTAGAACTTAAAAGGACATAACACAGATGATAGGTTTAGCCAACAAAGTGGCACCCTGAACCAGCCATTTCCACTACCATTGGAGTTTTTATGCCCATGCTTCCAAGGCCCATTGCCTGACCACACACTCATTCTGTTCCTTTCCAATGGTGAAAGGCCATCCTGGCCTCTCTGAATGGGAGCTTAACTCAAGCACTCAATGGGCATGGCTTACCACTTAGTCTAAATTATAGTTGTTTATTTAAAACTGTTTATTTCCTTCTAAGAGTGTGTCAGCCAAGGGAGAAATTTACATGCCAAACATGCTCCCAAGCAGTTGATTTTAGCTTTTCTGATTGAATCACACATAATAAAATCTGTGAAGGCTTGTCCGTAGTCATGCATTTTATATGTGTGAATATGTGTCATTTTTTCCATCAATAGAGTTTCAGTATCAGTGCATTCTATCCAGATGCTTTTTCATAATTGTTGACTGCATAAATATTTTCAGAATAAAATGTTTTTAAACATCTGACAATATTTCAAAACACCGGCCATGAATTTTTTTTATAGCTGAAAATATTTTATTTGGAAAAGGTAAAACTGTCACTAGTAAGCTATTACAAATTAGTTTTTGCGTAACTGATAATTAAGGAACTTATAAGACAGGAGTTTACAAGTGAATTTCTACTTTAGTCCAGTTTTCAAAATATATAACAACATTTTTTAAATTTCTAATTTAGCTAACTCTACTCTTCCACTTTACAAAACTAATGCAAACTCTTACTCATAGAATTAAGCTTTCAAATCCTGGAAATATAATTCACATCATTTTAGCACATATTTTAGTAAGCAAGGAAATGCAGGTGGCTGCAGCTATCTCATTTGCAGATAATAATAGGCACATTTTAAAAGGATCTAACGATTTATGAGTGAGAAAAAAGTCACTCCTATAATTGAAACGCAGAATTTGCTATATTGTTTTCCTTATGTGCAGCATCCCCACAGGAATGTACTTTTTGTATTGCCTGTCAGACAAATCAAAGCACCATAGAGGAAATTATATGCAAAAACCTTAAAGAGATGTAAATAGATACACATATCCCCTATTGCTAAGACTTTCTCATCCATTGCTATATCTTTGTTGCTATCCATAAGGTAAGAATGTTTACTTTTAGAAAATATAATCATGGTCCAGATGGTCAGGGAAAAAGCTTTAAGGATAAAGTTCGTTTTGAGAAAAACTTCTATTTTGAAAATCATCCAGTGGGAACAATATTATGTGCAAACAAGGGAACGGAAAAAAATTTCTAAAGAAAAAAGTGAGGTGCATATTTATTTGCGCATTTGTGTGCATATGCGTGTGAGTGTGGCCCTGGTAAAAGCTGGAGAACGGAGGTGAAGTTCAGAATAAGTAAATCCACAGAGACAGAAAATAAATGGTTTAGGAAATTTTTACTAATGAACATGGAGCTTCTTTTTGGCATCGTGAAATTGTTATAGATTGAGGTAGCGGTAATGGTTTCACAACTTCATGAACACACTAAAAACCACTGAATTGTATGCTTTGAAAGGCTAAATTTATGGTAAGTGAATTATATTTCAAAAAATAGATATTCGTGGTTATGTATTAATGTAAATACCTAATTATATAACTTAATGGAGGAAAGAGAAAGCTCTTCGTATACATGAAATTCTAATAAATAAAATTAGAAACGGAAATAGAGAATCACCATTTAGCAAGGACCACAATAATAAAAGTTTCACGGAGGCTCATCAAAAGGTACTGAAATGAATGAGCAAATCTATGATTAGAAACATAATATTTGCACTGTTGAAAGTGTCTGTCCACCAAACACATCTACAACAAAATGAAACAAATATTTTTTTTTTTTTAATTTTTGGCCTCCCAACACCATAAGGAAATCCTGGGCCAGGGTACCCATCTGAGCCTGAGCTGTGACGTATCTGCAGCAATGCTGGTACCAAACCCACATCCTTGTGGCTCAGAGACACTGTCTATCCCATTGAGCCACGGCGGGAACTCTGAAACAATGTTTTTTTAAAGTGTGTATAATTAAGGTCCATCTTCTCTCATCTTTATGTAAAAGTATCCTCCTTATAAAGTATTTAAAACAACAAGTTAACATGAAAACAAGGTCCGTCATAAATTATAGCTAAAGAGGTCATCGAATATTGAAATTTATCATCTTTCCATAAATATAAAAATGCTCGTACTCACACCATGCTTATTCCTGTCTTACTCTGATAGTGATCGTGCAATTCAGGTTTCCTGTTCCTTATGGTGTTCCTTAGTACTTTCAAATCACCGTGGATATAATGTTTCCTTGACTGGAGTCTTTTGCTATAGATTGCATAACCACATACTCCTGCTTACCCTGAAATGAAAATCCAATACCCTGTGCTCTTAGTTATTTTGAAATAAAATGTCCTCAGTACCAATTTGAATATTCTATCGTATTCTTCTTTACCAAGATATTTTTACTGTCTTTTCATCATGTAGAACGAAGACATTTAAGCACTCTGTTACGTCATCCAGTGCCTATGATATAAGAGGAAAGTGATATGATTAATCTTATACATAGTTTTTATTCCCCATGATTTTGATGGAAGAAAGAATAGAAAAGCTCATATATCAAATGAAAAGCCTAGTTCTATTGGATATCTCATTTCATTTGTATGCTTGTTAAAATAATTTTTCATTTGAATTTCTATTCCATTTGACAAACCAGCCATCTGGTTACATCTACTTGAAATTTTAACTTTAAAAATGAATTTGTAACATATAAGTAATAGTGAAATGTGAATACACTGATTAAACCTTTCAGCTATGGGTACTTCTGCAATTCGATTGAATTCTATTGAATTTAGCTCCATATATTATTTACCTGACGATGTGTTTTTTTAATCTGTTAGATGATTGAGATCAAAGATGAATAGGCTATGGCCCATATTTTCATGGATTTTATAATCTAGCCAGATGCAATATGAAATCACTAACCAAAATACATTTACCCAGTAAGGATTTAGGATGGCAGGCACTGTTAGTAGTGTCATCATTAAGTCTAATTCATGAGCAAGAGATAGTCCTGTCATTGTTTTATCACTGAAGATAGGCAACTACCTATAAGAAGGTTCTGGTCATGACTGTCCATTAGTTAGGTACATATTTGCATGACTATGATAGGTGAAATGTATTTTAAGTCAAAAAATATTCTGACAAGTGGCTCCCATTTAATTGTGATTATTCTATAGTATTCTAATGATATTTACTACAGAGGCGTATAACTTTTTCCTGGAGGATGCTTACCAAATACGAATCATACTTAACAGTGCTTAGTTTATAATGTGTAACTATATATTGTAGCCCAAAGAAGTATATAGCTCAAGTCAAAATGAAAAATGTAGCAATCCAGTGAGATCTGACAACTTCAGATTTTTAAATAGAAACTTGCAAGAAAAAAATTAGAGCAAAACATGTTAGAATTATATATATTGTATATACTTCTGTAAAATACGTATCTACGCAATATATGTATGCATATACATTCTATATAAAAGCTTATAGGAGGAGAAAATGGGAGCATCCATATGTTGCTCAGGCTTCTCAAATCCCTGCATCGTTGTTGCAAGTCATTTCACCAAGCATCTTATCTCCTGCCCTGTAGGAGGAACCTAACTAACCTCCGTTGGAGTCATCTTGTTTATTCATTCATTTCCCAAACAAACCTTCTCTCCCTATCCTGGTAAGGTTGTTCACACATTCTTCTTGCCAAGTCCACAGACCTTCCCTTCCATTTCCTTTATCTCTTGAATAGCTTTTGACTATCATCAAAATATACCAAATATATTCCTACCATCTCCGGGAAACATTCTCTAAGGAAGCCAATCAATAGTGATTTTTTAAATTTTTGATCTCCTAAGGAAATAACTAAATGTAGCTTTAATTATTTAGTAAAGTATTTCTACTTTTCCATTTACCTAACTTTTAAGGTACATATGTCTTGTGTGCAAAAGCATTTTTAAATTTTTTAACAGTAATGTCTTATTTCATTTTTCTTGTTTCTTTGACCGCACTTGCAGTGTATGGGAGTTCTCAAGCCAGGGATTGATTCTGGGCCACAGCTGTGGCAGCATCAGGTCCTTTAATCCACTGTGCCAGGCCAGGGAATGAACTCACACCTCCACAGCTACCCCCACCACTTCATTTGGTTACTTAACCCACTGCACCACGGTGGGAGCTCTATTATTTCATATTCCATACAGGGACACACTAAGTGATTCGATGTGCAAAGATTTGCCAAATGAGTGAATGAATGGATGAATAAATGACTGCAAGTGTTTTAAGGATGGAAGTAATATCATTTAAAAGCTGATTTATTTACTTGACACCGCTTAACCATTACCAAACCATGAAGAGAGATAACCAGTAGAAATTAGGTGGAGACCTAGCAATGTCCTACATGCTCTCAAGTGGTGAATCCAGTGTGCGTGAAAATCCTGTGACCTTCAACAGAGCATAATACAGAACGTCACTAAAATCATAACAAGTGAGTTTTCAAGCCCCTTACTTATAATTTATTCAAGAAGCTGACCTTTATGATAGATTATATTTGGAAAATGCATTGGTCTTGATGTTCAAATATTTGTCTTGAACATGTTACCATCATCTGGAGTTTAATGCCACAGAAATAAGTCCTGATCAGTTCAACACTTCTCCAGTTGTGCAAAGTCACAAAAATATAAGAACACATCATCAAGCATCATGCAATCACTGTGACTGCATTTTATAGTCACATGATTTTTTTAATAGTCCAGTATGTGAGAGAATGGGAAATTACTACTATGTCAGATGAGTTTACTGTTTTTGGCTCAACAGTCTGTAAGAAAATGTAAATGTTCAACAGTAAACCCACACATTATAAGGAAGAACTCGAACCTACTTATTCTCTTGTGTCTATTACACATTTAACGAACTTCAACTTGCAATGATCCAGTTTTAAAAATAATTGACAGGGGCTTGAATTTAATTTTGTCTTTTCTTTGCTAAAGAATAAATTAACAGAATAAGAAAATCTAAGCTTATCTACACATGCATAAACTAGATATAAAATATATAATATAATAAATATATGCGTGGGTTTCGAGTTTAAAAATATAATAACAATTCCTTAAAACTTTGATTATTTTATCAGCTTTTTAAACTACCAAGCAATCAGAAAATATCACTGCACTAGGAAGGCATAATGTTCAATCAAATTAAGTAGAATCCTGAAACCCAAGATTAGCTACTAACCTTGAACTCATATAACATTGACAGATTCACTTTATACCTTACCATGACACAAGACAGGGGGAGAATAAGGTGTGACACTTAGAAAAACAGCCTTGCTTTACTTTTTCTTATTCTTTCTTTTTTTATGCACTTAATGCATAAAATAAGAGAAAATAAAAATAAAGTGTGATTTGATTCACAGTGTGGTCTTGGAGTCCGTCTTAGTTTTGGTTCCCATGTTGAAATTGACTGCTTGGGCAAATAACAATCTCAGCAACAAAATGATTGTAATTACAGTACCTTACATAATTGGTATTTATTACTCCCTAGCATCATTTAAATTCTGCCACACAGGGTAGATTGGAGTGACCCTCTTCTCTAGGTCCCAAGGCTGGGAGGACTTGGTCTAAGTCTGTGTAAGTGAGCACCACTCCTTGCCATGACGTTCATGCAAACTAAGCCAGTAAGCGTATGGCATTCCTTCACTCCTGGGGTGTGTGTGTGTGTGTGTGTGTGTGTGTGTGTGTGTGTGTAAGGTATAATAAATATGAATCCTGGCATTGTACATGATGTGCCGAGAACCATGCCTCTATTTCCCTCTGTGGCTGAGGTTAGAGCTCTAGCAGCTGCCAGGAGCCATCTTCCAAAGCTAGTGCAAAGTTAAAAATCCAAACAAAAGCCATCTAGAGAACCTTATTAAACATAAGGCCAGAGTCCTTAATGATCCACTCAACCTCTGGACTTTTCAGTCTTATAAACCACTTTTCAGGTTTAAACCAGTTTGATCTAGGCTTTTCTGATAGCTGAAATCAGAAGCAGCTTAACCATCCTACTCTGTTTATTGTGTATAAATAAATCATTGTGGGAATTATAGTGATTTGCATACTGCAGAAACCCAACTATTACTACTTTTATAATGAAATACATTAAGTAGTTATGTTTATATGCGCTAAGGTATTTTTGGAATACTATTATTCTTTGAAAGACTACTCACTGAGTTTTCACAGGGATGCCTTATTTTATTGGGCTTCATTTCATTGTCCTTTGCAGAAATTGTGTTTTTTACAAATTGCATGTTTGTAGCAACCCTGCGTTGTCAGTTGATGGTTAGCATTTTTTAGCAGTAAAGTATTTTTAATTAAGCTATTACATGTTTCAGACATAATGCTATGGCACACCTAATAGACTACAGTTTACTATAAACATAACTTTTATATGCACCAGGAAACCAAAACATTCACGACTTGCTTTCTTGCAGTGGTCTAAAACTGAATCCACTGTATGTCTAAGGTAGCCTGTATGTGGAAGGAAGTTGCTATATGCGTATTTTAAAAATTAGCATATGTAATTTTCAAATTATAGTATATTAGATCCATTATCTGACTTTCAAAAGTAATTTCATAACCTGCTTAGGACACAGGAAGAGCTCACCTGAATAGCATTTTCCCTATTTTATACATCAAACACCACTGAATCCTAAATAAAATGAAACCTAAATTTAGTTTATCCACTTTCAGCTGTTATTGGCAGTTACACGTATCTCAGGAAAGCTCCCGCCTAAACATGGAAGGCTTGAACATGGCCAGTTATGAACTCACTGCTAAAATCACTCAGAAAGAACTCAAACTGAGTAAGAAAACATACAATGAAATTAAATGCATTCCATACAATGGTGAAGAGAGGAGGAATGGTGGCAGAAAGAAAACTTGGCTGTAATTAAAATGGAGTCTTGGGAGTTAAAATATAAGTATTTCTGAAAAGCTAAAGCCAGAGGGTGAAATTTCAATAAGGTATAATGACCACCTTTGCTGAACGGCACAGTAGGAGAATGCTTAAGCAGTCATGACCTTGGGGCTAACAGATATCTGTCACAGACAAAGTACATGTACATCACACATACTCTCTCCCTGGCATCATGTATCTTTCCACAGCAGAAAAATGCATAGACTGTGTTGGCTGTGCTTTTGTTTCCTTTTCATCTTTGATGAGTGACCAAAGTCTGTTGACCATCACAGGCTCCTGTATACAAGTAGCACCATTTAGAGATAATAAGTCCCACTAGGAGGAAAATTTCAGGTTGGGGAAATCCAAGCAAAATGCATAGAAATCATACAATCCCTGAGAAGGAAATAAGGAAAGAAAGGAAACAAGCATGTGCTGATCAGGGGCTGGTGCTCCAGTCCAGGGAGTAATGATTATTCCTGTTTTACGGCTGATGAGCCTGAGACTCAGATTCATGTTCAACAATCTTGGAGTTCCCTTCGTGGCTCAGTGGTTAACGAATCCGACTAAGAACCGTGAGGTTGCGAGTTCGATCCCTGGCCTTGCTCAATGGGTTAAGGATCCAGTGTTGCCGTGAGCTGTGGTGTAGGTTGCAGATGCAGCTCGGATCCCGCATTGCTGTGGCTGTGGCGAAGACCGGCGGCTACGGCTCCTGTTAGATCCCTAGCCTGGGAACCTCCATATGCCGCGGGTGCGGCTCTACATAAAGGCAAAAAGACAAAAGTAAAAAAAAAAAAAACAATCTTCTACTGGGAATTTATTACAACCTCATATTGAGTCCTTTTACATTGTCAGGGTAAATCTTCACGAGAGTCTTTAAGTCAGGAATTATTATTTTTATTTTATAGGTGCAAAAAATGAAGCAGAGAGGCAGAGGACCTCTTTAAGAATGGAGTCTAAAAACAGACACAGACTCTCCAGGGGGGAGAGGGGAGGAAGTGGGATGGACTGGGAGCTTGGGGTTAATAGACGCAAACTATTACATCTAGAATGGGGTAAGCAATGAGGTCCGACTGTACAGCACAGGCTACCATATTCTATCTCTTGCGATAGTATGAGGAAAAGAATATATATATGTGTGTGTTCATATATGTGTGTATACATAAGTACATATTCATTGTTCTGTACAGCAGAAATTGACACAACACTAAAAATCAACTATCCACTAATAAAAGTAAAATAAAAGTTGGAGTTCCCATCGTGGTGCAGTGGTTAACGAATCCGACTAGGAACTATGAGGTTGCGGGTTCAATCCCTGGCCTTGTTCAGTGGGTTAAGGATCCGGCGTTGCCGTGAGCTGTGGTGTAAGTTGCAGACGTGGCTCGGAACCCGTGTTGCTGTGGCTGTGGCATAGGCCGGCAGCTGTAGCTCCGATTAAACCCCTAGCCAGGGAACCTCCACATGCCACGGGTGAGGCCCTAAAATGACAAAAGAAAAAGAAAAGGTAAAATAAAATTTAAAAATTGAAAAAACAGTAGAATCAAGAACTACACAGCAAAAAATAACAATCATGCAACAATAATAATTGCTAGATTCCTGTATTATGAATAAAGTAATGCACCATGAAAACAGTGGTTATATTAGGGTAAGCTAGATGATATGAGAAGAACAAATATACAAAGATATTTCAGTGATTTAAGTCAGAAAAGAGCTGATTTCTCATTCATATCATGGCTAAACTGAATAATTGTAGCTTAGGGAACTATATCCAATCTCTTGGGATAGCCCATGATGGAAAATCATATAAGAAAAGGAACATATAGGTATGGCTGGGTCACTTTGCTGTGTAGTAGAAATTGGCACAACATTGTAAATTAACCATATTTTAATGAAAAACCTTTTTTTTTTTTAAAGAATGCCGTATTGGAATATTGGCTCTTACCTCTGTTAACCAAATCCACTTTCCATAATCCTCCTGCCACTTTTAGACATACCATTTCATGGACCTATAGTCATGCAGTTTGCACTTTGCAAATGAGTAATGAGTTAAGAGGTTTTTTTTTCTTTCCTCTCTCTCTTTTTTTTTTTTTTTTACTTTTTAGGGCACACCTGTGGCATATGGAAGTTCCCAGGCTAGGGGTGGAATCAGAGCTGCAGCTGCCACCCTACGCCACAGCCACAGCAAAGGAGGATCTGAGCTTCATCTGAGACCTACACCACAGATCCTGGCAAAATCGAATCCTCAACCCGCGGAGCGAGGCCAGGGTTCGAACCTGCATCCTCACGGATAGTAGTCAGGTTCATAACCCACTGAGCCACAACAGGAAATCCCATGAGTTGAAGGATTTTTTTAATCTCCTAACCTTATAGACAATGCTCTTTCCACTACACTTTGTCAAAACAATGACAAACACACCAGTGAAAAAGAGAAATTTAATTAGGCTGCTTGTTTGCAAGAGGCCAACCATCTGGACATTTTAAACCAATTGGGGTGGCTGACTGAATTTTTTTATATTTTCATCTAAACGTGAAAAAGTGAGTTTATATTCATTATATATAGAATGATGTCAGCAGAGAAAAAATATAAGCAGAATAAGCAGCAAAGAGCCATTTTTATGTGGTTGTAGCTGAGAGAGATGAAAAAATGTCATGTGCTGGTTAAGATCTAACATAGGATACTTTTAGTCAACGGGTTCAATATGTAAATAAATAAAGGCCATATAAACATGTGTTACACAAGATTAGAATTGGTAAATGATACTTCAACTCCAACTTCTACATCCTTTGTCTACAATATAATTTCTACCGAAAACAAAGGAGGAGACTCACTAAAGCTGAGCTGTAAGGACAAAGATAAATAAACAAGGGAAATAATCAGCCTTCAAAAAATAATCCTGCCTGGTTCTCTCAAGGATTTTTTTCTCATTTTATTTTAATGACTATTTAATCAATATGAATTAATTTTTCCCTGAAATGATCCAAAAAGTCAGGATTGAAATTAAAGCAATTTGAGATCAACTGGAGAATATTTTAAGGGTAGGAAATCTTAATAAAATATGACTGATAAAACGACAATTTCTGCAACCATTGAAGTAAAGCAGAATATGAGAACAATTTAGACAAAATATGCTTTAGGGCTTTCAAATGACAAAACATACACTGTACCAAATTGAGGAATATTCTACTCTTCAGTTTAATGAGACTTACTCACTGTGGCTCCAGAGAGCTCCAAGTTTTCTCAAGGGATGCAGTGAGACCCTCAAAACATTCATGCCACGAAATTAATATTAAAGGATGCAATATGTTGTAATAATATGAAATCACCAAACAAAGCAAAGAAAGCATAAGAGATAGAATGCAAATTGGCACAGAACTGAAGATAGAGCTGCTGTCAATTTAAATGTTATTGATGAAGATAATGACATTTCCCAAACCCTTGGGTACATCTAGTCAATATCTAAAATACTAAATTCCATTCCATTTAGTACTTATAAGGAAGCTGTATTGACTATTTAAAAAAATTTTTTTTTTTTTACTACAATCTGTTCGCAATATATTATAATGTCAAAGAAAGCAGCTCCCTTTTCTGGGAACACACTGACGAAGAGAGCCAAACTTCTGGGGACTGAAAGCTCTATTGAACAGCACAGTAGGCAGAAGAATCCAACAGGAACTATACCACATAGACCCTGGGCTCTGACACGAGACAGACGTGACTGTAAATTCTAGCTACACCACAGGTCCATGCTTTTTTCTCTAAAATCCTCCCAAAAATCTAAAGCGAAGACACCCTTTGCTTTTCCAAAATAGATTTGGTGACAGCATCTAATCTGAATGGATACAAGTTTATTTATTGCATTTAAGTATGCTATTCAGAGTGAATATTCCTCTAATAATGTATTTAACAGCAGTGCGAACCCAGATTACACGAGGCCGTTCCATAGTGTAAAGCATATATACTGTATTGGCTTTCTGAAAACTGGACAGTTTTGATTTCCCCGATGTATTCATCCACAAAGGTTTGTAGTAAAGGGCGGGACCTTACTCTGTGTACTTGTGTTTGTGAACACCCTGACCTTGGATAGGCAGCTCTCTTTGCCTCCAGATAAATATCTCTTTACAGGACACGTGGAGAATAAACCAGGTCATGTTGAACAGCCACTGGGACGTAATGGTTATTCATTACATGGTGACTAAAACGCCCTGAACGCTAGAAAGTGTGGGGGCCGAGAGTACTGTTTCCTCCAGGAAAGGAAATTTTCTTCTTTCTTCCCACAAACCCTATGGCCTGAATTCCAGCATTATATCTGGGGGTCACGGTATGGACCTCACAGTTGAAAAGTGGAAGAGAGCTGTTTATAATCCACAACTTGAGAGGACAGGGAAAGAACCTTCTGCTCCCAAGTGACTTAAGAGCTCAGAGGTCAGTTCCTGGAAGTTCTGCCTCAGCTGAGTTTCTGAAGAAGAGTGGGAAAATGAGTGAGTAAGCCAGATGAAGACAAACCCCATCCCTGTTCAATCCTTGACCCGGTCTCAACATTCTCACTGGGGAAGAGAGTGATGTGGAAGTAGGGTGACCAACATTCCTGGCTGGCTAGGGACTGTCCTGGGAAACCCCCACACTCCCGGGCACACTGAGAAGGTTGGCTCTTGGAGGTCGGTGGAAGATGCAAGAAAAGACAGAGAAATTAAGTTGGAGAAGTAGGCAAGAGGTAGTGGAGTGTTTATAATTTTCCTGACATTGTTTTGTGTTTGGTTGGTTGGTTGGTTGTTTCAGCCATACCCACACAGCACAGGGAAGTTCCCAAGCTAGGGATCCCAGAGTCACAGCTGTGACAACACCAGATCCTTAACCCACTGAGCCACAAGGGAACTCCAGTGGCATTGTTTTTATAAAAGTACATGACCCGAGAATGAAGGAGCCCTCCCAGGGCCTAAAATAAGAGAGGTTAAGTACTAGAATTAAATGAGAGAGATCAGTGTTAATACCTTGGAGCATTACAGTCGGTAATCAGAAACAAATCAGCCAGAAGAGACAGAACAGGAAGCAGTCGCATTGACTACAGACTCAGAAGGAAGGACTGAGAAGAAAATAATGGCCTTTAGCAAAGAAAGTATTTGAAAAATAATAAGAAAACATATTACCAGTCACAGATGGGCTGTCTCTCTGGGTCTCTCATCTAAAAAGAAGGGTTTTAGGAAGACACTGTAGTTTTCTTTCATTTTTAAAGTTCACTGGAATGCTGTGCAAAAGTTCTTGTACTGTGAATACCTGTGCCATATATTATTTCAAATTATGCTATGTGAAAATTTGATTGCTGACACGAGGAGGAAATAAGGACTATACTTATTAGAGAAATCAAGACTTACCAAGGATCAGAATAAGGACATAAACTGCGAGGCTCAGGCTATATCTGAGGAGAGTACCACGCTCCTAGTAAGGATAACATATATGTTCATCTAGAGGAGAAGTTCCCGTTGTGGCTCAGTGGTTAACGAATCCGACTAGGAACCATGAGGTTGCGGGTTCGATCTCTGGCCTTGCTCAGTGGGTTAAAGATCCGACGTTGCCGTGAGCTGTGGTGTAGGTTGCAGACGCGGCTCAGATCCCGCGTTGCTGTGGCTGTGGCGAAGGCCGGCGGCTACAGCTCCTGTTAGACCCCGAGCCTGGGAACCTCCATATGCTGCAGGTACGGCCCCAGATAAGGCAAAAAGACAAAAAAAAAATGTTCATCTACAGGATACCCAGTCACAAAGTCATAGATGAACCTGGCAGATTTCTGGAAGTGAACTTGCCAGATTTAGCCTGTTTTTCTGCTGGAGACATCTCCGAGATTATATATCCAGTGCCATTAGCTAGAATTCACGATGGAAAATACAGTTGGCCTGGACCACAGTCAACACGGGATGCGTGATGATGGGAGTGAAGATGTGAAGCAGACCCTTAAGTAGACTTGCTTTACTCAGTCTCCTTTGCCAGGGATAAAATCCTTCTCTTCCTACATAGTCCAATTTAAATAATTCTAAAATCACATCTTGCCCCGCAGTCCTCAGGACTCTCTTCTGCAGGAATGTCTCTGCATAGAGGCTAGACAAAGAAAAACAAGAAAAGAAGACGCTCAGTGTAGCAGATCGGCGAGGCATGAATAGCTGAAGATACAGAGAATGAGAAGCATTGGGTCCAAAAACTACTAAGAACTCTTTTACCAAGCTAAGGAGTTTAGATTTTCGATCTGCATGGGGAAATCAACTAGGGATTTAGAGCGGGACCATAATGATTACCCGAGTTAGGGCGGCGATAGAGGAAAACAGAGAGGATTAATTATGTGAGACATCGGGAAAAGAGAATCGATTAGGAGCAAAGGGCAGCCTACCCGTGAGTAGGAAAGCCAAGGTTTCCTCCAGGTTCTAAGGCTGGCTGACTTAGAAAGATGTCTACCCTTTCTGAAGGCGAGTGTAGACATGAAGAAATGAATTAATTTAGAAAATATCGAATTAGCTTTTTTTTTTCTTGTTGGATTTTATTTTATTTATTTATTTTATTTTATTTTCAGGGCCACCCCTGCGGCATATGGAAGTTCCCAGGCTAGGGGTCAAATCGGAGCTGGAGCTGCCAGCCTACGCCACAGCCTTAGCGAGGCCAGATCCTCCACCCACTGAGCAAGGCCAGGGATCGAACCCACATCCTCGTGAATACTAGCCGAGTTCTTAACCCGCTGAGCCACATGGGAACTTCTTCGTTGGCTTTTAAATTGTAGCAACTATGGGACTCCACTCATTAAACACTTTTTTATTAACAAAGAATACAGTTTTTTTAACTGACAACAGTAAATCAGAAGAAATCGCTGGGGCTTTGCGGAAAAAAATACAGATTCCTGTGATCCAGTCTTAATGATTCTAGCTTAGAAATTTGATGAGGGCCCTGGAAATCTGTATTAAAAGCAAAGCAAAAATATTCCCAGATGATTCTGATGTGCAGTTAGGTGTGGGAATTAGAAGTAGAGTGTCTCTGCCTTTGGCTAGTTAAACATCTCAAAATCTTAGGGGAATTTTTAGTGAATAGGGATGCTAAAATGATGTGAAATTAAATTAACAGCAAAGCTGTGGGTGTCAGTAAAATTTCAGGGTGAAAGCATAGTTTTGAAAGAAAAATAGATTTTTCTTAATGCACAGAAAAGTCTAATTAAATTTAGTTTCCACGCTACCTTTTTGTTTTTAATTTGAAGCAAAAATCTATTTATTTTTCCTTACGTCCCTTTGTAGTCTTAAATACCTAACTCTGTAAATGAGTCTTGGCTTTTTATTCAAGATTGCACAAAATAGCTGGAGGCAATTTATCTTCTTTCTTTTTTTCTCTTCCACAAAGGCACTGGTTCATTAAATTGCCATTTTAATAAAATACTATTACTTAATATTTATTGAGTACCAGCACTGTGTTAGGTGCTGATGAACTATATTCTTTCACAGTAGGCGTAATTTAGTTTTTTTTCTTTCATTTCTTATTCACACTCCCATTTAAATATTCTCATTCCTTCCTTTGGTAAGCCAAGGAAGACTTCTCTTTTGTTTTTACTCTAAATTTTTCAGGCCTTATATCTTATTTATATTTGCCCTGAGACATTTTACTCTTAAAAATATGATGATACAAAAATGGTATAAAACCACCTTTTAATTTCTTGGACCGTGAGATGAAATATTAAGGAAAGGAGGGCAATTAGAAAAGGCATTAAGAACAAATTATATTCACTTAAGTTCTCTGGCATTATTCCAAGTGGAAATTCTTTTGATAAGAGAAATCCGTGTTATTTTTACGCAAGAATAAAGAATTGTAGGATGAATCCAGGGGAAACATTAAGTTTCAGAATGCTGAGACATACAGAAAGAGGTGTGTGTAAGAAGGAAAATTACTTCTTATGTCCACTGGATGCTCCACTGAGATTTCTAAATTTGCTAATGTCCTTTACTCTGGAAATTAACAAAGATTCTACCAGGCTCTATCCTCTTCTGCTAACAAGTATGAGTCCATAGGGCAAGGAACTTGAAAAGGCTCTCAGCTTTCTAGAGACTCTGACAA
Source organism: Catagonus wagneri (assembly GCA_004024745.2). Classification (NCBI taxonomy): domain Eukaryota; kingdom Metazoa; phylum Chordata; class Mammalia; order Artiodactyla; family Tayassuidae; genus Catagonus; species Catagonus wagneri. The sequence goes on from PVHT020004944.1 coordinate 18,970,727, forward strand.
GCTCATGACAAGAGCAGTTACATGCACAAAAGTAGAAAATGACCCCATGCTCACCTCAGAGCTATTTCAAGCTTTCCAAGTATACATCCAAAATTACATCTATTGATCTTTATTTTCAGGGATAGAAGACACTGGTTCGGGAACTCCTTAAAATGTGTTGAGTAACTATAAACATCTCCTAGACAGAATTTCATTTTGAATAGACTTCTCCAAATGGACCAGGAGTCTGTTCACCTCCGACAATATAGACAAGCAGATAGACACTGCATTACATGGTTGCCACTGGTCATTAATTTTCTCTGTCAGGATGGCCAAGTAAACCAAGTCAAGACTGAAGGCCAGGTCACAGCCAAGACTAAATTTAGCATCGCCTATGAATTCCCTATTAACCCTGGACCCATAAGTTACCCCACAGTAGAGCAGCCCAGCTGAGTGTAGAAAGCAGATCCCGTGCCCATTTGCAGACATGTTGAAGGGGTCAAGCCTATTCTTTTTCTGGCTGAAGGAAGGTCAAGAGTATCCAAGTTGAATCATGAGAGAAGAAGGATATCTGTTTACTAGTTAGTTTACAGGACTAGATCTAATACCCTATGGAGAAGAAAGAGAAAAGAGTAAAGCTGGCAGAAACATTTTGATGGCAGGTGACAAAGGACAACGGGATGAGTTAGGGAAGATTCTCTTAATTCTGTGTGGAGTTGAACAGCAACTGCCCGATCCATGGACTCTCAGAGAACTGACTTCTCACAGAAGTTGCATCAGTGGCTGTGGTAGAGGTGAGGGGACTCCTTCCTAAAGTTTGAGGGTAGCATCTTATGAAATGGCCAGAATAGAACAATGGAAGGCAAGATTGTGTGGGATCACTTGTATATCACCCCTGAGTATTTCTAGACACAGCCAGCAAGACTGAGTGTAGGGAAAGTGGTCTTTAGTACAAGAAATCTGATAAGAAGGCAGGGAGTTACTTCATTATTACCTAAAGCAGATGAAACCCAGGGCCACTCAGATGACAGAATTTTATGGACATTGCAATAACGACAACATAGTAATAGTGATAATAATAATAGTAATAATAATAAGTAATTTCCTGAAGTTCCCACTGTAGTGAAGCAGAAATGAATCCGGCTAGAAACCATGACATTGCAAGTTCAATCCCTGCCCTTGCTCAGTGGATTAAGGATCCAGCGTTGCCATGAGCTGTGGTGTAGGTCGCAGATGTCGCTTGGATCCTACATTGCTATGGCTGGGGTGTGGGCCTGCAGCTGTAGCTTCAATTAGACCCCTACCCTGAGAACCTCCACATGCCTTGGGTGTGACCCTAAAAACCAAAAAAAAAAAAGAAAGCAGTAATTCCCATTGGTAATTTTCTTTACTTTTTTTCCTTTCTATGGCCACAAAGGCTATAGGTCAAGTCAGAGCTGCAGGGGGGCCTACGCCACAGCCAGAGCAACACTGGATCCAAGTTGCATCTGCAACCTACACTGCAGTTCCTGACAATGCCTGATTCTTATCTAACTGACCGAGGCAGAGAGCGAACCTGCATCCTCACGGAGACTACATCAGGTTCTTAATGCACTGAACCACAATGGAAACTCCCCCACTGCTGATTTTTATTTATTTATTTATTTATTTTTTTGCCTTTTGTCATTTTATGGCCGCGGGTTTTTATGGCCGCACCCATGGCATGTGGAGGTTCCCAGGCTAGGGGTCTAATCGGAGCTGTGGCCACTGGCCTGCGCCGCAGCCACAGCAACGCAGGATCCGAGCCGCGTCTGCAACCTACACCACAGCTCACGGCAACGCCAGATCGTTAACCCACTGAGCAAGGGCAGGGATCGAACCCGCAACCTCATGGTTCCTAGTCGGATTCGTTAACCAC
>PVHT020004944.1:18972702-19008129 GCA_004024745.2 Catagonus wagneri
ACTGCTGATTTTTAAATAAACTTAAAAAAATTTTTTTTAAGAATTTTTTGGCTATACCCATGGCATACAGACATTTCCGGCCCAGAGACTGAATCCATGCCACAGCAGTAATCAAAGCCACAGCAGTGACAATGCCAGATCCTCAACCTGCTGAGCCACCAGGGAACTCCTAAATAAACTTTTTATTTTGGAAAAATTCTTGTACAGAGCCCGCATGTACATGTCAGGCAGATCTCCATCATGTTAACATCTGACACAACTGTTGGATTTGTCAAAATTAAGAAAATAGCATTGGCACGTTACTATTAACTGAACGGTGGCTTTTAGTCATGTACCAACAGTTTTTCCAGTAATGCCCTTTTACTATTTAAGCATTCAACCCTTAGTAGCACATAGAATTTAGAATGTTTTTATTATAATTACAGGATAATTAATTCATTAGAAATACGTATCTTGTAACTACTGTGCAGGGCATACTCTCTGCCTTTTCTACAGTCAGATTTCCTACAGTCAAATAGAAAAAAATAAGCAAAAAAAAAAAAAGATTAACAATTATGGTATCTTGTGATAAATGCCAAGATAGAGGCAGACATGGGGACCCTAGAAGCCCACAAAGAAGGCTAAGATAGCTCAGGGGAAGTGGCACAGATTCTAAGATCCTGAAAGGGAGAGAAGAGTTAGAAGGGAGTTGACTGTAGGTCGAGGAAGCAGTTCAGGCAAAGGAAATGTGTTTTAGGTAAAATGTCTTTAAAAATTCACTCAACTGGATACACAAATAGCTTTGAAAACTTTCTTTTGTCCATTTTTAAGAAAAACATTATCTTTTTATCCCCTTATGATCATGAAAACACCACAATCTGTCATTAAATGCTGCCTATCTGGTTCTTGACAAAGTCATAAGCATTGACGTATTCTGGTCTCATTTATCTTATACTTTCTTAGGTTTGAATGTATAATCATGTTATCCTAAATCTCAAATCTCTATTTTAACATATATTTGTATGATTTTTGTTTGGTTGGTTGGTTTTTTGGCCATGTTTGCAGCAAACAACCCAAGCCAAAGCAGTGAAAATGTTGAGTTCTCTTAAACACTAGGCCACAAAGGGCCTGCCTGTTTGTATATCTTTTTTTTTCTTTTTGTGTTTTTAGGGCATGGCATGTGGAATTTCTCAGTCTAGGGGTTGAATCAGAGGTGTAGCTGAGTGAGGCCAGGGATCGAACCTGTGTCCTCATCGAACCACTAGTCGGGTTCATTACTGCTGAGCCACTATGGGAACTCCTGTATATCTTTTTAATGTTAATCATCTTGTTTGAAGTTGTAAAACTCTAGGAGGCAATAGCCTGTTTCGTATTTCCAAGTCACTGATTTAACTCCATATATGAATGGTCCTTCAATAAATACTGCTTAAATGACTACTTTTCCTTGGATGAATTTGGAAAAGAGGTGATTTCTATGCATCTAGGTGTGTGTAAGTTTTGAAGAGAGAGAGATTAGTTCTTTGTTTCTTTTCTTTCAAGGAAGTGCAGCGCTGACAACAATAAAAAGGAAGAAGGATCTGAGCTCCTGAAACAATAATCTAATGTTAAGCAGAACCATGAAATCTTTAATTTGGTAAGGTAGCCAACTAGCGTTAATTTATTCCAAACCCTCATTAAAATACCGATGATATCCAGGTAATGCTTATAAATCCATTAAACCAAATCACTCCTAGGATGATGTGGTTAAAAGAAAACACATCCAACAAAGACATAAACATATATTTCATGTCACCAAAAGAGCTTCACAATAACTCAAACCCTTTGCATGGATTTCTTGAAGACTGCCGAGTAAATACAGATCTCAGTATTTCTCATTTCTCTTGCTTTTTGCCCTTACACACAACTGCTCTATCTATAGCTGCATCTCTTCAACTGAAAGAATTTTATTAACTGTCAACATCTGTAAAGCACCTGAGATTTTTCATGCTAAAAAGCTAGCCTCCACAGTGTCACTAATGCTGGCAGATGACCAGATTTCTGCATCAAAGATGAAGAACAGAATGTCCACAGTAATATGTGAGTTTTCTGAGTCCCAACTCCAAAGAAATGATGCAAAGAATGTAGTTAAGAAAACAGTGGATTTTATGTTAGGAGAGGAACATTAAACTTAGGAAACTAAAATAGTTTATAATGCACACTTGTCCTTTGCTCTGGAAAGAGATATTACCTTTATCTCACTGGACATTAAACACACCTTCTCTTTGCTCCAGAGGGAACACTCCCCATGTCGACTAAGGCTATTCATTATCTAAATATTATTTCAAAGGGTCAAAAACAACAAACACACAAACAAAAGCAGTCAGTGCTTCGCTCACAAAGCCTGCAAAAATGTTAGACCCATGGAGAACTGTTTTCCCATGATAACTTTTACTAAACATGCCTCTTACTGTTCTCCCCATCTCTTTGCCTATTAATCCTGTATTATTATTATTATTATTATTATTATTATTATTTTGCTTTTAGGGCTGCACCTGAAGCAGATGGAAGTTCCCAGGCTAGAGGTCAAATCGGAGCTGCAGCTGCCGGCGTACACCACAGCCACAGCAATGTGGGATCCAAACTGCGTCTGTGACCTACCTACAGCTCATGGCAACACCAGATGACCCACTGAGCAAGGCATCCTCAAGGATATTAGTCTGGTTTGTTTCCACCGCACCACAATGGGGAATCCTGCCTATAAATTCTCAAGCACAAAACTCAAGAGTTCTATTTGGCAAAGCCAGACTCTCTATGCAGAGCCATGGAAGAGAGGAAATGGGAAGGGGCCAGAGATGTCTCTGTAGGTGCGTGTGTGAGTGCAGGTGCATGATAGGGTGAAATGGTGGTAGTTTAGGAATACCTGGAAACTACAGCTTTGAGTGTCTTACAAAGAAAGAAGACATGCTGCAATTTGTCAAGTAGAAATGAATCTACTCTACAATGCTTGGAGAGAATTTGTATTAACTTTGTACTAACTATTGTTTTGAATAGATTATGTTTAGAAAAAGACTTTTTATAAAACACACGCATTATTTGCTAAAATAAAAATAAAGGAGAGTGGCTATAATACCTTAGAGATACCCGTATGTTCCCCTCTGACTCTGAGACCAAGACAGTATATCAGGAGTTGCACTGAGCAACAGATCTAGACCGTAGATCCGTAGTGCTGTGGAGACCAAATCATATTTAAGAACAAAAATACTGGAATTCTCTTGTGGCACAGTGGGTTAAGGATCCACAGTTGTCACTGCAGGTGGCTTGGCTACTTCCACATGCTGCAGGTGTAGGCACCCAAAACCAAACAAAACAAAAACAAACAAGCAAAATGTAAGGGTTAAAAAACAAAAACAGGGAGTTCCTGTTGTGGCTTAGTGGTGACAAGCCTGACCAGTATCCATGTGAGGTTGCAGGTTTGATCCCTGGCCTTGCTCAGTGGGTTGGGGATCCGACGTTGCCGTGAGCTGGGTATGGGCTGCAGACACAGCTGGGGTATGGCATGGCTGTGGCTGTGCCATAGGCTGGCAGCTGAGGCTCTGATTAGACCCCTAGCCTGGGAACTTCCGTATGTCATGGGTACCGACTTAAAAAGACAGCGAAAAAAAAAGATACAAAATCTGTACATAGTAAGAAGTCAGTAAATACTCTTTTTCTTAAAAAAAAAATACTTAATCCAGATCGCTTGCCTTAATCCAGAATTTGCCAGCCACTGAATCACACTGTATCTTTGTGCCCTTGTATATAAAATAGCAGTGATAACAGTACATGCCTCATTGGAATCTTAGGAAGAGAAAATGGACCAATAAATGTGCTGCGTTCTAACCATAGCTGCACGGAATAAATGCTCAAGACACATTAGCTGATTATCTTCTAAGCCACCCAGTGTGATCACAGTCTATTGCCCCCATTATCCCTATAAAATCCCACACACTCCACTTCTGGCTTTCTAGTAAATCTTTTGATATTTATTCCGATATTACAAAATTTCAGCAGATTTGTGTCTTGTGACTCAACAATCTTTGGAGCTTTGTACTTGCAAAGCATCAAGTATGTTGAAAAAGGGTAAAATACTATCTGTGATGGCCGGTGGGTTTTAAAGTATCATCACCACCCCTAATGAAGATAGAAACTTAATTTTTTTTCTATTTAAAAATTCATTTCCATTGTCCCAGTAATTTGAGGGTTGGATTTTTTAATTTGTATTTTAAACTATTTAAGGCAGAATATTTTAGTCATATAGAAAAATACAGTTGATGATATACTGAACCCTCAGCCAGCTTGAACTATAAATAGGGCTAAATTTATTTCCCAGGCTACCATCCCAGCTACCCCCCATCTCAGATCTCTCCGGTGTCTCCCAAGATGCTCCATATACTCAAAATTATTTTGAAAGAAATCTCAGACATCCTAATTATTTCTTCTATATATACATTTAAGCATGAGAATCACATGTGTAACCTGATTCATCTCACATGAAATGATGCAGACTATTCTATGTCTCTAGCAAACCACTTCAGTATTTAAAATTACACTTTAAAAACAATGGTGTTTGTATGATGTCATTCATTTCATATTTCTCTATTATATTTTCCATTTTAATGAATTTATCTTTTTAAATAGCTTGGCTGAGGCATAATTGATACATAAAAACTGTTTAATACGTACATAATTTAATAAGTTTGGACATACAACCATGAACATATTACCACAATTAAGGTAACAAACACTTCCATCACTCCCAAAAGTGTAAAATCATTTAACTTTAGATTTACGCCGTTAAAAAATTCTAAGTGCACCACATAGTATCGTTAACCATAGTCACTATATTGTATAGCATGTCTTTCATTCATCTTTTAACTGAAACTTTTTAACCACTGAACAACAAATTCCCATTTCACCTGGCAAATGCCATTCTCTTCTCTGCCTTATGAGTTTGATGATAAGTGGAATCATGCAGTATTCATTTTTTGGGGGTGCTTATTTCAGTTAGCATAATGCCTTCAAAGTTTGTACATGTCACATGTGGCAGGAGTTCTTTCACTTTTTTAAGGCTGAATAATATTCAATTGCATGTATATGCCACATTTCTTTATCCATTTATACATTGATGGACAGACACCTGGGTGGTTTCTATAGCTTATCTATTATAAGATATTTATTATAGCGGTGTAATGAAAAAGCAAAGGCAGATATCTCTTTGAGAACTTGATTTTAACCCCTTTGGATAAATACCCAGAAGTGGAATTGCTGAACATGCAGTATTCTATTTTTGCTCTTTTGAGGAAACTCCATACCATTTTCCATATGATTGTATCATCTTACACTCCATCAAACTTGTACAAGGATTCCCACAGCTCAAGGCAACGCTGGATCCTCAACCCACTGAGCGAGGCCAAGGATCAAACCCAAGTCCTCATGGATATTAGCTGGGTTCTTTATCACTGAGCTGCAGTGGGAACTCCAAGGATTCCATTCTTGATTTCCAAAATCAGTGAGCCACACAAGATGTAACAATGACACTGATAGTACCATGTGGTGTCATGAGCAAAACTAAGAACAGAGTACACCACATATTTATGAAATATGAAGAAATATTATATTTCTTTATGATGAAAGCCTATTCTAGCAAAACTAATATTAGATAGACAATATATGAAAACTATCAATATAAAAATCCATAATGGGAGTAAAGAATATACTGGAAGAAGGTAATGAGGTTATTTTGCCCTGGTTTGAATTTAGCATTGTCTAGGGGGAAAAAAAGCCATTTAGGAAAGACATAGAAACACAAAGAATATGCTAAGTAATGCATACTGAGAACTGTAGCCCTCCATGTTTTTCACTGTGGACAAAGAAGAATTAGATTCTGGCTATGCTACAGTCACAAAATAAAGAACTTGACATCCAAAGAGCCTCTGCCCAGGAAAACTGAATACAAGAACTGAGAAGTTCAAGGGATTAATCTATGAAACAAGCATATCTGGGAAAGTAATCGGTCAGGATCCGGGTGCATAGTTGGGGGAAGGAGGTACAAATGGAACTAAAAATATATATATTTGTCAATGTCATCCAGAACACATGACTTAATTCTGAATAATTAAAAAGTACCATGGTCTTGATAAACTATCCCACAAAAGAAATGACAATTATCCAGAATAGAGAAATATAAACATATTTCTTTGGTGGGAGAAGCATGTTCTTTATAAAACAGTAGGATATTTTAGGAAATCTGCTTATTGTTGTCAGATACATGCAATAAACTATGGATTGTAGAATTAGAATGGGAGATGTATTGAATAAACATATGATCAAAAAGGCAAAAATGAAAGAACTATATTAAACAAGAGAAAAAGGGAATAAACCAACAATGAAATAATCTACATTTGTACCAGCTGAGGGATCACATGTTCCAAAGCACTACTTCAGCGATAGGTGGTTCACATCCTCCGGAAGACAGCAGAAAGAAGAAAGAAATGAGAAACCTGAGGAAAAAAGTGACAGTTTTGGTGAACTTCAAATAGTGTTCCAGACTACAAAATACGTGTGTTCCTAAAGGAAAAATGAGAAGAAACAGAAAGGAAGCGATAATCAATTATGCAAAAGGAAACAAGGAAGAAAAGTTCTCCAAACTGAAGAAGAAATTCAAGTTAACAAGCTAAAGGAGTTTAATGTGATTAAAGCAGAGAAAAAAAAAAAAAACAGATGGGGCACTGCCTTATAAAAATCGTCCAATTAAGAAAAATATATGTATAGGTAAACAAGGAGAAAAATCAAATTAATATAAGGATAGCATAAATTTTTGCTCATAATTATTACTAGAATATTGTTTTTAAAATGAAAGCATTATATCTAGAATTTGCTTGATGTTCCTTTTACACTTTTCTTCATAAATGTATTTTAAATCTAAGTAATATGTCATGTTAAAATTCATACAATGCATTAAAGGATGTAATGAAATTTGAATTCCCTCTTTCATTCTCTGGTTCTCTGGTTCCTGACCTGAAAGTAATTTATACTGGCAGTTACTTGTGTATCCTCCACTAAAAAATAACACCTACCAATAGACAAGGTAAATTATATAGACAGACAAATTTCATACTCTAAACCATGCTTATATGACATTTACTACGCACTGAGCACTGTTTTAAGCATTTTAAAATTATCATTTTAATTTATGTTAGTCTCTATGCACTACTTAGTACTTTTATTTGAATTTAAAAACATAGCTTTTTGTTTTTTACTATATTAGACCACACTGATGTGTCAGTCTTTTGAAGAGTTGCATAGTAGTTTATGCCCACAGTATTTGTGAGGTGAAATATTAAAATGCCCAAATTATACCTAGACAGTTTATTTCTGAAATCAACAGGAAAACTTCTTAGATATGTGCAAATCAAATGTGTGGAAATTATATAAATTCTTGAGAAAATTACTCTTGCTGACAACCAAAAATAGATATCTCAAGGTCAAGACTGCAATGAGGTGAATTTAAGTGAATATTGGTATAATTAGAATAAATTGGTGGGACCAATAATTTTATAAAATTATAACAAATAGCTTAGCATTAAAATTATAAAATACTAGTAGAATTGACAATATGTTAACACTTATTTTAATAAGACAGTTTTTGGTTTTTTTTTTTTTGAAGTTCTTAGTTCAATTAACAAATCCCCAAAGTGGTATATTACGCATATATAGTGCAAAGTTATTTATACATAAGGAGGAAGAAAACATCTGCTGTTATAATTTCTGCAATTAATAAAGAAATAGTTTTAAGAATACAGTTGAAATACTTGAAATACAAAGATAATCAAAAAAATAAATAAAACATATAACAGTAAGCCAAAGACATATGTTAAGGAAGAATTAAAACAATGGAAACAGAAAGTGAATTCCAAAACCTTAAAAAAAAAAGGTGATAGCACTAAAGTGGAAAATATGTTTTAAATTGTTTGGCAGCAATAATATGAATGGATTAAACTTCATATTAAAACTTTGAGTCTCAACTGACTCTGAAATAAAATCCTCTATATATTGTCAGAACAGAGGTGCATAATACAAAATAATGCAGAAAATATCAAAATTAAAGCATAGGCAATCCTACATTACCCTAGCATAAGTGAAAAGGAAGCAAGAGTAATAACATTAATATCAAAGTAAAAGTTAAGGTAAAATAAATATGAAAAGTATTCTTTAAAATGGATAATAATCTTGAAAATATATATCCTGAAAATACTCTTTAAAGGTGCATGAATTAAAATGTATTTTTAAAGAGGCATGGTTTTCTCTGGTGCCCATGGATGGCACTGCCCTGTGGGGGGAGAGCAGATATTTCTTTACTCAAAGTCATCTTCCCAGTGAAAATAACTCTGATCACCCCATTAAGAATTATATCCTCTTCATCGGTCCTGATGTTTTCTTTGTAGCTCTTATTTTTATTGAACAAACTACGTCTATTTCTTATTTTGTTTATCCTTGGCCTCCCCCACTGGTAAATTAGCTACTACTGAAGATATGTTTACCGGTTTTATTTTTTTTTAATTTTTAAATTTTTTTTTGTCTTTTTGCCTTATCTAGGGCCACACCCGCGGCATATGGAGGTTCCCAGACTAGGGGTCTAACAGGAGCTGCAGCTGCCGGCCTTCGCCACAGCCACAGCAACGCGGGATCCGAGCCACGTCTGCGACCTACACCACAGCTCATGGCAACGCCGGATCCTTAACCCACAGAGCAAGGCCAGGGTTCAAACCCACAACCTCATGGTTCCTAGTCAGATTCGTTAACCACTGAGCCACGACGGGAACTCCCCCAGTGTCCTTCAACAGATGAATGAATAAAGAAGATGTGGTTCATATATACACAACTTCTGCAAGCTTGAAGAGCCACCTCTACCAGTTCTGCTATGATCTCCATGCATGAACATAACTATTCAGATATTTCTTCTTCAGGGTCTTCCCTTATCTACCTCTCAGATACGACAAGCATGGTAGAAGGATTTCCAGATGTTCCTAGGCCATTTTCGACACCACTGTATATCATGTGTCCTGTTTAATACCTGCTTGTTTCTTAGCAATTAAAGAATAGATTCCTGTATATCTGTTGAATAGATTTGGTCACTGACAACTTGGTCAAAATCCTCATGTCTTCCCATTTGCTGAAATTCAAGTCCTGGACCTATCTGAGGACATTCATGGAGACTCCTTGGGACCCGCGTTATATCCAGTCAAGGAAGACAATTTTATGCTGTCGAAATATCTGCAATCGTGGAGTGGGAGTGTTCCACTATAATCAAAGCAAAGCAGTGCAGACGTGCTTTGGTATCACGGTTCATCTTTCCAATCACAGTGCTCATCTAATAATCAAAATAATCAGTCTCTAGAAGGACCATGCCATGGCCATAACACTGCCTTCTAGTAACTGATGACTCAGTTCACGTTCCTTTTTTTTTATTATTATTATTTTTTAGGGTCACACCCACGGCATATGGAAGTTCTCAGGTTAGGGGTTGAATCAGAGCTGCGCTGCCAGCCTACACCACAGCAACACAGGATTCAAGCCGCATCTGCCACCTACACCACAGCTTGCAGTAATGCCGGATCCCTGAGCCACTGAGTGAGGCCAGGGATCAAACCCACATCCTCATGAATACTAGTCAGATTCATTTCCGTTGCACCACAAAGGGAACTCCCAAGTTCACATTCTCCTGAACCTGAATAATCTTGGACCAGTATGGCCCTGTAGCATGACTGGGAGGAAATTTTTTAAGGTATATAGAGGCATTCTTCACTAAATAGGGATACCATGCAGAAAATTTCAGAATCAAAGGGCAGAACCAGATAACCTCTAATGTCCCTCTGATTATATGATAAGCTATCTGTCTTATAAAACAATAAAAATTTTACTCTTGGGTATGGTTGAAAACGTATCTCCATATATCACTGCCATAATTTTACACGAAACAGCAACTGCACAAGCTGTGACCAACTCAACATGCCAAGGGATTTAACGTGATATATGTCCAGGCTCATTGAACTAGACTACTTTATTACACTCCCCAACATCAGCAGGGCTGGTTGTCAGAAGCTGAGAGTATGTTAAAGCTACTTTAAGCATAAAGCATCAAGGAAGCAGAAGTGTGTTAAATGCCTTTGTTTAACCCTCATTGTTTCTCTTATCTACATCCTGACAAGTGCCTGCATTTGCCAATGTACCCCATAAGCCTTATTTATTTTACCTTAATTTGGGCACATGTTGACAATTCTTTTTTTAGTTATTTAAAAAAAACTTATTGAAAAATAGTTGATTTACAATATTTCACATGTACAGTAAAGTGATTCACTTATACACATATATGTGTGTATATCTATACATTATTTTTCAGATTATTTTCCACTATAGGTTATTATAAGATATTGAATATAGTTCCCTGTACCGTATACAGCAGCTTTACAGTTGTTTATCTGTTTTATATATAGTAGTGCATCTTTTAATCCTAAATTCTTAATTTATTCCTCCCCCCCAGAAACAGACTCACAGACATGGAAAGCAAACTTATGATTACCAAAGTGGGGAGTTACTGCCTTTAGCTATAAAAATTTCCACTTCCACTCTATATGGGTATCCTTTCTCACTTTTAATGCAATTTTTATATCTTTGAAAAACGTACACACCTAGGGTTTTAGAATAAGTCACACAGTTCTCCAAGGCTGAAAATCAAGTGCCTTCCTCTCTGCAAACTCATCTGCACCCCCAGAAAGAACTAATCTCTCAGCCCCTTTGACTTTTATATTTCTAAAGAACGTGTTTATTGAACAATCTTTTTTTCCATTTTAGGTATTATCTGTTGACTTCCTGTTATGGAAATCTGAGAACTTAATCCTCTTTCTCTCCTCCCTCCTCACACATAAACTTCCTCTACTTTATCCTTATATCTCTGTTTATAATACCAATACTAGTATTCACTACTGCCTTTCTTTTATAGTGTTTTTGTTTGTTTGTTTTTGGCTTGGCTTGAAGGTATTTTCTCATTATTGCACATAATTGTAATTCAATATTCATCCCCAAACTTTCAGACATAGGTATACACTGACTTTCAAATAAATCTGTTTTTAAGCCTCTGACCCATACTTTTTTGAAGTAATTTGTTCTTTTGATTCCTTGGCTTTCTGGGATCTTGCTGCTCAGTCTTCCCTGACTCCTCTCCCACCTCCCACTTAGCCACACCAACTGACTTAGTTTCCAGTGTTCTAAATTTTATTGCTGTCTTCTCTTTTCTCCTTTTCCCATGCCTTTCTTTTAAAAAAAAAATTTAAATTATAGTTGATTTACATTGTTCTCTCAATCATTTCTACTGTACAGCAAAGTGACCCAATCATACATCTATACACACACTCTTTCTCATATTATCTTTCATCTTGCTCCAGCACAAGTGAGTGGACATAGTTTTCTGTGCTATGCAGCAGGACCTCATTGTCTATCCATTCTGAATGTAACAATTTGCATCTATGGACTTAGAACTCTCACTCCATTCCACACCTACCCACTCTTCCTCAGTAACCAGGAGTCTGCTGTGAGTCTGTTTCTGTTCTGTGAATAGGTTTCCCATGCCTTTCTTAATTTAAGCCTTTTAAAAACCCTCTTTAATGGAAATCTCAAGGTCGATTTTTTTTTTATTTGCAAATCTTCTTTTTTTTTTTACAGGGCATGCCTCTCTCCTGCATTAATGGACCATTTTCCATGGCAAGTCTTTGGGCATCTTCTTGCCCCCCATTTTCTTACAGCGAAATTTCACTTGCCATTGGTTGATTTTCACAAATACAGGCAAAAGAAAACAATTTGCTCTGGAGCCCACAATAATGAAAGGGCCTATTTACAAAAAGAGATGGATGAAATTCAGTGCCAAGAAGGTAATAATAATAACTAATATTATTGAGCACTCACTCTACTGCTGGTACTGTTCTAAGTGCTTTGTAGATGTTAATTAATTAATTTACCCGATCCTCATGGCAACCCCAAGATCTCAGTGTTTCCCATAACTTTGCCTTTTTGGATTAATAAAAATGACTGCTTATAGTCACTATTACATACATTTTTCAGGTTTTCATATCTGATTTCCAACATTTGCAAATTTCTTTCCTCTGGGAAGTTTGGGACCTGATTTTTAAACTTTTCTTGACAGCCTTGTCCCATCCCCTGAACCATTCAAAACTACAACTTAAGGCTCTGACTTCACTGAACCCCTCAAAGTTTGGCAGTTAATGTTATTTGCTAATTGGTCACAAGAGATAAAGGAGATGTCAACATAACTGATCAGCCAATAAATGGATCATTTATTTAAAACAGATCAGCATTAATCAAATACACATATTAAATGTATTGTTATTGTATACCTTTGATGAGAAGCAGTGTATCGGTATTATTTTACTACGTCCCAGAGACAGTAAAGTAAGACGGTTCAAGCCCCAGCTCTGCTATTTACTAACAGAATAATCTGGAGTGATTTATGAAGCTTCTGTTTCAATTTACGCATATTACTATGGGGCTACCTCCTAGTGTAGAGATAAAAGAAGGTAATTTTACATGAGCAGCATCTGAAGCAGTGTTTCCCATATAATAAGTGCTGGCGGGTACCTAAGCTACTGAGAAGCCTCATAGTGACTCTGAAAGGAAGACCCTGTATCTTCCTTATAGATAAGGTAACTGAGCCTTAAAGGGAGTGTACTCTGCTCCCCAACTCTACGGTTTCTAACCTTTACAAATCTCCCAAGGCGTTAGCTGGATAAACTGAATGAGATATGTGAATGACAAATATTACCTGCCGTATCAGTAAACAAAGGATGTGGCAGCCATCGGCCTATCACATTACAGCCACCTTTGCAGTAAGCCCTGAGGAAACTCAGGATGGAAACCAAATGTCTGCCACCGAGCCACCCCTGACATTGCATCCCAAGGAGACTCAGGATGAGAAAGCACAGGATACCGGCCCCTGATAGCTCAAGTGCGTGTCAAAGCAATGATCTCAAACAGCCCAGACTGTATATCTTCCCACACATGGAAAAACACTACATTCTTTAACTTGAGATATCTGTTTTTCTCCTTAATTAACAGTAGTCAATCTTTTGATGTTCCAACTACCTGGTCATTGGTACAAACCTCCTATACCTCCTGGTTCCCCCCCTTGCCTCTTCAGAGCAGTCTTTCAGAATTATCTGAGATGTTGTGTCCCAGGCTTAAGTCCTCAGAAAGGCCTCTGAATAAATTATAATTCTCAACTTCTAGTCTGTGCTTTTTTAGTCAACCCATATCATTTGTGAAAAATAAAGCCTTTTCAAAAATATTGTAAATCAAGACAGGGGTATGGAAATTTTGAGTTTTGAAAGTTAAGGAGATCTTAGCCTTTCTGATTTGAATAAATGTTTTGAAAAACATATAAGTTCTGGAGAGTAAGAACAATACAGGTAACAGTTTTATTATTCAAAAAGTATTTTCCAATGTAAATGTTTAAGGATATTTTCTGAACTAGAAAATAACATTTTTTTTTGTTGTTCGTACCAGACTATGCTTAAATATAAACTTTGTCATTACAAGGTCATGTGTGATCTCACTTCTCTGGTCTCTCTTGACCTCATCATACCTTGCTCTTCATTTTTGCACTAAGCATTCCAGATACACAGGATACATCTGTTTTATCATTTTGTCATGCTAGCTTCAATATCAGAGCTTTAACATATGCTATTCCTTTACACTGGAATGTTTTTCCTCTTATTCTTTATCTGGCAAATGTGATGGTTCCTTCAGGTCTGAAAGTTTATCAGATTTGCCTAGAAAAGTTAAGTCCCCAGGCTTAGGTAAGCCCCCGTAACACACTTCTATAGTACCTATATATCTGTTCCTGGTATTTTGCATGTTTTCGTTGCTTAATTGATTATGCATAAGCATTTGTCTTTCTGTCAACCTGTAATCTCCATGACTTCAGCCAACATTATCTGATTCCCCTCCCCTCTTTAAGGCCACCCTATCCCCACTGCATAATATTGTGCCTTTCCACTAAATAGAACTCCATAACTGTTTGTTGAATAATGACCGAGTACTTTGCAATATCAGCTACTTCCATTTCTTAGCCATTTTCCAAAAATGGAACTTCCATCTTTAAGAAAATAATCATGGTGAAGTGAGAGTAATTTAGTGAAAAAAAAAATCCTCTCCTTCCTTTTCAACACATTTTCACATTAAGTCTCCTGGAAATTTTGCCTGTTATAAACCTAAGTTTAAGTTTTTCCTTCCACTTATTGTCTTGATTTTACAGGAAGAGGAAAAACCATCCTTTGCCATTCAAAAAGTCAAGGTGTTCTTCTCTCTGAAATATTTTGATCTGTTTTCTAAGATTCTTGAAGTAAGGTAAGAGTAAGGAGAAAAAAAAATATTTTTATAGAAATATTACTAAGGAGGGTTTTGTATCCTACAAAAGTTATTCAAAGTTCCAAGTAGCTCTTTCATATCAAAAACCCACCAGGCAAATGATTCCTTTTCCTGTGTGCCAATCTGGCTGTATAAGAAGAAAATTTTTTACTTACTAATGCTTAAAGGAAAAAAAACAGCCTCACTTAGCTTTCATGGTTAACCAATTGTCACTGTTTTACAGTCTTGTAAAGAAGCAAATGAGACAACTGGGATTCATTTTAGAGATCATTAGAAAAGAGCTGAGATGGACTTCTTGAAATTTTAAAAGTCAATACTTAATCAAGAGAACACATGCCAAAAGATAGACCAGTATTTTCATCTGACAAACTAAATATCAGCTCCAGGAACATTATTGTGAAACAGACTTGATTCTATAACTCCCAGCACGCTCAGACAAAAATTTACCACTAAAGTCTAATTTGATTTCCTTATCAGGCAATTAGTATATTATTAAAAATTCACGGCAGGGTCAATCTCCTGTTGATTTGCATAATTAAGTTACTTTCTCTCAGTTAAATTAAGGGAGTTTTTATTCATTTCTAGGGCAGAATTTTGGCTGACAAGGATTTTTTTTCACACTATAAACCAAGGTATCGATGGTGTATGTGTGCACACACGTGTGTGTGTATGTGTGTGCGTGTGTATAGAGGTATTTCTTAATACATGCTGAAAGCACACAGTGCTTCTTGTATTTCAGGCTCTAGAGTTCACCAACTTTGGCTGAAGCCATTCTATTTAGGTTTTTTGTGAGTTCCGTTGCAAGAAAAGGACAGTTTCCTTGTGGGAATCTGGAGCTCCTAATTTGAATCTTGGACTCGGAAAATTCAGAAGTATAAATCAATTTTTAAGGTTAAATTTAGTGATAACAGAACAGCATAATGGAGGAAAAAATTCTCCTTGCCCCTCTCAGGGTTCTTGGGTTTGTTCTGGAAACTAACCTGACAAATTAACAGGAGATAAGCATGCACATTTGTTGACCATTTACAGATACATGAAAGTGTTCACAAGAGACCAAAGTAATAAAAGTGTAAAGAATTGACAAGACAAAGGAGTTTGGGTTAGAGATAGTAAATGGCGAAGAGGTAACTACAAAGATAAGGGTTCATTTAACTAGGTTTGTGTATACAGCCCATGGTCCCTAGTTCCCTGTCTCTGGCGATAAGATGCTTTCTATTTTCCTGGTACAGGGAGGGTACCATGGGGGACTTTCACAGAGGAGACTTATCTCCTTCTTTCATGGAAGAAGAGCCAATGGTCAGGAGGTAAGAGTGACCTTCCTGCTTCTGCCTTTTTTCTGACACTCCCTTAGCTTAACAATTCAAAATGCCAAGGTGCCATATTTCAGGGAATCCAGCTCTGCAACTCACCAAAGTTTGTTTCAGTTTATTCCACTTGCTTATTATCCAGTATGACCGAGAGCCCCACATTATAAAAGACAATGAGGCAAAGGAGTTCACTGCCTAGTGAGCCAACTAAATGAGATAGATTATAAAATTAATAAAGAGTTCCAGGATCCAAGATCGATGTCTCTTGGGGACAATAAGTTGAGATGGTACGTTGGCAAGGAATGATTGTTAGGTCTGTGTTACTAGGTAGAACTTTTGATTCTTATGTCTGAATTTTCCAAACCACCTTCAGTTTAAACTCCAGGAAAGAAAGGTAACAAGAAAAGCTATTAAGAAGTGTTCTGGGTTTAACATCATTTCTCTTTAAACCTTTATTTCTGCTAAAATTCAGGGCAAGAGTCCATATATTTCTAGTACCACACGCATAGTAGGCACTGAATCAATGTTTGTGGAAGAAAGGAAGTCAGTATTTTCCTGATTTCAAATATATTTACTTTTTTGTAGGACCCATGGAATCAGTATATAAATTATTCATTATCTGAAATGAAAAGTATTTTCGCAATGCTATTCAATTAATGGAAAGAGAGTAAAAGTATGCTTCCTTATTTATATAACCACTTGATTCATCTGCAGAAATAGCTTTTTTTTTTTTTAAATGAACACCGGCTTTTCCAAGGACGATTTGTATTCAGACACCAGTAACCATAACTAACATGACATGTAATATTGACTGTCAATAATTATGGCTATTGATTGGCTGATTTAATTCAGAATCCTGGTGAACGAGTTAATTTTTCAGGGTTGCCAAGGAAGACCCAGCTAGAACCTCTATTTATTTCCATTCTTTATCTAGGTGCTTCCATTTTTAACTTTAAAGGTGAAACTTTCTCAGTTTGATAGGGACTCTCAGTGTAAACAATTATCTGAAGTTTATAGACTATTTAGAAAGAAGGATGTGTTGAAGGAGACAGTAAGGGGAAGAGCGAATGACAAGCAGCCATGCTCAGAATTTATAACCAAAAACCACTGAACGTTACCTTTAAAAATGCTTGATTATTACTCAAAATTGGTCATTTTTGTCCTTTCCCATTTCCATTACAGGGGCGATTTTCCACAAGATAAAATGAGGACAGAAAGAATTTTTGATGAAAAGTCAGGGCACACACACCTTAAAGGTGCTCACAGAAGGATGCTCATTTGAACAGGCAGGGAGTAATTGATTGACACTCTGCATAAGGGCTTTGAAAGTCAAGGCTTTGACGTGTCATTTGTTAGAAATCCTATTATAATAACTGACAGCCATACCCAGCAGATGCACCATAGAGATGTTGCACCAATTGTGAATTTTAATATGAAATATTCGGCTGCAGAAATCGGTCCTGCTATTTCTTGTTGACAAGGAAAGGACTAAGCATCATGTGCAAAATTCTAAAAGCTACAAAGGTTACAAGTGATGAAAATCATATCAAAGAGTTACAAGAGCTAAACTAAGCTACCTGATTTGAAAAGTGGACAGAATGAAAGATTTCAAAGCCCGGAGACTACTTTTACGTCTTAAGAACTTCTATTTGAGGGACAAACCTTGAAATCAGCATTTGGAATTTACATAAGACCACTAGCTAAGGCAAAACATCTTATGACACAAGATTAGTGGTGTCTGAGGAAAGAACACATACTTAATATGCCCACTTCTCTGCTTCACAGGAGAGATTTGCTTATTATTCGCCCTCGAGAAGGTAATAGCCAAGGAAAAGGATTTAATCTCTTTCCTCGTTGGTGAGGTAAAAAGAATGACCAGAAGAGGTGAAATGGGAGTAAACTTTTGTGAGAGAATTAGGCAGCCACGCTGATCCCCCTTTTATCTGCTGCTCCCCTTCATGAATCTCCAAAGTATCCTAAATGTATTCAATTTGCATAGCTCTGAAAGTTAAAGGGTTTGAGAAAACAGTATATCAAAGTTGCTGACTGCTCATCTTTCTGCTAAAAGGGCAAGAGTGGGCATACAGATAAGAGCTCAGGTTGGGTCAGAAGCCAGCTGTGATTGTCTAGGCATCCTGGCACACGTATAAAGTTGAGTTTCCTAGAACACACACCTGTCGTCCTCTTCCTGTGCCATCTGCCCTCACTGGGGTGTCAAGAACCACATCCGGCACCCTATAGGTGCTCAATAAATATTTGTTGACCAAGCTAATGTAGCACTTCGTTAAAATGTAGCAGTGCCTCCCCCGACGTAATCCAAGGATACTTCCGTTTTGTCATTTTGGAAACTGGGTCACATGGTAATTGAGCCAGAGCCAGGACGCATCCAGATAACATACCCTTCTAGACCCTGTCCCCCACTTTCTCCTTTTCTCTCCCTAAAAGGCTTCCCCAGCCCAGCCCTTGGTTTGTACATGGGAACATAAACCTCTGGTTTAATATTAATTTCCTTTTGCTGACAGCAAGGCATGAAATGCTATGTGGGAGATCAGCCATTTCCGTTTCCTAAAGACCACAAGGATGTTAAAAGGTAGAAACAGTTCTTGCCCATCTGATAGCCGTGATTGAAACTGATACCATGGACCCTGGGAGGAGGGAGTTTCCTAAGGATGACAGCCAGCCTCTCATCTAATGGCAAAGCATTTTGCAATGCCTCATTGTGGTTTTCACCTAATGGCTTATTGAAGCCATTATGCTCAGCGTAGGCATCCTTGGATATTGGCACCGGAACGCCAGCCTAGGAGGCATGTCTCCTATTGATTAACGGATGAATTAATTAATTCAAAGAGCCTGTGTTCCTTACCAAAGATCTATGTGTCTCAGGCTTGGAGGGTGTGCTTGCTGCGGGGGTGAGTAGAATGGGAGGAGACAGATGGTGAATGCCTGAAAACATAACATCGATATAAAAATTCACTTGTTTTTTTCTTGCAAAGCTTAACTAAACTATGAAAACAGGAGCATAACCTCTTGGCTGTGAAACTGTTAGAGGTGATTTTGAGAACTTTATTAGTAGTCCTTGTGCTCCTCCCATCTGCATGTAACTTCCTGATTAGGGAATTACCTTACAATACCCCTAATTAATGCTAATTTATGCCCGTTTAGTGACCATAAAAATGTGTCACCAAATTTTAATTGCATGGGGAGGGTAGATAGATGAAAGTACTAAAGAATTAGTGTGTCATTTACTAAAGAGACCTTTAGGAACCATAAAGACCATCTGCCCTGTCAATTTTCACTCTCTGGAGACAACATACACCTTATGAGCCAATGATAAATAAAATTGTCCACCGTAGCAATGAGGGTAAATGTTGCCCTTCTTCATTATTTGTGTCAAACCAGGATAGGTGGAACTTTCAGAGAGACAGCTTGTGGCAAATGCTGACTGTTCGTTTTAAAATTAACTTTTACGGGTAGCAAAGCATTTTTATGGAACAAAGGTGACATCTATTATCCACTTAGGTCTCAAGAGTATATTTTTCATAGGTTGTTAATTAAATAGTTCAGAAGGCAGTTTTTGAAAGGTATCAGGTGAATTCTTTATTTATGTATGCCCCAGATTCCCAATATGCATGTACTTAAATGAGAATTTCATGTCAGTAGGTTTTGCCGACCACAGCAATGCTATTTCTAGATGTATCCCAAACTTTCTTTTATATTTAACACTCTTGGCTTCACTAGAAACTGACTTTAATATATATATATATATATATGCACACCTGCTATTCTAAGCTTCAAGGAGATTCAGCAAGCCACAGAATGCATCTTTGATTCCTTGTGCCTGGTAAAGAGCCTGGCACATGCTACAGCTCACTAAATATTTGCTGGAGTGAGAAGATGAATGAATGGATGGACAGACACTCTCAGTCATCTGATGACATGGTTCTTATTCTTCCTAACAGTTCCGACGTGTCACTTCTCTCTCTGAGGCTCTTCTAAATGGAGGAAGAAAAATCAATGAATATGTCCAAGGTGATGATAACTACACCCAAGTCTCTGGCACAAAATCCTATTAGGTTATGCCAGGTTAATAACATAATTGCTGAAACTGTCAGTACTCTTACCCCCAAACTCTTTTTAACTGGAAGGATTCCAGCTGATTCAGAAGCTCTTTAGAATTCAGCTGTTCACAAGGAGCCAGTAATCTTCTGCACTTATGGCCACGCAGCCTGTTTTGCCAGGTAGAACTAGTCCTGAAGCACTCTTTTTTTCTCTGCCTCCCTGACACAACCACTGCCTACAGAGCTCAGGGTGAGGAAAGGGCTGGATGCTTCTTTCTCGTTCTGTCTCTATCCAGGGCAACCACAGTCATCCTAGCCAAGCCCATGAGTCCCTAGACCTTGGGATGTTTCCCGGAGAGGCAAAATTGTCTTGCTGATAATGAGGGAAGCACGGCTTTAAAGCTAGTGCTTGTTTGTATTGAGGTCAGATTATTCTCACAGCAGCTGGTCAGGAAAGAGACTTTCCCAGATGCTTAACCAGGCATGGAGTCCCACAGGGAGAAGACAGAGGCCAGGACAGCAAGAGAACTGTATTTGCTGATGAAATCTGTAAGGGGTGATTCAGAACGACAGAACATTTTCAAAAATCATCTCAAAAGAGCAGGCCTACTTTGAGCACGATGTTGTCAAAAAGCAATACAGGAGTTCCTGTCGTGGCACAGTGGTTAACGAATCCGACTAGGAACCATGAGGTTGCAGGTTCAATCCCTGGCCTTGCTCAGTGGGTTAAGGATCCGGCGTTGCCGTGAGCTGTGGTGTAGGTTGCAGAGGCGGCTCGGATCCCACATTACTGTGGCTGTGGTGTAGGCTGGTGGCTACAGCTCTGATTAGACCCCTAGCCTGGGAACCTCCATATGCCGTGGGTGCGGCCCTAGATAAGGCAAAAAGACCAAAAAAAAAAAAAAAGCAATACATATGCCAGAGTTCCCATTGTGGTTCAGCCGGTTAAGGACCCAACATCCTCTTCACAAGGATGTAGATTCGATCCCTGGCTTCGCTCAGGGGGTTAAAGATCTGGTGTTGCCACAAGTGTTGCAGTGTAGGTCACAGATGTGGCTCAGATTTGGTGTTGCTGTGGCTGTGGTGTAGGCCTGCAGCTGCAGCTGCAATTCAACCCTTAGCCTGGGAACTTCCTTCCATATGCTATGGGTGTGGCTGTAAAAAGAAAAAAAAAAAAAAAATATATATATATATATATATATATATATGTGTGTGTGTGCAAATGTATATATGTTCTATCTGTCTATGGATCTAGCTATGTATGGCATTTAGAAGAATATGCAACCAAATTATAGGATGGTTATTTCTGGGTCGTAGGAATGAAGATAAATTTTACTTATTTCTTAATATATTTCTGAAGTACTTTTTACAAACAGCAAGTAGAAAATTATTCTCCAAAAAGTTTACCACTTTGAATAGTAATAATAATAATTTTAAAACCACATAGTTGGTGACTAAGAGGTTTGGTGATCCTTGTTGATGATCTCACTAACTTTCTGATTTCAGAAAAGGAAAGTCTTTATTTGGAGGACAAGGGAAGTAAAACTCTTTTTTTTTTCCTCTCTAATAAATTTTATCATTCAGAAAATATAAATATTTTAAATGACGCAAGTGGGGGGGGAAGGTAGTGAATTTCACTATATAGTTGCTTTGTATCACTTTGAAACACCAGCTTTTTATCACATCAGTCAATATGCACTGACATTCACATTACTTTGGAAAAATTTCTTGAAAACCTTCAATTAATGCTCGTATTAAACCTAGTCCCTGGAATAGCAGATCCTATTGACAATTACCACTACAAACAGAAATGCCTGTGAAATACGAAGGGCAAACTCTGCAATCTTCACGAGTCTCCAGAAACGAGTATCTCTCCCTAGAGTTCCTTGACAATCAGGCATTTATAAAATGTGCTCCTCTTTTCCAAGCATTCGATTCTTTAAACAAACCAGCACCATCCACTCTGTGTAAGAATGAGATTAGAACTATTTTCTCCTTATTTTAGGGAGAGTCTTTGTCCTTAAGGATTGAAGTTATCAAATGGCACAATTTACCATCAGGAATTTTAAGGCCATTTAGTCCATTGTGATTCCGGGGCTGCATCAAAGAGATGACAGAAGCAGAAAATGAGAAAAGTGAAACAAAACAGAGGCGCGAGGTAATCTGAAAAACAGCAAAGGAAAAGAAAACAAAGGGAAGATTTTCTTCCCCCTTTTAACCAGATTCCCTTGGGATCAGCCTTTAATGCTCTAGAAGGTCTTCGGAAGGAAGAAAGCTTATCTTATTGGCATCGGGAATAATATCCAGGGGATACAATTACTGGAAAAAGTGCAAAGGAAGCCCCAGCTCTGTGTCTGGCTCAGGGTCACCTCTGTCTGTGATGCCGCTTACGACAGGGCAGAAAGATAAACATATGGCCCTTCAAACTATTTTTATTAGTCAAGGACAAAAATTGAAGCTGAGACTTAAAAAAAAAAAAAAATGTCATCCTTAACTGAGTAACAGGAATATTTAGAGGACGTTTCACTAACTGGTCTCTTCCATGAAAAATATGTTTTTTACCCATAAAAATGTACTTAGGTTGTCTCTGCTTACTTTCATTCTTTCTTTTCCAGCACAAGATCAGTTTTATACAGACGATATATTGTTCCTCGTAAAAATGAAATGGCCCTTCTTCATACATGCAGGTTATAATTAAAGTACATCAAGATATGTGGCAACGAACTTTAAGACACTCAAACATTGATGCAGTAACAACTCTAATCAACCTGCGGAGAGACTGACAACTTGAATTTCTCAGCTGTTGGGGTACAGAGGTTGTACTGAGGTAACTGGGAGAATTTATGTCATAAAAGAGTGAGAACGGATCTGAGCCATGGAGTTGAGAAGCCAGCTAACCTTCTGTTATTTGGGCAGAAACTGCATTCACAGAGATTGCTTATGACACTTAAAGGATTCTTTTTATTTTTTACCCATTTTTTTAGGGAACCTCCATGCTGTTTTCCACAGTGGCTGCACCAATTTACATTCCCACCAACAGTGTAGAAGGGCTCCCTTTTCTCCACATCCTCTCCAGCATTTTTTGTTTGTAGACTTTTTGAAGATGGCCATTCTGACTGGTGTGAGATGATACCTCGTTGTAGTTTTGATTTGCATTTCTTTAATAATTAGGCCATGTATCCTTTGGCCACCTGTATGTCTCCTTTGGAGAATTGTCTATTTAGATCTTCTGACCATTTTTTTGTCTTTTTAGGGCTACACCTGCAGTATATGGAAGTTCCCAGGCTAAGGGTCGAATCAGAGCTGCAGCTGCTGGCCTGCGGCAAAGCCACAGCGATGCCAGAACTGAAACATGTCTGCAACCTACACCACAGCTCACAGCAATGCCGGATCCTTAACTCATTGAGCGAGGCCAGGGATCAAATCCAAGTCATTAGTGGATACTAGTTGGGTTTGTTACCGCTGAGCCACCATAGGAACTCTGACCAGTTGTTTGATTGGATTGTTGGATTTTTGTTGCTGTTGTTTTCATTGAACAGCATGAACTGTATGTATATTTTGGAGATTAATCCCTTGTTGGTTGCATCATTTGAAAATATCTTCTCCCATTTTGTAAGTATTTTTTTGTTTTGTTTTGTTTATGGTTTCCTTTGCTATGCCAAAGCTTTTAAGTTTAATTAGGTCTTGTTTGTTTTTGTTTTTATTCCCATTACTCTAAATGATGGATCTAAAAGGATATTGGTGCAAACCTATACAGAAACGAATCTAATATATCTAATTTCTAATGATTCATAACTGAATCACTGTGCTATACACCTGAAACTAACGCAACATTGTAAATCAACTATATTTCAATTAAAAAAATAAATAAAGGATTATTTAGGTGCTCGGTGCCTCACAATATCAGTGGTTATCGCCTAGAGTTTTTAAAGATACATTGATGAAATAATACCACAAAATGGCCTCATGAGCGCTAAAGATATCCTACTTATGGTTGTGAATACTCTTAAATTTGTGTTTTGGCTTGCTTGGCATGAAAGGAAACACCACCAAGTATGTGATACTGGGGAAATTCAGCCTGAGATAAGGAAACTTAAGAAAAAAAAAATGAAAGGATCTGTTTCAAGTACAAGGATAAAACAAGGCTACTTGTATACAAATATGGAGTGGAGATGGATGGCGGAAAATTAGGGGACAGTTCGATAGAAAACTTTAATCGATTAGAATGCCAACAGCAAAAAGAGACAAAGGGAGAATATAAAAGATTAGATATACACTATTGCAAGCAAAACAAATTTAAATGATGCAGTATAGCCACATATTAGAAAGTAAAATGGTTAACAGCTGAGAGCCTGTTAAGGGATGTTTATATGGTTCGCTATTCTATACTTTCTGTGTTTGTCTTTCTCTGTCTCTCTGTCTCTCTCTGTCTCTCTTGGTCTCTCTCTCTGTCTCTCACACGCACACACACACACACACAAATCAAAATTAATTACCATCCTCGGATTTCCCTTCGTGGCTCAGTGGTTAAAGAATCCGACTAGGAACCATGAGGTTGCGGGTCCGATCCCTGGCCTCGCTCAGTGTGTTAAGGATCCGGCGTTGCCGTGAGCTGTGGTGCAGGTCGCAGACGCGGCTCGGATCCCGCGTTGCTGTGGCTGTGGCGAAGGCCGGCAGCTACAGCTCCTGTTAGACCCCTAGCCTGGGAACCTCCATATGCCGCGGGTGCAGCTCTAGATAAAAGGCAAAAAGACAAAAAAAAAAATTTAATTACCATCTTTTCCTTCAAGTGTCTGTTTTTGGGAATAGGGGATGTTATCCCTAGAAAATAGAAAAGAAAAAAAGTGAAAGCAGTAAGATCCTCAGAATTTTTTAAAGCTCCCGTGTAGATACTGCTCTTTCAAATAAAACTTTCAAAACTATGACAAAGTCCCTTTTAACTTACCATAATAATTTCAATTCTTGATCATGCATATAATAGAAGTGTGGGCTAGTCCAAAATGTTTAGATTTTAGATTTTCATTTTTTTCATTATATTTTAGCATGCACTCTATGTTTACATCTGCAAAAAAAAAAAAGAAGAAGAAAAATCCTGACAATCAACACACTTCAGTAACATGGACCCTCAGACTTAGAAGGAGCATAGAAAGTATTTACCTTTAACCAAGTCTTTCTGTAATTTTATATGAGAAAACAAAGGATCACTTCTCAGATTGTGATGAAACAACAGCCTGCAAAGACTTGCCTTTTTTTTTTTTTTTTCCTCTGGCTTTTTCTGGGAAAAGCATAGTATATTCACATTTCAAAGATGTTTTCTACTAAGAGACAGACAAGCAAGTGTAAAGAGGAAGGGTGACTGGAGTTCCCTTCGTGGCTCAGTGGTTAACGAATCCGTCTAGGAACCATGAGGTTGTGGGTTCAGTCCCTGGCCTTGCTCAGTGGGCTAAGGATCCGGCGTTGCCGTGGCCTGTGGTGTAGGTTGCAGACGCGGCTCGGATCCCGCGTTGCTGTGGCTGTGGCCAAGTTCAGAGGCTACAGCTCCTGTTAGACCCCTAGCCTGGGAACCTCCAGATGCCGTGGGTGCGGCTCTAGATAAAAAGGCAAAAAGACAAAAAAAAAAAAAAAAGAGGAAGGGTGACAGGGTTGACAGGGTGAGTAATGGTTACTGTAGAATAGATGCTACTGTGGTCAATCGAAAACAGTATTTTTGAACACCTGCTAGGTACCAGAAACTGAAGAGATTCAACAAAAAAAAAACTTGTCTGGGTTGTTAAGAAACAAAAAACCTGGTAGAGTGATAAGAAAGGAGTATAAATCATATGGAAAAGAAAGTAAAGTAAGATCAACAATAGGTCCAGAAAGCAATTATGGAACGTGTCTTGTAAGATGAAGTTTCAATAGGTAGAGCAAGAAAGAAGAGAATGATGGGAACATGGGCAGTACAGGTTGCAGGAAGCATGAGAGATGATTGGGTAAGAGTTGGAGGCCTAGATGACTAAAGCATTCTCTTTATGAAATATAAAGAAAAAAGAAGTGAGAAAAAGTAGTATGAAAACTCTTAGAGAAGACTTGGTCATACTAAGAATGCACACAGTAAGAATAATTTTCGCTTTGCTCACAATTCTCTGACTGATTCTTTGCAGTCGCATTACTGAGTTATTTTTCTGTTATTCCTCAGGGTTCTATCCTTGATCTGATATTTAAGACGTTTACATGAGCTCATGATGTGGGCCAATCTCCTTTACATACAATGTCAAAAATCACTGACATTCTGATGACTTTCAAATGTGTTTCTCCAGCTTGAATGTCCGAACCCATCTCCTAAACTCCAGATCCAAGTTTCCAAAGTACTTTACGGGTTATTCATCTCAAATATCTCTAAAGCCCTTCAAAGACAGCATGTGGTCCTTTGCTTATTCCCTACAGTGTCTAAATGGCACTATCATTTTCCTGTTGTGAAGGTGGTTTCTCTATTAAGCATTGAAAAAACAAAACAAAAAACAAGGAACCTGCTAAAGGAGTAGCCTGGGGTGATTTATTAAGCACAGAGGACCATTTTGGGAACTTTTGATTCCCTCCTAGTCTCACAGGCCTAGTCTCACCAATGGCCATCTGCCAAAGATAGCTTTTCTGAATGCTGGACAGTAGAGAGAGGCCAGCGCAAAGAACTGAGCAGGTAGCAAAAGA
Source organism: Catagonus wagneri (assembly GCA_004024745.2). NCBI lineage: Eukaryota > Metazoa > Chordata > Mammalia > Artiodactyla > Tayassuidae > Catagonus > Catagonus wagneri. The sequence continues at coordinate 18,999,188 of PVHT020004944.1, forward strand.
ATATTTACCGGATTATTTAGATAATTTCTCAGGAAATAAAATTTGACGTGGGAGAAGATTATGAGAATACAAAGCAAATAACAATGTTAATAGACATTCAAAAGGCACTAAAAGACAGGCAGGAAAAGGAAGGTGATTGAGTTGCATTAAGATGATGCACTGGAATAAAGACGAAACAATTTTTTTTATTATATATTTCTTTTCTTAATGGATTTTATTTCAATTATAGGTGTACATAAATCATCACAAGTCGATTTTATAGATTTTGTATCCCAAACCCACAGTGTATCCCCCCACCCCCCAGATTGTCTTATCTGAAAAACCAAGGTTTTCCAAAGTCTGTGAGTTATTCTCTGTTCTGCAAAGAAATTCATTGTGTCTTTTTAGTTTCCACATGTAAGCGGTAGCATTGGGTGTTGCTGTCTGATTGCCTGACTGGTTTCACTTCGCATGATAATTTCTAGGTCCATCCATGTTGCTAGAAGCCAGGTCATGGAAACAACCTAAAGATGAAACAATTCCTGTGGCTTCTCCATACATCTTTAAGTCCAGCACGGTGCATGGCTTCCAGTAGCTATTGAATTAATATGTGTTGACTTTTTCATTTTGCACGAGACCGTGTAGCCACTAGAACTTTCTGACTTCTGGATCTACAAATCTGAGAGTAGGAAGATTAAGGAATAATTTTTAAGACAAGGTAAAAGATAAGTAATGAGAACCAGGAATAGTGTAAGAATCAAAAGGAAGACTACATAGGAGAGAAAAAGATAAGGGATAGAACTTCCAAAATGTACATGATGTAGTTAAAGGAAAATTAAAAGTTGGCTTCAAGTGACTGAACTTGAATATCTTGAAAAACATGCTAAATCTTCAATAACATTATGTGAATTTGGAGGATGAGCTGGTTTGGAGACTACGTGATTGGGTTTGATTTTGAAAGCAGTGGCTGGACGTAAGCTTAGGGAGCATTTCTCATGAAAGAATGAAGTATTAATTGAATAAGCATATTCTTCGTGATACTTAATATTAAATATTTAATAAGCACCATGCACAGGTTATGATAAAAGCAATTAAAAAATAACATAATGTTTTTATTTAATGATATACAAAAAGTGTGTATTTTCTCTCATACCATTTTCTGTTATGTTCCCAGGTAGACAACCTGGGGTGATTATTTGTGAAATAAATTGAAATATTTTCATAAATTCCACATCACAGAATTATTTTCGCTGGTAAATGTACAGTTACCTGACTGACTCCTATACTGCAATGACCTACCATTTAGCTGTGTTTTCTTATCTAGATAACATTATCTATTATTAACTTTTTCAGCTTAACCACCAAGATCTGGGGAACTTATTTCCAAAAATGAATGCTTGAATTTATTTTATAATTTGATGAGATAAATTCACATTTACTTTTTTATTAATCTGTTTCTCCATTAGCAATATTTTCAATCATCATGTTTGTGAATCATTTTATCAAATATTTTTCCCTCCTACATATACCCCAGGGCTTCCCATTTCTACCACCATTTTGATTAGAATGTTTTTATAAGTACTATTATTTTGGGATACTTATATAAAATATGATATGACTATATAGTTTATACTTCTTTATAACACATAATACTATAATAGATTAATTTTAGGCCACTGGTTCTTTGGTATTAAGTACAATTCTGAAGTTAGCTTTCTTGTCTGTAATTATTTCCTGTCTAAAATTTATAACATAAATTTTCCCTTGGGTCTCAGTTTCCTCACCTATGGAATGAGGCAGTGAGGAATGAGGCAGCCTTAGGGTTTTTCCAGATCTAATGCTGGCTAATTCTCTGACTCATATAAGATAGTTGTCTAAGTCTAGTACCAAGGCTGCATAATTATTCTCCTGGCTTATATCACAACTGAGATGTCATTAAATATTAAGACAGTATGTAACAGTGCTATGACCCAGAGCCTATGCACAAAAAACTTTTGTTATGGATATTTCCATTTCATATACTTTCTTATATCTCTAATATTAAAGGAAATGCAGGTTAGCCATTGCACGTAATAAAAAACAATAGGAGCTTGGACAGTAGGGCCTAATAATGATATTCCTTTTGAACATGTATTAATATGGAGTAATTTTATCTTTATTGTATTTTTCATCTATTTGTTTTTTATTTTCTTTCTTTTGTTTCTTTATTTTTTTTAGGGCCACACCTGTGGCATATGGAAGTTCCCAGGCTAGGGGTCGAATCAGACCTGTAGCTGCAGGCCTAGGCCACAGCCACAGCAATACTGGATCTGAGCTTCATCTGTGATATACTCCGCAGCTGGCGGAAATGCCAGATTCTTTAACCCACTGACTGAGGCCAGGAATCAAACCGGCATCCTCACAGATACTAGTTGAGTTCTGGACCCACTGAGCCACAGTGGGAACTCCGCACTTCCATCTATGCTTGATTGAAGAATATTTTCATTTATTCTTGATGGAAAAGAAAATGTTATTTTTCTGGCAATGACTGCCCTCTTGAAGGAGTTGTATTCCAAAAAGAATGGCATACTCTACATAGATATTTGTTACATTTTTCTTTTTTGCATGACTCTTAAGTGGCTAATTTAAACCAGTTGAAACATCATTATTCTCTATTGGAGGAGGATGCTGCCACTATGGGAGGTTATGGAGGGGTTATATCCAGAATCAAAATGAAGAACTAGCTCAAGTCTTCATTTTCAGTCAATATTGTAGAAGGCTTTTAGATTCATGTAGAAGCTTACCTTACTGCCAAGCTTTGCCAATTTTTCTCCCCTTTCATTATTCAAAATAATGTATGTTTCATTTGTGTTAGATTCATTAATTCAATTCTAGCTTTAGGCAAGGAAATGGCATGTTCCAATTGCTTCTTTATAATAAGCATCCTGATGAATTATGGAATGGGAATAGGATGAGGGGCAATGGGAAATAGAGAATGAGAGAGAGAGAGAGAGAAAAGAGCCAGAATGACAGAGAGAGAGCTGTGTTAGGGGAGATGATGATGATGTGTACTAGGAAAAGTAAATGGGGTAAAAATATTGAAGTGGATTTTTAACATATTTAGATGATGCATCAACAGAGTGGAGGAGAGACCAAATTGAAGGTAATTTTAGGTTTAAGGTAATTGAAGGTAACCTGTGGTTTCAGTATCTAGGTGGATGGTGGCTTCGCTCACTCAGATTGAGACTATCAAAGGGATAATGATGGCAGGTTTGATGCAGTGTAAGGAGTTTGAGTGAGAATAGAATGGCTATGTTTACACTTCCTAAGTTTGAGTTACCTATTAGAGAAATCAAACATGTTCATGAAACGTGGACCTTGAGGTAAGTGGTCTGCAGGATTGCCCCCAGTGATTTCTGCCTCCTGGGGTTCATACCCTTTTGTAAGTCTCCTCCCACACTGTATCAGCATTGGTCTGTGTGACCAACAGAACATGGTAGAAATGATTATATGTCACTTAAGAACCTAGATCATGAAAAGTATCACGGCCTCTCTCCTTGCTCTGTCTTGGGTTATTCACAGCAGAAGAGGTCAGCAGCCATGGGGTTTTGTACATATTTTTTAACTGAAGTATAGTTAATTTGCAATCTTGTATTAACTTCAAGTGTACAGCAAAGTGATTCAGATACATATAATAAAGCCTTTTCAGATTCTTTTTCATTTTAAATTATTACTAGATATCAGTATATTTCCCTGTGGCATACAGTAGGTCCTTGTTTACATGTTTTAAGTATAGTAGTGTGTATATGTTAATCTCAAACTTCTAATTTATCTCTTGCTTTCCCCACCCACCCTGGCTATCCCTTTTTAGCAACTGTAAGTTTGCTTTCTATGTCTGTGAGTCTACTTCTGTTTTGCAAGTAATTTCATTTGTAGCATCCTTTTCTTTTTTTTTTTTCTTTTGGATTTTTAGGGCCACACCCACAGCATATGGGAAGTTCCCAGGTTAAGAGCTGAATTGGAGCTGTAGCTGCCAGCCTACACCACAGCCACCACAATGCAGGACCCTAAACGTGTCTGTGACCTGCATCACAGCTCATGGCAATGCCGAATCCTTAACCCACTGAGAAAGACCAGGGATAGAACCCATGTCCTCAGGGATACTAGTTGGGTTTGTAAGTGCTGAGCTATGATGGGAACTCCTGCAGCATCCTTTTTAGATTCACGTAAGTGATATCATATGTTTGTCTTTCATTGTCTGACTTATTTCACTTAGTGTAAGAATCTCCAGATCCATCCATGTTGCTGCAAATGGCATTAGTTCATCCTTTTTTATAGCTGAGTAATATTCCATTGTGTTTATGTACTACATATTCTTTATCTGTTCATCCAACAGTGGACATTCAGGTTGCTTCCATGCCTTAGCTATTGTAAATAGTGCTGCAATGAACATTGGGGCACAGATATCTTTTTAAATTAGTTTTCTCTGGATATGTGCCTAGGAGTTGGGTTGCAGGATCATGGTAAGTCTACTTTTAGTTTTCAAGTTTTATATTTTTAGGAAACTCAGGCAACACTTGCTCCACATGACAAGGATCTGAGTCCTTTTGGAAACAGTCATGCAAACCATTGTGAAAACAGATTCTTCGGCCCTAGCAAAGTCTTTAGATAACTAAAGCTCTCATCAAAAGATTTCTCATAATATTTTGAGATGCTTTGAGCCACAATATCCAGGTAAGCTCCTCCAAGAGAGAGTCCTGCTCCTCAGATCCTATATGAGAATAAAATTCTTATTGCTTTATGTGGCTAAATTTGCCATGCAGCAATAGATAACCAATAAAGGCCTCAATAAAGAGAATTAAACCACAAAGATGAAAATCACAGGCATCAATTTCATAGTTTTGGAGGAGTTTCAATATTGTATATAAGAAAGGGACAAATGGAACAGAGAATCTTAAATACAACAATATTTAAAGGTCATGAATCAGGGAGAAAATAATCCAAAAGATCCTGAGAAGTGGCTAGAAAGAATGAAGGGGAAAAAAAAAAGGCAATGTCATAGAAGCCACAGGAAGAGAATATTTTGAGAAAGAAAGCAGAGGGAGGGTTGCAGAACTAACAAACTCTGCTCAAAGGTTAAGCCAAAGAAAGACAAATATAGTGACAGCTGGAAAGTTATCTGTATTGAAAGCAATTTCAGGGAAGAGTTAAAAATGGAAGCCAAAAAAAAAAAAAAAAAAAGTGAGTTGAAACTAGACCTTGGATTGTCCTGGGGCAGATTCCTACTATGATCACTACCACGATCCAATGCTCAACTTAAGAATGGCAGCAAATTTTAATTTTGGATGGGAACTAAAAGTGGTCTCATGTGCAACGTATTCTTCAGTTACCACAGACGCAAGATCTAGGTCCTCAGATTTCCAGTGCAAAAGATAGACCAAATACAAGCTCAAGTGAAAGAATCGACAGACACACAAGACTACAAATCACTGTGAAAAGAAAGCTTATTGAGATTCTCAAGAAATTCAGTACTGATACTTCCAGAAAAACAATGTAAAATGATTATATATAAAAGCATGAATGTTAAAATATGAATTCATAAAGTGTTCAAACACTAAAGAAGTCCAGAAACTAACAGACAGAATTGAAAGAGAACAAAATGGAACTCGAGATAAAATTATTAATACTGAAATAGTCGATGGTTAGGATAAACCGCAGATTAGATAGGAGTAAAAAAGAATTAGCTCATTGCTAGCTATTTCTGAAAAATATTGAGGATGGAGACAAAAGAAGGAAAACCTGACAATGGAGAAGATTAGAAAAAATCTAGATGTTTAGAAGTGATCCAGAGTTCAGCAGAGAGAGATGGGAATATGAGAAATAAATATATACATACACACACACACACACACACTTGTATAAATGTATTAAAGAGAGAGGCAAGGAGAACAGAACGGGACCAGTGAAGCAGAATTAAAGTTAGACTAACCTATATATGAAGGAAAATGTATGTGACACAGGTGACTTTGCAGATCACTTGGGACAATTCCATAGATGATACCAGAACAAATTATATTCCTAAGGGGAAAAATAAAATTATATTGCTACCTCAAACTCTGTAAGTTACAGTCAACAAAATCTTCTGGAGCAATTACCACATACTACATTTATTATTAGGCACTTGGCAATGGTAAGTACGGTATTTCCTTTCATAAATATATTACACCCATGTCTTCCTGTCCCTCTCTTGTCCTGTTTGGATTATTGAACCATCTTTCTAGATGAGATTTCTCTTTCCAAAGTTGCTTTAATCCCCACACTCCTTCCAAAAGAATCTATCAGTAATGTAAACCTGATTATGTTCTTCTTTCTTTAATGATTTCTACTCTCTCTGGAATAAAATAAATACTCCATGGCATGGCATGCCAAGAACTTTTCTCATCTCTGCTGATGCCCCAGCTTTCTGATGTACCATTAAAATGTGTACATAAATGTCTTGTGTATTCTACTACTTTCAGTTCCCTGAATCCAATATTCTCATTTTCTCCCATCCTGCTATGCATTTGTCTCTACCCCTTTGTCCCTGTCAAGAGATGCACTGCCACATTGAACTTTGTCCTCATGCAGAAATTTGTTTCTCATCTTTTTAAGACTCAGAGTAATCACTGCCTCTTCTGTGAAGTAAGCAGGGACTTCTCCTCATTTTCCATACAGCCTTCTGTCATAGCACTTAAAACATGAATCTATAGTACTTGCTCACTTTTATATCTCCCCACTAAAATATAAGGTCATTGAGGATGGGAATTTTTAGACAGCCCCAAGGTTTACAACAAGGCTTACCTATTTTTCAATGGAATTAAAGAGAACAGCAAGAATCACCAAAACAGAAACGAAACACAAACTTAAGGTATGAATTGAATCTTCTTGAAACCCTTCTAAATCATAACCACCCTGGATTTTTCAAAAAATATTGTAGTTGAGAAAACTACCGGATCAGAAAGGTCCAAAACAGCAAAATAGTAATAGGACAGCAATACTTGTAACAACAACTTTTGACTTGGGTTTTGGTCACGTGATTTGCTTTGGCCAGCAGATGTTAGCAAAGAAGCCTTAAGCAAGGACATGAAATATGCAGGAACATCACCTGCTGCCTGATTGTGCTTCTTCTGTAACAGTTAGAAGAAAATGTCGTGGCTAGACCACCAGTGTTTTGTTTTTTGGCTTTGCATTTTTTTTTTTTAATTTGTCTTTGTCCTTTGAAAATGCAAGTGCATCCATAATCATTCCTTGCAGGTAATAGGATTCTGATTAAAAGGCTCTGTTGAACTGTGACTTATCTCTCTACTTGGAATTTGCAAATGCTAATGAACTTACATATTTTTCTTCTGTGCCTCACAGACATCCAGTTCACTTTGCTCCCACCTGATTTCCAGAAAAAGCCACAGTCTCATCTCATTGTCCCGAAGTAGGGCTTATTTACTTAGCCAAAAATGTTCACCTCTGGCAGTCACATGTAAATCCCAAATCCAAGCCATGTCAATCAAGATCCTAACTCAGGGGTGGACTATGCCCCTGAGACTAGCACCAGATTTGTGTTTTTACTGAACACAGTTCTACAGAAGCCATTTGAATCCTCCTGCAAAAAAATGGAAAAAGTTTGTCTGACACACAGGTGTAACATAAAGAAAAAGACAGCCCCGAGTGGAAAAAAAAATGAGGTCACAGCAAGAAAAAGGTCTAGTCGGGTTACTCAAAAATCTCAGGCATCATAAAAAGTAAATCAAAGAGCCATAACAGGATTTCTGGAGACATCAGTGTTTCAGCGACTTGGCAGCTCAGTTTATTAGAGAAGAGTGATAATGAGGCCATGCTTTAGGGCCCTGAGTGGACCACTTACTTTGGCTGTGTTCCAAGGCCACAGACTTCACCCCTCACCCAAATCAGCAGCTGTGAAACATTTGCTGTCAGTTACAATGGGACCTGGTTGAAACAGTTTTGATGAAGCCATGTACATCCATCACTGCCTGCGGAAAAATCAGGTCAAGGTACAGGTTCTACTGATGAAGCGTGCGAGAGGTTGGATGACTCATCCAGGGAAAGAAAGACAATGTTATAAAAGCTCAAAGTTTTGTCAGTTGTCCGTTTCTCCTTCTGTTCTTTGTTCATATTGTTTCATTTCATAATTCATTAGCTAAAAATGGGCCAAGGGTCATTTATGGTGGTGGTTTCCTTAGTGTCCTTAATCCAGGTCAGATGAGTCCTGGGGTCTGAATAGCCCACAGGGAAGAAAATAATTCTTTTGAACACGCAATAAATATCCACTCTTGGGAACACTTCTAGAGACCCTGTCATGATTATATCTGAGATTTTTAGCTGAACAAAAAGACATTATGTGGAAAAAGAACAGAGAAATAGTTTTTTTAATTTAATTTATAAAAAAACCTGAGTTTTATTATAATTGTTGATATTTCACTGTGGCCTTAGCCACTAAGGTTCCTAGTGAAAGTGGACTTGTGGTCCATAAGCAAGATCTCAAAAATGGCTGTTTAATAGATAGCGCTTTATTAGTGGGGGGTGTTATAATGAGAAACATTAATAATAATGAAAGATATATTTATTTCATATATCAATTAAATATTTATATGCAAATTCTAAGTATTCTTCTACTCTGCTAATTTATACACATTCTCATCAATAAGCGATTACTTGGGCAAAATATCATCTTTCATTCTAATAAATGGGGTACCACTAAATGTGAAGTACAATATGTAGAACCAAGTAATGTCGTTTGGTAACTTTTAAAAATATCCATTGCTCCTTATAAAACCAGGACTTCTATGACTGAGACTCTAGTGAAAAAAATGAACTTTTAGTTGGCATTCATGATTTCTTACAGTATTTTTTAAAGGGTATTAAACAAAAGAATACCACCTAAACAAAGGAGAGAAAAAGAGAGGAACTGGAGAAATTGTAAGGGCTTTAAC
>PVHT020004944.1:19009129-19090724 GCA_004024745.2 Catagonus wagneri
CGTTTGGTAACTTTTAAAAATATCCATTGCTCCTTATAAAACCAGGACTTCTATGACTGAGACTCTAGTGAAAAAAATGAACTTTTAGTTGGCATTCATGATTTCTTACAGTATTTTTTAAAGGGTATTAAACAAAAGAATACCACCTAAACAAAGGAGAGAAAAAGAGAGGAACTGGAGAAATTGTAAGGGCTTTAACAACAGCGAGGATAAAGAACTCAGATTGCTTTCTCACACAGTTTTCTTCCAAAGTGGTACTGGCCTGACAGTCACCCAAATCTAGAATGAAACCCCAAACCCAGGGAATAAACACACATGTTCAAATCGACAACACACATTTTCAAGCATTTCATGAGAAGAATAATACCCCCAAGGAAAATGGGCCATCCTAGAAGGGACATACAAGTCGTATAAATTAGCATTATCGAGCTTCATAAATTATGAGCATGTATGAAATTGAAAATTAACTCCTGATTATGAGTCAGGAAATGAAGATAGATTCTAGAATAATATAGACACAAATAATTGCTACCAAGGAATAAATAGACATTATGATGAACAACAAATACCTCAGACACTTGAAAAAAATGTTTCAACAGATCTCTAGTGGGTCTGTTTAGGTCAAAGAGACTTGTACCAGGAGAAGATAAATCTTAGAAACACGATTACATGTCCTAGTCAGGATTTACCTTATTTTTTACCATCCTAACCTGTTTGTTTGGGTTTTTGTTTGTTTTTTGCTTTTTAGGACCACACTCAAAGCATATGGAAGTTCCCAGGCTAGGGATCCAATCAGAGCTGTAGCTGCTGACCTACACCACAATCACACCAACGCAGGGATCCAAGACACATCTGCAGCCTACACTACAGCTCACGGCAACGCCAGATTCTTAAGCCACTGAGCAAGGCCAGGGATCGAACCCACATTCTCACGGATCCTAGTCGGGTTCGTTAACCGCTGAGCCATGAAGGGAACTCCCTAACCTGCTTGATTTTAATGAGGACAAAGAAGCAAATTAGTCAAGAGACGTTTTCATCATTAGAAAATGACAACTTCCACATACCATATGGACATGTAATAAATACCAGTTAGGAGATATATGACATAGGACCCTGATTTAAAAAAAAAAAAATGAACATAGAAAAGACATAAAATTTTTATTCAACATGAAGACAAGAAATGATCAAGTAGACTGAATAACATAATTGTCTAGGTAATTATATCCACAGACTTATAACTTATATGAAAGCAAGGTAGTTGAAATACCCAAACAAAATTAAGAACACATTCAAACAAGAAAATGAAGAAAGAAAAGGAGCTTCTCAATCAAAAGACAATAGTAGACTTCTAATGTAAAACACATACACAGGGTACTTAAAACTTCAAATGTAAAGAACTGGGAATTCTAGGAAAGTGTATTTGAAGTCAGAGACATGATAATAGAAATACAGAACAACTGTATAAAAGGGAATTGTGTAAAGGTAGAATTATAGTCTCATTTTCTTTGCATATTTTAATGGAAAAATTTCACTCACATTTTGAGAATAGATTTTCATAAGGGTATAAGACCAGTTCATTAAAAATTCTGTGGTAGATTTGAAAAGGTATAACTTCCTATTTTAAAATAGCCACTATTTGCATCTAGTTAATAGAAGAAAAAAGCACTAAGAAGAAAAAGAAAAAAATAAAAAGGAACAATTTTGAACATTGTTCTCCTTTCTCATTGATCCGTGAGGCCAAGCAAGGACTTGGGCAGATTTTTGTCACCTTCTTTATGTTATTTTTTTCTTCCCCAAGTCTAGAGAAAGAGGCATGGTATCTTACTTTCTTCGCATGAGTTTTGTGTAGATAAAGTTGGAAGCATCACCTACGGCAGTTGTTTTCAAAGTTCTCAAGGTCATAGGCGGCCCTACACAGTCTCCCTGCTGCTCTGTCAGGAGTGATGTTGACTCCTAGCAGCTCTGCCTACCTGCCCTCCCAGAAAGAGCCCCTAAATGCTGTGCTCACAGAGGGGGACTCAGAATCGCAGAGGGAGCATGATGATCCTAGCCACACACTGCTCCAGTCTGAATAAGCCCCTTACAAAGAGAGTTGACAATTACCCTGGAAGGCCAGGAATTCAAGTCAGGACCAGAGATTGTGTACAGTGAGGTACATTTTAATGAGTCGTGAGACAAGGACTCAAACCAGATGGATGCTGCTAAAAACAGATGTGAAAGAGGAGTTAGGCACTCAGCAGGGTTTCTTTTTGTACATGTCATTTTTTTTTGTCTTTTTTAGGGCCGCACCTACAGCATGTGGAAGGTCCCAGGCTAGGGGCTGAATCAGAGCTGTAGCTGCCAGCCTGCACCACAGCCATAGCAATGAGGGATCTGAGCCGCATCTATAACCTAGACCACAGCTCACAGCACTGCTGGATCCCTGACCCACTGAGCAAGGCCAGGGATCGAACCCACGCCCCTATGGATACTAGTTGGGGTTGTTTCTGCTGCATCACAGCAGGAACTCTTCCATTCAGCAGTTTTAGGATTAAAAAATATAATAACCTGCCAGGGGATGTCCCAGCCACATTTTTAGAATAAACTAACTATACAAATTCAGGAAATCAAGTTGTTCGCCTTCATTGGAGATGATTTCTCTGCCAATCCAACAAAAGTGACCACTTTACTTTAACCTAGACTTTATCGTTCTCCTGCTTGCTCTCCTTTTGAAGAATATTAACACACTAGTCACTCTCCTTCAATTTGTGTGGAGATGAGACAGGATAGAAGTGCCACGGAGCTGACAGGTCATACTTTAAATTAAGTTTCCCAAATAAGAATTTAATCTCTTTTCAATAAAAGAGTTATTAACCACTTTTAATTAGGAAAAGCAAGCCTGAATCTGGGGTACTTTCTTCAGCTACCTATACAAGGACTGATCATCAGTCAGTAACAATATCTGGGCTTATCTTCAAAGGGGCTACACAGCAGAGGGCCACCAAACACATCTCAGGGGAAAGGAGAGGTTGAAATGCACAGCTCTGGAGATCTTCCTCAGACCTCAGTGTGACTTAATTTGCAAAGTCTTTATCTTGACGTCAATGCACAGAGTTTCTTTCTAAATCTTCTAAAACTTTTGGCATTCACTAAATAAGGCCAACCAGGATAACTCACTGCTAATTCAATTTATAAGTTCTTCACCAGAGCAAGAAAGCAAGCTGTATTTACTCAATATATTTGTTGGACATTGGCAGCCTACAAATTTCACAACTCCTTCATTTTATTTTTCATCCAATCTGCTTCATATCCACAAAAGGGAATTTTGCTTTTATTTGTCAGATGTCAATGGCAGATGGAAATATAAATGTGGTCACGTGACCACAGGCAAGAGACCTTTCTCACCCATAGTACATGCTGCTCAAAGACCAACAAAATTCAAAAATGGGAGAGAACATGCATCAGTGCTGAAAAGTTCGAAGGACATCTATCGTTCACATTTCATACACTTTAAGGCATTTCTGCCAGATTAGGTACCAACTGAATTGAAGTAAGGATAAAAAAAGCCAACTTGTTTCATTAAAGAGCTTAGAAAGCAAGCAGAAAGGATTTGATAAAACCTCACAGCTCCTTCTTAACTTGAAAGGGAGAGAAGAGACCAGGACCATGAATGGCTGCCAGTATGATGTTAAACCTTCCTGTTATGGAGGTTGCATAAAAGGAACAGAAAGTCACATGTCAGAGCTGCTTCTTAAAGTGATAGAATAGCAGTTGGGTTGGGCATTCTTCAGATTAGATGGGTAACAAAAAAAGCATCATTGTCAAAAATCATTTTCACTGAGGGCTACAAGTAAAGAAAGCCATTGGAGTCTTAATGCCTTTCCACTATGGGTGATTGCAACACTCAGAAATGAGCGAATAGTGTAATGTATCATACCTGTGAAAAGATACAAGGTAGCTACATTTTAAGAATCGGAAGGACCAAGAGAAATGTCACTCTCTGAAACAGATCCTACATATTATTCAAGGAAGTGCTGGCTTTGGGTTTTCAAAAATTTTGCACAGTCACAGTGAAATACTGATCTAAAATCAGGAAAGAATATTTAACGATGAAAGTCACGGTTGTGAATTAAACTATATTACAGACAATGAGAAACATATGGAATACTGCATAATTGAAATACTGAACTGAATAACATTCTCAAGGAATTCACCCAGAACTCTGAGAAGATAATTAAAATTATAAAAAAGAAGATGGCCAGATATGACAGACCCAGGATTTTAAAACTACTCACAATTGGAATTCTAGAAAGAGAGGGTTTAAAAGACAAAAACAGAAGAAAATGTAATTAAAACATAGCGTAGTAACACACACACACGTATACACACAGCTTCCAGACTTGAAGAAACAACTGAATCTACAAAAATATTGAGTGGCTATCAGGGGAAATTGATAAAGAAACCAATATGTATCAAGATGAAAAGTTAGAGTCAATGAAAATAGATAAACATACACAATTCCAAGAAGAAATATTTAAAGATATATCAAAAATATTAAAAGTGATATGTTACTTTAAAAGTTTCAAGATGTAGGGAAATCTTACAGAAAAGTCCACAATAGCTTCAGGAAGGAAGAAGAAAACTTTTGTTAGGAATTCTTTAGTCATTTTTATGTGTGTAAACTAGATCAAGATTACTGTCAAGATAGCAATAGATTTAAAAACATAGTATTAAAAAAGCACCCATTTAGAAAGTACTTAGAGACTAAACAATTAACAAAGACAATAACTAAAGAATAGGAAAGTACACATAGGACTATTAATGAAGGCCAAAAATGAAACCCTGGAAATAGAGTCGCATTGTTTTCTTTTTTTTTAATTTTTTGTAGTAAAGTACAGTTGATTTACTCAAGTTGTATTTTCAAGGTATTGTTGTTATGATTATGAATTCATTCAAACCAAAAAGAAAAACAACTTACGATATGTAATATGTAACAGTAATAAAATTTCATAATAGTCTTGTCTGCACGTAAATTAGCTCAGTAAAAACTAGATATTGAGGAGGGAAGGTGGGAAGAAATTAAAACATTTAAAATCTTTACCAGAAGACTAAATGTGCACTGTCATTTATATCAAGAAAAAAAGATTTTCTAAACATTTGAAGGCAACCACTAATAGAAAAATATGTACACCTACCTTCCATATTTGTAGATTAAAAAGAGAAAAATAATAGGAAATGAGAGAAAACATAGAGCGAGCTTAGAGGACAAGCATATCCATTGTCCTAATAACTCTAAATTAAATTTTTAAAACTATAATAAAAACACAGACTCTCCGAAGGGGAAAAAATAGCAAAATTCCACAATATACTCTTGACAAAATGCATACTTAAAATAAAGTGTCAAATAAGGGCTAATTTGTTAAACAAATCACGTGCTTGAATGCTTATCACCAAGTAATTGACAACAGCAAAATCCTCAATACAATATGAATAAATCTATAGGACCTCATTAAATCCCTCAAGACATTTCCATCTGAAAGGATATTATTTTTAGCATACTATTGAGATGTAAGAAAGTGTTGGTAAAAATGTCAGGAAAACAGATTACAAAATGTCAGATTGTTCTTAGCTTTGCAAGTTTCTCCCTCTCTAGTGTTTTATATGGGTGGTGGGACTACAGATGACTTTACTGTGTTTTTTTTTTTTATATTCTAAATGTTCTGAAATATATTTAGATCACAACTTATTTTAATAATAAAGAAAAAAGTAAAGAAACGATAAATACATGAACCTTGCCCATCCCAGAAAGTGTGGACATTCCTGGTGAAGTTTTCCATAATAGGTTGTGGTGCCTCTCTTCTGATAATTGCAGCTTCCAACAGAACAAGTATTAAGATTTTATTTATAGGTTTGTAAGTTTCAGTCTCATTTTCTCTCTTCTTCATTAATGTTATATTCAGCCACTAAAGGTGAAGGAAATTGAATAAAGGCAAATTTGAAATATGCAGTAGCTCACACAAAATAGTTTAAAAACCACCTTAGAAATTGCTTTGCATAAATATAATACCGACACTTAATTGTCTCTTTCCCCTTAATGTGCAGCTTACACTATTAAAGCCAATTGCTTTCTATATCCCTTATAAAACACAGATGTCGCTTTCTCCTTTCTAGAAACTAACCTGATAAAAACTTTCTCACCTCAGAAATCTCTATTTATGCCTTCCTTCTAAGATCCCTTTTCTTAAACTGTAGGCAACACTTAACCACATAGTAGAAAAAATAAGCATCAAAGCCTCAATTGTATCTAAACTGGGTCCATGACTACTCATTATCACTCTTCATATGAGTCAAAACACACAGGTGACCACGAGAATAGAAAATGCAGATAAGGCACTACAGTGAAATCACTGAAAAACCTTCCTTTTGAGTAAAAGAATTCTCAGAATTATAGACCGTTTTTGCAAATACTCAGAATAACATGAAACATCCATCAGACAATAATTTTCTAGAAATGTTAACTTTCAAATGAAGACAATATTTTGAAATCAGAATTATCAACAGGAATATTGATTTTTTTCTTTTAGTAACATTTTCTAACCTTATATACTCATGTATTTACAACTTCACCCCCACTAGGATGGATGACAACAATAAAAACAACAACAAGGGAGTTCCTATTGGGGCTCAGTGGGCTAAGAACCTGACATAGTGTCCATGAGGACATGGGTTCGATCCCTGGCCTTGCTCAGTGGGTTAAGTATAGCAGCGCAGGTTATAGGTGCAGCTCAGATCCCAGTGTTGCTGTGACTGTGGTGTAGAAAGCAGCTGCAGCTCTGATTCGACCCCTAGCCCAGGGACTTCCATGTGCCATGTGTGCGGCCATGAAAAGAAACAACAGCAAGGTCAACAACCACAGAAACATCAACAAGAGGTTTTGGTGAGGATGTGGGATAAAAGGAACACATATTTCGATGGGAATTTAAAATTGTGCATACACTTTGGAAATAGTTTGTCAATTACTATACAATACAGCAGTCGTATATCTATATTATGGAGTCGAATATATATTCCATAATATTATGGTTTAATATCCCATAATCTACACCCAAGATACTTGAAAATGTATACCCACAGAACAACTTATACGCTAATATCAATTGCATCATTATTCAAAATTGCTGAAAAGTGGAATGCATAGGAACACTAATGCCTATGAATGGATAGAAGGATAAATTATGGAATATACTAACAATGTAATGTTATCCAACCCTAAGGAGTGAACTATTGATACATGTTACAGCATGGGTGAAGCTCAAAACTGGAGCAGCAGGAATGTCATGGATTGTTAGTAAGAAAGCAAAACGGTCCAACCACTTTTGAAAACATTTTTTCAATTTCTTATGCAGTACAATATATACTTCCCAAATGATCCAAAAAATCCATTCCTAGGTATTTACTCAAAAGAAATGAAAACACATGTAATAATAGCAGCATTATTGTTAATTGCCAAAAGCTGAGAATAATTTAAATTGTCTATCAACTAGTGAATATAGGAATTGTAATACATTTATATAATATAATACAATCCAGCAAAGAAAGAACCGTTGAGTTGTACACCTTAAATAGTTGAATTTTTTTCTATTGTGATGTAATTCATACATGATGAAGTTCACTTTTTTTGATAAGCAAAAAGTAGATTTATTAAGATAAGACACTTGTAAGAGATGCAAGCAGGCAGGCAAGGAGGCGCTGCCAAATTTCACTCGTTTGAAGTGCACAATTCACTGGTTTTATTCTATTTACCTCATTACACAAAATCACAACCACCTAATCTCAGGATGTTTCCATCATCACAAAAAGAACCCCTGTATCCATTAACAGTCCCTCCCTATTCCTTCACCTAACATATCCAGATTGATAGTTGATTTCTTGTCATTAAGAATTTGTTTACTCTGGACGGTTCCTTATTAATAGGACCATACAATATGGGGCCTACTCTGTTTAACATATAGAACAACCAAATGATCCAGAAATCCTACTCTGAGGCATATATAGGGACAAAACATTCATTGAAAAAGTTACGTGCACCACAAAAGTTACATGCACTACTCACAATAGCCAAGACATGGCCCTAATTCTGTGCCAGCAGTTAGAATTGTCAGGTTTTTGTTTGTTTGGTTTTTAGCCATTCTAGTGAGTGTGCAATGGTATTATTGCATTTTCTACTGGCTTTCTAAGTTAACTGTTTTATTCATCTCAGGTATTATAACAAATATACTACATGACCTAAGCAACAAACATTCATTTCTTATAGTTCAGGAGGCCAGGAAGCCCAAGATCAAGGTATCAGCAGATTCAAAATTTGATGAAGATCCTCTTTCTCATTTGCAGACAGCCACCTTCTTGCTACATCCTCAAATGACAGAAAGAGAGATCATCCCTTTTATGGCTCTTCTTATAAGGGCATTAATCTTATTCAAGAGGGTCCACTTTCATGGCCTAATTGCCTCCAATGGTCCCCATTTGCAAATACTATCACATTGGGAACTAGGGCTTCAGTATAAGAAATTTGTGGAGACGAAAGCACTCAGTCCATAAAAGACACTAAATAGTATTGGACATCATAATAATAATTGCCATTCACATATTTTCTTTGATGAAAATTTCTGTCCAAATTTTCTGTCATTTTATTTTTAATCAGGTATTTCTGCATTTTTCTTAATGAGCTGACAGAGTAGTTTAGGTATCTTCTGGATATATCTCTTTTTGAAATGTTTTGAAAAAAATTCTCCCAATCTATGGCTTGAATTTACTTTTTACTGTTTTTTGAGACTTTTAATTTAAATAAAATCTAACTAACCAATTTTGTCTTTGCTGTTGGTTTGTTTGTGCTTTTGGTTTATGCTTTTTGTTGCCTATTTAGAGAAATCTCTCTGCCTAAAATTTGTGTAATCGTCGCTCTCACATTTTGGTCGATTATCTATTTTAAAGTTTTTATGTGTGTGAGGTATCAATAAAGCTTCATTTCTGTGCATATGGATATACAATTATTCTAGGATATTCAATTTGTTGGAAAGATTGTACTTTGACCTTTTTAATTACCATGACACGTTGTTGAACATCAATTAATAATATACGTGTGGTTCTGTTTCCTGATAATCTGTTCCATTGAACAAAATATCAAAATGTATACCAATAGCATATTGTCTATATTACTGCAGGTTTATAGAAAGTCTTGAAATCAAAAAATCTATGTTTTCCAATACTTGTTCTTCTTTTTCAGTATTGCTTTGGTTATTCTTGGTTCTTTGCAATTATATTTAAAATTTATAATAACTGTCAATTTTTATAAAAATGTCTGTTGAGATTTTGAGATTGCATTGTTCTATAGATCAGTTTGGAGGGTGATGACAATTTATCAATATTGAGTCATCCAAAACTCTAACCTCTCTGCAATTTTTGCAGTATTCAGGATATAAATCTTGCATATGCCTTATAAAATTTATCCTTATATTTTGATATTGTTAGGCTATTTTAAATAGTATTTTAAATCTTATTTACCTGTTGAATCCCACAACCTTGTTAAACACATTTATGATTTCTGTTATATTTTGTTATATTTTATAGTATTTTCTGAAGAGATGGTTGTATCATTTATCGATACAGGTTTTCTTCCTTTTCCATCTATGCCTTTTATTTATTAATTTTTTTCTTTCCTTACTTCTCTGACTATAATTTCCAGTACAATGTTATGAAAAAATACCTTGTATCTGAACTTAGGAGAAAACATTTATTTTTTCACTATTTAGTAATATATTAGTTGTGGGTTTTTCATAGGTATCCTGTGTTATCTGTCACATGCATTTGCGGCAGTTTAGGCATTGAATTCGGTCTCATTCCTACTTCAGTTTTTGTGCTGCCATAATTTCCCTTCCAATTCCCAGCAGATGCCATTGCTCTGTTCTTTGATTCCTGCAACTTTATCTAGTGAAAGTGTAGTTTTTCTCAATGTTATTTTCCGTAGGTGTAGCCATGGTTCTTGGTCTTCACTGTCACTCTCAAGACAGGAAGTCATAATCCTATCCCTTTTAGCTGCAGGTTTTTTGTTTTTTTTTTCGGTTTTTTAATTAAACTCTCCTCTGGCTCTCCTTTTTGACTTTTACCAAATCTTCAAATAGCTCTTTTTTCTTAATCTAGCTTTTATAAATACTCACTGCACTGGGTTCCTGTAACTACATCACTGTTGTACTATTAATTGCCTCCCTAGCCAAGGTTTTGGGGATCATCTATGTGCTAATATCTTTCCAGGACTGGAACAAAAGCATGGTGCTACTGCAAAATGTTACGTAGGAACTGATATTATCACTTATGCGCTATTCCAGCCCTGCAATAAAATACCAGGCAATATTACGGCCCTGAAGTAAAGTCTCTTGTGTCTCAAACTTCACTTGGGAAAATGAATCTGAATTGAATAGCAGTCTGAGTCTTGCCTCTTATGAGAAGGGATCACCCTAATTAATGTTGTTGACTGGGATGGGCAGGACATTGGAGAATGCCATGGAAATCTTCCTGTTCCTCCAAATGCTGACATTGTAGTTATCAGAATGGCTAGTTCTGAAAAAAGGAAAGAAAGACAGACAGACAGACAGAAAGAAAGAAAGAAAGGAAAGAAAGAAAGAAAGAAAGAAAGAAAGAAAGAAAGAAAGAAAGAAAGAAGGAAAGGGAAAATGAATGCTAATACACAAAAGCGGTAAATAAATTTATTACTTAATACTATATACTAATAAAGACAGCTGGTATGTCAGCAGTTTTGCATTAGGCACAGAAACTGACCATGAGTATAAAAGGGCATCATGTGGAGTTTATGTATGAATGCTGTCCTTGTCTGTGTTGGCTCCCAGCCTGGAAATGTGGAAGTTAAGCCCCGCATCAGACAGGCAGGATGAGTTAGATGAGTTGCAGGCTATAATGAGCTGTCTTACCTCTGCATGCTACAGATTCTCAGATTCAGATCCCAGGTACAGGGATTCTCGTTGGCCCCCATGATGATTTCATATCTAATTATGTATTTTCTTTGTCTCTCTGTTCCTTGCTATCTCATGATTCTTGTCTATTTCAGTTTGAGTTTCTGTACTTGCAAGTTTAGAAAAATTCACTCACAGAACTTGATTGAAAAGGAAGGAGTGGACCAAAGGCAGGAAAGCCCTACTTTCTACTTTCTAGGAATTGGAGCAAGAAATCAGAAAGTCAGAATCCAAAGTTCTTGTGGTTACCTGACCTTTGTCTCTCTCACTCATTTTAAGACATTCTTTTTTTCTGTTTTTTTTTTTGTCTTTTTGCCTTATCTAGGGCTGCACCCGTGGCATATGGAGGTTCCCAGGCTAGGGGTCTAACAGGAGCTGTAGCTGCCGGCCTTCGCCACAGCCACAGCAATGCGGGATCTGAGCTGTGTCTGCAACCTACACCACAGCTCATGGCAACGCTGGATCCTTAACCCACTCGAACCCGCAACCTCATGGCTCCTAGTCGGATACATTAACCACTGAGCCACGATGGGAACTCCTTGTTTTAAGACATTCTGTTAATTATCTACATCTCCTTTTTTTCGTAGTAAGTTCCAGATGCATTAATTTTTTAATAAGATCATGTTATGCCAAATTCTCCATGGGGTAATTTCCCCTCAAGAATCTCTCAAGAATGGATTCCTAATTAGAACTGAAGCATATGGAAAGTAGGGAAGCCTCTTCTAAAGGTCTGGGGATAGAAGATGTTTGTTTATCCAGAAGAATGGACTGGTAGTCTATCTATTCACATCAAAAAAAAAATAATAATAAATGGAAAAAAACTGGTAATAAGTCTAGAAATAAGAAGTGTGCTTTAAAGTAAAACATTTGATATTTTTCTTATTGAGATTACTACTATTTACAGATATCTTCTCAATATTATGAGGTGTAAGAGCATACTTTATTTTCTAATTTAATTGTAAATTTGTCCTAAGATATAGAATAATTCCATTTCATTACCTTCAATTTACTTTTCTACTCTTCTCTTTATGGTTGCATAGAACACACTCTATTGTGTAGTACTTGGTAAAACAAAGGCACGTTATATAAATGTGAGAAGTCATTATCATGTACTTACTATGCAAGACTGTACAATGCCCAGAGCAGTGAAGGGAAGGGAATTCTCTGTACAGAGCAATTTTTGGCATGTTGCTGATACATTTCTCAAATCACAATTATTTCCATGGTAACAGTCCGTGATATGGAAGAGACAGCCACTGTCTTCTAGGATCCAGCAGAAAAATAATTTTGTCTCTGAATGCAAAAGCTTCTTAGTCAATCACAAATATTGTCAATAATTAGCAATAACAGCAAGGGGAATTCAATTACAGGCAAAGCAAATTGCTTTTTATTTAAATGTTCTCTTTTTAATGCATCCCAGTGTGAAAGTCCCTCTTTAAATTAGTGAAAGCATGTGTAATCTCAATACTTCCACCGGGGGTTGTAGGAATATATGTAGTCTCGCTCTTTGGTTGAGTGTTTAGAGGCTTAGGACAAAATAGTACTGCTGTTGGTACTTTCTAATGATAAATGTCAATGGTAATTTAGATAATCAAGTGTATTCCAGTTTTATTTCAATTTTCTCCTGTTGTAAAATTCTTGCCTGCTAACTTAATCTACTCATGTTTATGTGAGTTTAGATTTAATCATAACATCCCATAGTAATTATCAAAACAGGTTGGGCCATCTTTATTTCATTTTCGGATGCTTTTTAACCTTATGGAAAGGTCCAACAAATGTTCTATGAGGAAAGAGCAAAGAGGACTCGGCTCCTCTTAGTTCCTGTCAGTTGGGTTTAATTTTTGCAGTAGGTGTCATTTTAGCCAATAGTAGAAATGTGAAAAATTTATGAACAGGAACCATGGCATCTGGAGCAAGAATCTGAGATGTCCTCCCTTCAGTAATTTCGTTAAAGATACAGGAATAAAAGAATTAAATTTAGGCATCCTGGGGAAATTTGCCTTGAGGTCAAAGTTTATCAACTGGCAAGAACTCTTCATTAGACACCCCTTTGCTCCTTTTCTCTAAAAAAGGAGTCATATTCTTAAAAAATGACTCTTCCACCCACTGATTTGTAACTTGGCACAGAAGCACAGGATGTGCAAATTAGATCACTAGCAGAACTGAGAAAAGCAAAGTTTGGGACAATATAAGCTATAAGAAAATTTCTCTTCTAAAGTGTAAACTTTGGTACATCCATTCTGCCTGTTTCAGGGTAACACAGTTCCAGTTGGTTTAATCTAGGTGGATATTAGAAATTGGATTGTGGCTTCAATGTAGGCAATTTTAATGTTGTTAAACCATAAGGACTTAGGTGGTTTTTATATATTTAACTTTTTATCCTTTGCTTTATTATATGTTGTTTCTGTCTCAACAATTAATTACTATACCTTGAAGGCTAGAAGCTCTGGCTGAAAATTAACCCATTACCTAATTTACAGTGCATATAGCAAAAGATGAATATGAGAGATTTAAAGATGTTTGAAAATACTGTGATACTCTTCCCCTTGAGAGGTAGAATCCAATCTCTCCCCTTCTGATCTACCTTGTATTTGTGATTTGCCTGACTAATAAAACACTGCAGAAGTCATATTCTGGAGCACACGAAGCTGAGTCCAAAGAAGTCGTACAGCTTCTGCCCAAGTCTTTTGAAATATACTCTCTTGGAATCTTGAGCTTCTAAGTAAGAGGTTTCTTACCCTGAGCCCATAGTACTAGTAAAGGCCATTTGTGAGACCAGCCACTGACAGCCACAGCTGAACCCTGACTTCAACCCGTCCCTGCCAAGGTGTCAGATGTGTGAGTGAAGCCATCTTGGACCCTCCTGGCCAGTACTTCCACCAGATAAATAAAACCCAGTTACTCTAGTTGGTGCCACGTGGAGTAGAAAAATGTGCCAGCTGACTCTTGACAAAATTTTTGACTCACAAAATCCAGAGCTATAGTAAAATTTTTGCTGTTCCAGGGCTCTAAGTTGTAGAGTTGTTGATTATGCCATCAGTAGATAAACCAAAATAAGATTTTTTTTAGAGACTGCAAAATGTTTATTCTACTGACCAGTTAGAAATGTATATTTGTTTATGACCGAATAAAGATGTAAACATCATCTATGTAATGATCGACCACTGTTTTTCTCTCCCTTTAGCACATCCTTGTCATTGACATTCTGTATTTTGTTTTATTTTCATTCTAAAAGTCATATTCAGATAAAGTTAGTAATGATCTTTTCCCAGGCAAATGAAAGTGTTTTGAAATCACACAAAGGTCCTCTACCATATATCTTTGAAAGTCATGTAAATACTACATTTACATACTATAATGTTAATACATTTGTTTGTTAAGAGTGGAGAACCAATGGTAGTAAACTTTCTTATGGACGAAGAGCAGGCTTAGTTTCTTTTTTGAGACAATCCATTATTAAATATAACATATTATAAAGAAGCAGGAACATAAACATATACTATAGTTTATATTTGAAATCAAGGAAGGAAATATTTTGAAATTATGAGAAGAAAAAATTTCATTAATCTAACCAAAGCATAATGTCTAACTGAAAGCTAAGAGGCAGTCCCTACTTAAGAAGGTAAATAGAAGCCTGAGGAGTGCTTTAGTTTCCAGCACAATACCCCACATGTAATTCCACACGTATTCTTGATAAAGTAATAAATTAGAGACTGGAGGACTTCTAAACAGAGGGAAAATATTTTACTGAATTTTTATGATAAATTCTGAGCTACACATGGGATTCAGAACTGGGAAATAAAGAAAGAACATTCAGAGAAAGCAAACAAAAACAGAAGAAAGCCAATATAGCCCATGCCTTAGATAGAGATAGAGAGTTCTTCTGAGGGAAAAGTATATACTTACTATCTAAAGAAGCAACATCCTGTATTCCATGTTTAAAAAACAAAAAAAAAGATGAAGATAGGAAACAAACCCAAGGAATTATTTTTGAGTTAAAAAAGTGTAGTGCATGTGGTTATATCTCTGAGGCAGTCAGAATGCAGTATAAAAAATTCACATAACTTGAAGTCAATCAGATCTTTGCTCAAATCTCAGTTTCTCATTTTCTCAAATTTAATCAAGTTGCTATACTTTCCAGAGGTTCAACTTTATTATCTCTACTATCTCTAAACAAGAACGTAGCAATATATTAGGCACAACAAAAACAAATCCGACTAGGAACCATGAGGTTGTGGGTTCGATCCCTGGCCTCGCTCAGTGAGTTAAGGATCTGGCATTGCTGTGAGCTGTGGTGTAGGTTGCAGACACAGTTCAGATCCCACGTTGCTGTGGCTGTGGCGTAGGCCAGCAGCTGTGACTCTGATTTGACCCCTAACCTGGGAACCTCCATATGCCACGGGAGTGGCCTTAAACAGAAAAAAAAAAAAAACCTAAGTAAGATTATATAATTCATTAATGAATTATCTAGTACCTGTTTGAGATATACTATGCTGGCACCCAAGAAATGTTAGTTTCTTTCTCTTTTAAAGGGTATGGATACTACCTCTACCATATATCATTCTAGTGTAGAGATAAACTTTTTGTTTTCGTCCTCTAGATGTTAAGTTGAAAATTGTCTCTAAATTTTCAAGTCACATTCACTTCTCTTTTTCTGCTTATTCATGTGTAAAAGAAGGAAGATTAAAAATAACACCCGTACTTATCTGTCATGCATTTCTATCTTTAAGTGTTACTGTAAGAATGGTTAATGTTTTCTCTTTTTTTTCAGTTGAAGATTATGACTTTGGAAAATAATGGAAACCATGCTATGTATTCATATCTATCTATCTATCTAAAAAATGAATCAAAGATCTGAGAAAAGAGCCTTTATTAAATAACAGAAATGAGGAAGATAATTTTAGACAGTAATAGAATATCAAGAACTAGGGTAAAATATATTACAGAGTTCTACAGATATAATTTAGAAAAAAAAAAGCATCATGAAAGTACAGCCTAGAAATTCTTGATTAAAAACAATGAAATGGTACTGATATATATGGATTTAGCTATCTGAATATCACTGAGTAAAAATAATCATAGCTAATGTTCATTGAGCATTTACAAACACATAGTTATTTTAAATCATTATTCACTTAAAAACTTAATTCTCAGAGCAACTCTAAGAAGTAGGCACCATTGTCAACTCTACTCTTCAAAAGGGGAATCTATGTCGCTTAGATTCAGTGACCTCTTCAAGGGGTAAAACTAATGAAAGTGAGAATACAAGTAACATTAAAAATTTCACATGAGGTTCCCCCCCAACCAGGTACTAACCAGGGCTGACCCTGTTTAGATGAGATCTAGTACAGAAAAGAAAGGAACTCATGCGCATGGAGAACAAACTTGTGGTGGCCAAAGGGGGAGGGGAGGGAGTGGGATGGACTGGGAGTTTGGGGTTAGTAGACGCATACTAGTGAATTTGGAGTGGATAAGCAATGAGATACTGCTGTATATATACATATGTATGACTAGGTCACTTTGCTGCACAGAAGAAATTGACAGAACGTTAAATCAACTATAATAAAACAATTTAAAAAATAAAAATTAATAAAAAATTTCACATGAGGAAGTAAAAATGACCTATATTATCCTTCTTGCTGATAGAGAATCTTATCTAAAATGTGGAAGTAGATTATTCAAAACAATTAGATTACAAAGAACCAATGAGAAAGTGGCTTTCTAATATGTTGCAAATTTTTCATGAATTTACTTGATCCCCCATGCCATTTCTGCAATTACATTTCTAAGTTCTGTTGGAGTCACATACCTATTCTAGTTGGGTGGGTGTTGGCTACAGTTAATAGTGATGCAATCCACCAACACACCAATCAATGTTTGTTAGTCGTGTATGTGGAATCAGTCTCCCTGAACCCCAGCCAATGTGTCTAGGCTTTTCCTTCTAAAATTATCTCCCTTCTATTCTCAACTATGTAATAGTTAGGTGAAAGTGACCAAATTCTTACTCGTAGACTGGTTTGGGAATGGACATGGGATAAAATTCTGGCTAATTGGAAGAAAGGAAGTAATGCTGGTTGATAGGTCCTGAGAAAGAAGCTTCCTCTCTCTTATGTGAAAGATACTGGAAAAATAATTTCCTCTTCACTAGATGACTTCTTGCATGGATGTAATAACATGGGAGTGTGGCCACCATTGATGCTATCATGAGAAAGATAATTTGAGAAACCAGATGCTGGAAGAGTAAAGAAAACTGCAAGAAAGTGTGTGGCAAATATGTAAGACTTGACAAATCTCTGGATCAGATCATGATTGAAGCCAGTTCTAATGGCATTTTTCAGTGTGCAAGTCATTAAAGTTATTTTTAAAATTTAAACTGTATTTCACATGATAAAATCTCATAGGATAGGATTTCTTAAGCTCAGCATGTAATAGGGAAAAATAAATGTGACCCTCATATTTGATCTGTTCCTTTTCCTTTGACTTTAACTTTTGTCCTCTGTCACTTGTGCTTAGTCATCCTAGCTCTGTACCTTTTGCAAAGGGATGCTGCCTATTTCCTGAAATGTACAGGATAACCTATTTCTAAGGCTAAGACCTTTAAGAGTATTACATTTTTAGATAAAAAGTTGCAGAACAGAGAGTAACATTTGTTTTGTTGGAGATTTACAGGAACATCATGACCCGACTATGACCTGACCTACCTGGACAGCCATAAGAAAGGATTTCTGGGAGTTTCCATTGTGGCTCAGCAGTAAGAACTCAACTAGTATCCATGAGGATGTGGGCTTTATACCTGGTCCCTCTCAGTGGGTTAAGGATCCTGTGTTGCTGTGAACTGCAGTGTAGGTCACAGACGTGGCTCAGATCCTGCATTGCTGTGGCTGCAGCATAGGTAGGCAGTGGTTACAGCTCTGACTGGACCCCTAGCCTGGGAACTTACATATGCCTCAGGTGCAGCCCTTAAAAGCCAAAATAAAAACGGATTTCTTCACCAGAAAATTTGCAACAGCTCACCACACCGCTGCTTCCCTTTCCTTTCTTGTATAAAAGGAGCCTGAATTCTGACTGAGGAGAGATGGTTCTCTGAGAACCATGTGAGTCTGTTGGCTCTCCAACTGAAAGTCTTTATTCCTTGTCCCAACAACTCATCTCCTAATTTATTGGCCTGTCACATGGCACATAGAACAAGCTTGGACTAGGTAAGAAGCATTGCTGACCCCGGCCCAGTTAAATCTTTGTTGAGTGTCCCACGCACTGCAGGATGTTTAGCAGAATCCTTGGCCTCCACTCACTAGATGCCAGAAGAACCTCTCCAGTCACAGTGGTGAACAATATCTTCAGCCATTGCCAAGCATTCCCTGAGGGGCAAAATTGCCTCCTCTTTAGAATCACCAATACAGAGGATTGATAGGTATTTTAACGTACCTTCCCACCAATCTTTCCTTCTCTTTATTATCCTGATTATTATTTACGCATTCTCACATGCCTTGCTCTGATGCTTACTAAACCATGTAATCATAATCTTTGGCCACATATGTATTTGAAGGTTGGAAAATGATGACATTTAGGCTGGTGAATTTCAAGAAAGATTTGTGTTTCCATCCAGAGAAAAAAATACTTCCTTTATCTTCTGAAAATAGCTAATTCTATTAGATTCGCAGGACTAGGTAGTCCTGAGAATTGTGAGAAAATCCCTTGTAAACATGTTATGAAGACAGCCCTTAGACCAAAGATGACACAAAGCAGAAAAGGAGAACGAACTCTAACTCTGAAGCCAGTTTCCTGAGTGAATATATTCCCTTTATTGATAAACTTGTTTGAGTTATGTTGTCTGTTGTTTACCGCCTGTGAGCACTATCTGATTCAAAGAATTTGCTCTGCCTTAGGATATTAAAAAAGACTTCCAGACATGTGAACAGAGTTTATCTAGTGCTATTCAGACAGGTTAGGACCTGGGACTTGAGATCCTTTACTGCAAAGCTTATACCTGGGCAAACATCTCCTCCAGGAAAACAATACTACAAGGGACTAAAAATAAGTGACTGCAGGGCATTTGG
The DNA here is from genome assembly GCA_004024745.2 of Catagonus wagneri. Taxonomy (NCBI): domain Eukaryota; kingdom Metazoa; phylum Chordata; class Mammalia; order Artiodactyla; family Tayassuidae; genus Catagonus; species Catagonus wagneri. The sequence goes on from PVHT020004944.1 coordinate 19,028,190, forward strand.
GTCAAATTAGGAACAAGAGATACCAAGGCCAACCCAACTGCAACTTTGGAGGGGCCAGGGACAAAAGGAGGGCACACGACATGTTTTCTGCACACAGTACCAACAAGGTGCTGACCTATGGCCCGCCTATCTGCCCTTACCTTCACCCCATTTAAGGAACCAGTCCATTTCTACTTGGGGAATCAAAGAAATCTGTTACGTTTTGCTCTCTGGTAGTGCAGCATGAATCCCAGTAAAGCCTTTCCTGAATTCCTCACCTGACCTTTTATCAATTTCTATGGATTAAAGAGCCCAGGAACCTGCGTTGGTGACACTGTCTGGCCAGATGTTTCTGTAAAGGTGGGAACGCCATCCCATGTTGTGGTCATAGCCGCCTGTGTGTGTTGAGTACTTGAAAGCTGACTCGAGTGACTGAGAAACTGAACACCTACCATGAGATCCACTCCCTTAACAAACTTTTAATGGTACAATACGATATTCTAACTACAAACACAAAAGTGGACGGCAGAATGCTAAAATTTACTCATCTTCCATAAGGGAAACTTTGTATCCAATAAATAGCAAGTCTCCCTATCTCCCTCCCCCAACCCCTGACAACCACCATTTTACCCTCTGTTTCAATGTTTTGATGATTTTTTTTTTTGTCTTTTTGCCTTATCTGGGGCCACACCCGTGGCATTTGGAGGCTCCCAGGCTAGGGGTCTAATAGGAGCTGTAGCTGCCGGCCTTCACTATAGCCACAGCAACGCAGGATCCGAGCTGTGTCTGCGACCTACACCACAGCTCACAGCAATGCTGGATCCTTAAGCCACTGAGCAAGGCCAGGGATCAAACCCGCAACCTCATGGTTCTTAGATTTGATAACCACTGAGCCATGAAGGGAATTCCCATATTTTGATGATTTTAACTGTTTATATGTCATAAAAGCTGAATTTTTAACATTATTTAAATTAATTTAAATGTAAATTCCCACATATGGATAGTGGCTACCATATTGGATAGTAGAGATCTAGAATAAATGAGAACAAAACACGCAGTCAGAGTTTTGATTAGAAACAAGCCTCAGCCTGTAGAGATGGTTAGTGGAGATGGGGCTCTTAGCAAAATCAACAGATTAGCAAATCTAAGACTTGAAACTGAAGTGTGGGATGGACAAAAGAGAGAAACAGGACCCTTCTGCAATGATCAGTATTCTAGATAGTGCCAAAGCTTTCGTATTGCTTGAGGGCTGCTTAAAGCAGATATAGAGTTTTAATTTGCACAAATCCAAAGAACAGTCTACTTGGTCTTTTATTTAACAAAGTAGTGAGCATCTGGATTGGAAGATCTTGAGTCAGATGCCCACGAAGGCCATCTATGGCCAGGGCAGTAGAAGAAAAAATTGTGTTCATGAAAGCATCTGTCTATAATCTCCCCAGTGGGCCTCACAGGCATTCATAACAATAAATATTCTTTTTTTTTTGTATTTTTGCCTTATCTAGGGCCACACTCGTGGCATATGGAGGTTCCCAGGCTAGGGGTCTAACAGGAGCTATAGCTGCCGGCCTTCGCCACAGCCACAGCAACGCGGGATCCGAGCCGCGTCTGCGACCTACACCACAGCTCACGGCAACACCGGATCCTTAACCCACTGCGCAAGTCCAGGGATCGAACCCGCAACCTCATGATTCCTAGTCGGATTCGTTAACCACTGAGCCACGATGGGACCTCCAATTAATATTGTTATCTTTTAATTTGGATTTCTTCAGCCAAGTAATGTGTGTTATGATCAGCTCTCAAACAGAAAACAAATGGAGGAACAAAGCTCTCAAGCGAGTGTTATTTCTCCTGCATCAAGACAGCTTTTAGAAACCATAATAAGTCACTGTGTGAATTCTTCCCCATTTCTCCTCAAAACTCCTCTACTTTCTCTTTTAACCCCATTTCAGTCTCCCCAGGAAATAATTCTAGAAATACTTAGATCAATTCCAAACTCCATACTTGCTACTTTATTTAAATTATTGCTCTCTATGGGGCATGCTCCCTGAGGAAGACACAGCTTATATCTGCCAGGTACCAAAGCACTCTGTCTTTATTCCAAAATTTGAAGTGCATACTTGAAATTAAAATATGGTCAGCTTTGGAAAATGCACAAGCAACAGGTTTCCTGTGTGTCTTGAGGATGAAAGTGTGGTTGTGCACTTGCATTGCAAAATAGTTAACTGTGGAGCAGAGACTTTCTTAAAACTTTGTACTTAGGGAGCTCTCCCAATCAGAGCTGTTTCCAAAGCTCAGAAACAAAAGGAATCAGTTGGGGGGGGGGAGGTCCAGCTCTGCATGTTGTCAGCTACCTGCAAGGGCCTCGGTACCATGGGGTTTTGCCAGCGTGTCTGAATGGTAAGCACAGTGGGAAGGCAGCTAAGTGGGGGGAACTGCCAACAGGTGGGCACAGTACGAACTATAACACTCAGTACTTTGACAAAAAACGTTGCAAAAACAAAGAGGTGTCAGCAGCCTGCGAGCTCCAAATACCAGACCCTGTGGGTGTTTTCTCTTGTACTTTTCTGCCCCTGGCATAACTTATATAAAATCTGAAAACACAGAAATCTGTAGCTTTGGAAATAAACTCTGTGAGTGGCAGCATTTCTGGTTTTAGACTAACATTGTTCCATCTTTGAGGAAAGAAGTGGCGATAAACTTGATATAGAGTATGCCACAGACTGAATGGATCATTGGCCATATCTTTGGTATCTGACACCGTTTTAAAAAAACAGCCAAAAGAAAGAAATATTCAGATCACTGTGGAGAAAAAAGAGTGTTATAATTTGCCCAGCGTTGTTGGAACATTTCGAGACACCATAAGCAAATATTCAAGTTAGGGAGGGGTCTGCCAAGGTAAAGGTCTTTCAGTGAAAAGGGCACTGGAAGCTTCTGTCTGGAATCGAATACTTTGACAAATGACAGTCTCAAAAGTGAGAATAAAATGTACCAAAAGACTGATGGTTGGTTTGGAGGAATAAAGGGAAGGATTAAAGGAGAGGAAAATTATGTGTCTATCTGAGCGTCCAAATAAATACAAATTTTAAAACCTTGAACCTCTTTAAAATTATCCATTTTCCTAACTATGAGTATATAAAATGAATGAATAATTAAATAGGGAGAGACAAGGGAGGCTATGAGCTGCCTGGAGAGGTAAATTCCAAGCTTGGGCTCAGTGTTCTTTCCAGACTGTTCTCTTTGGAAGTATTTCTTGCCAAAAGTACGCTCCCAGGCTCACCTCGGGCGATGCATTAACATTCTGAAGGCTTTTACCTAAACCAATAAATGAAATTCCCTGATTAGCTACAAGCCCTGTAGACTCAGTAACTTTACGCATTAATTTAAAAAGGGACAAGCAAAAAGAAGGAAAGAAGTATAGGGCAAGAGAGCTTGCCATTTCTATTAAGTCTTTGGATAACAACAACAAAAATACAAATGAATGATTCATAGCCACGCTTCAGCAGGCAATTTATTGAAATAGCTAGATTTTGGATTTAAATAGTATCAACTTACTGATCAGTGTTCTGTATATGTATGGGCATTGTGTGTGTGTGTGTGTGTGTGTGTGTGTGTGCGTGCTTACAGTCTTTCACACATATACACTCAGAATGCTTGCTTACTGATAAGTATAAATATTTATAACACATTTGCAGATTCTGTTTAAGGAAATGTTTTTATGGGTAGTTTCACTTCAAAAATTGTGGTGCTGTGACTTTTAGAAGATTACAAATATACTTCCTAAGAGAAGCCAAGTACACATCTGCTAATAAGATGCAAGGCCACCATAGCGATTTTTCCTTACTGCTCAGAAATTAATGTGAAAGATGGATTTTAAAGATATAGAGAATATGTGGCAATGAAATATTTATTAACTTAAACAGAAATATCAGACACCGGTAATTTTTCCTTTATAAACAACTGATCTATTTGGATAGAAAAAGTCACATTGAAACACAAAAGCACCTGGAGAGGGAGAGAGAAAAGACTGGTTGCAGGACTTCTCAATGAATTTCAAAGAAACAAATCAGCCTCTGACAAGAGCAGCATTGAAGAGTCTGATAATATAAATATGCAGAGGTTACACTCTGGCATATTGGAGAAGATGTAGAAACCAATATTTTTCAAACCTGATGTGATTTTAATATAAACCATATGTTTGCTCTCTGTATATTGAATCACGAGATTTAAAACAGTAAATTCCATGTACACTAACTTGATTATTTTTTTCTTCAGAAAATGACAAACAGTGTTTCTTAAGAATTGTTAAACTGGCTTCCCTAGTGATCAGAAATTAAAAGTAAATATGTTGACTTCTGATTTTAGTATATAACTATGTAGTTATCAACATTTACATAATAATCAGGACTAAGTGACTACTATATCCAAATATGAGAGTGAACGATTACATTAAATTAGTAAATTTTTATTAAAAGTTTGGATTAAAAATCATTATTTATGGTAGTATTATCAAAAATAACCTTTGATAGTAGAAACTTTTCAATCAGTTAATGAGCAATCTCCAAGACGATTTATTTATCCTACAAATTCATGTTCATTATGCTAACTCTTTAAGAACTATCTCAGAGTTATGTAAAAATGTCTCTACTTTAGGGTTTCCTGTTAGAAAGTTAAACTATGTGATAAATGTCTGAAACTAACTGGAATGAAAGGAAAGGATGGTCTAAGATTCTGATAGAACATTACCTTAAGAAACAGAAATGAGGCATTCTCAGAAAGATGGGGTTCCATAACAAGTACTTAAGTAGTTTGATGGTGGGCTATCCAAAATTTGGAATAGAGGAAAGTAAATCAACTTCCGACCATGAATATTAAAGATACAAACCTAGAAATTGCAATGAGACTGAACTGTTTCTACCAGATAAAAACGTGTTTGAATGTATCAGTATATTTAAAGAGAGGATGAATTTTCTTTAGCAAGGGTATATGTTGCTGAGGGCTCCTAGAAAAGAGAATATCAGAGGAAAATGGTAATGCCCATGGCCTTGAATTCTTAAGAAGAGAAACTAAGTTATTCAAAGGCATACATGATCCATTCCACCTCCCAAAGACTGATCCCCGACCTCTATACAAGCTTGTAGCTTCATGTCTCTTTCCTACCACGGGAATGAGATGAACATTAAAAATCAGGATAGTGCAGAAGTTGCGTTGCCTTGGAAGACAGCCATTCGGACTCAACCTGGCTCTGGAACTTACTAACTTATTACCTATATGACTTGTATAAGATACCTGAACTCATTATGACTCAATTTCCATGTCTATAAAATGCGCCTAACAATAGTGGATACTTCATAGAAAACTGCATAGAAAATTAAGTGGATGTAACACACTTAGAGGAAAGACTGGTCCCGTAGTAAGTTCTCAAAAATATAAATTATCATGGTGACAAGTGGTTTGTATGTCCCCATAACACTGGTTCCCAAGACAGACTAATGAATGAATCTCTCAAATGGAGCTTAGGCAGCTTCAAACCACATAATGGCATGAAATGGCTGCCATGAAATGCTATACTTTTAGTCTTTGTAATAGAGTTCCTACTGCCAATAAATAAGCCAATTGTTGTTGTTTCTGTCCTGTATTTATTTTGTTAATAAAATTTCATTCCCTGGAGATTGTTCGTCCTTGGACTTGCATAAGAGTTGAGCACAAGGCCATTATACCTGAGGCTGTATCCTGTCAATCTTCCTCAAAATCAACATTTTTCAAAGTGCAGTTCTGTGAAATACTATTCTCATGGTATGTTAAGGGTTCCCTTGTCCAAAATGGTTGGGAAATGCCACATATTAAAACCTCCTCTAAAATTCCATAGAAACCCCAGTCCTATTCCTATCCTCTAAAACAGGGCTAGCTCTTCCCCAATTTCGTTTCTGTAAGAATGTTACTTCAAAAACTGGGCTTATCACTTAATAGTTTATTGCCTTCTAAGTAAAGTCAGTGATGATCTATAAACTGGATCAAAATATGAGAAAATAAAGGAATCATACTTTCCCTTTATAGGCTCTTAAATCAAGACTTCATAATATTTTCCACTATGGCCACCCAAGTAGCTTCTGTTTCTATTTTAACCTTACATCTAATGCAAGCTCCACACTTCTGTAAATCTGTCCTTCTGAACGGGGGTCTCTTCTAACCTTGAAGTTGTCTATTTAAAAAGTTAAGTGGGTTCCAACTTACACCGGATATTTCTGTCTCCTCAAAACTCATATGTTGAAGTTCTAACTCCAGGATGGCTGTATTCAAAGATGGGTCCTCTAAGGTTAAATGAGTTCACAAGTGTGGGACCCTGATGCACTAGGATTAATGTCCCCATAAGAAGGATCAGAGTGCATGCTAGTACGTGTATGTCCACACATTCCCACTCTCTGCCTATCTCTCCTTCTGTGCTTCTGTACCTAGGTAAGGTCATGCGAGGACATAGCAAGAGGGCAGCTGTCTGCAAACCAGGAAGAGAGCTCTCACCAGAAATCAGATTGGCTGGAAAATTGATCTAGTCTCAAGAACTGTGAGAAGAAAAAAAATTTTGATTCCTAATCCATGGCATGTTGTTATAGTAGTTGTAGCTAATCGACATGCCAATGGAAGCTGATTCTTTTGTGGCTGCCAGGTGCCGGTGTTATTAAGCTCAGCAGGACATGGTATGGTGAGGATGGCAATATTGAGAAGGGTGGCACATGTGCCCTGTGCCTGGCTTGTGGATTACAGTATATCAATGAAATTCCTTAGAATGTTCTCCATGGTCTTCCATGGTTTGGACCCATCATACCATGAGCTGGCAGGAAAATTCTCACTGAGTTGATTAGTTCATTTTACAATCATGATCCCATGCCCAGAGGCACTCACGACTGTCTGGTAATCTTCTAGATTTCTTCTGATGTTCTTCCAACCCAAGCCTTCTCTTCTCTTCCAACTTCTGAATATCCTCTTCCATCTTCACTCCCACTCACTTTCAGCTGATGATCTTGCTGCACGTACAGCACCCAGCAACTACATGCATCTTCTCTCTTGTTGCAATTGTGACAAAATCCCTTTTCCTAAAAAGTCCAGTGCTTCCACAGGAAAACCAAAACTATGTTAGTTACTCTAACATAGATAATTTAAGTTAGTCATTACACACACGTTTAGCATTTGAAAAGCTAAAAGAGATCACTTAGTTAAAGATTACAGGTGGCAACTTCTCTAGAGCTAAAGAACAAGGAAAAGAAACTGGAAATAAAGCCCAGGGGAGCAGGAAACTGGCTCTCTGAGGAAAAGATGCTCCCAGCTCTGAACTCTATTTGAACTCCCAGCTCTGAGTGGTTCACTGAGGCTGGTTGTGAGGGTATAGACGGAAGCTTAAATCTGGTACTAAGTGTTGCTGGGATGACATCGACAGGAACAACAAATAAACAAAAACTCCCTTATTCCATCAGTCCTAACTTCAGGCTGCAATTAGTAGAACCTAATAGAAAATCAGCTGGTATGAGAAATGTGTTGTCATCACTCCTTAGGCATCATAGAGCAGAAAAAAGAAGAAAGGGTTTGAAGTTGAGAAAGAAGAGATTTATAACCAGAATATTCTGTTATGCCCTTGCTCTCTTTGCACCTTAAGTTTCTTTCTCTTGGTCATATAGCATCATCAGTATTCCAACACACTCCTGAATCATCCATAAACCCTCCCTGGACCTCACATGTCTCCTAAAGCTACTGCCCCACATTGCTAATTCCTTGCATAACAAAAATTCTCAAAAGAGCCCTCCAGGAAGTCTGTTGAGACTCAAATAACTACCCTTCAAATAATAACCACTTTAATCTGGGTTTCACTCCTTTAGCACCAAGTCCATAAATACTGAATTTCACCAGTGTTACCAAACCCCAAAGACTCTGCTTTATGCTCATCTAACTCAACCTTTATGTGTTCATTTCAGGCAGCTATTCTCTCCTGTGTGAAACACCTCCTTTTGGGATTTCCATGAATTCCTGTTCTCTTCATTGAATTCAATTTTTAGTCTCTCATACTTGCACCTATTATTTCATTTCCATATGTTAGTATGCCAAAGGTTTTGATTCTGGTGTATGAGGTTTCTTCACTCACTCTGTAACGATGTTTAATATAGGCTCACATTTTCAATAGTGTCTCTATGCTGATAAGTTTCAAATTCATATATCAAAATAATATTACTCTTCTGAACTCTGGAAACACAATAATCTGATATTCCTCCTTCATTGTCATAAAAGCATCATCACATGATACACCTCAAATGATACTATTTATTGTCTCTTAAAACATTTTCCTTCTTTAGTCTTCTCTTAGATGGGAACTGTAATCAAATTCTATCAATTGTCCAAGTTAAAAACTAAGAAATGATCCTTAATTGTTCCATTTATTTCAACCTCCACATCATTACACAGGGATGTTATTGTTTATACTTGTAAATGTATCTAAAATCTATTCCACTTCTTGCATTTCTATTCCACATTTAGAACTAAGAATCCAAGCCACTGTAATCATATAGATTACTCTTATGTCTAACTATTAGTTACCCTGCTCCTGTGTTCTCCCATTCTGATTCACTTGCTCTGTAACACAGTGATCTTTTTTTTTTTTTTTTCCCCTTTCTCTGCCATACCACAGTATATGGAAGTTCCCTGGGCCAGGTATGGAATTCAAGCCACAGCTGTGACCTACACCACAGCTTTGGCAATGCCAGATCCTTAACCCACTGTGCTATGCTAAGGATCAAGCCAGTAACTCCACAGAGACAAGCCAGATCATTAACCCACTGAACCACAGAGGGAACTCCTCAGAGCCAGTGAACTTTAAAAATAAATAAATAAATAAAGTCAAGTTACTTCCCTTTGAAAACAAGGTAATGGCTTCCTACAGTACTTAGGATAAATTCCAAATGAGAAATGATGTTCCTTGGCCTATAGGCCTAGCCTAAACATCTATATTGAGCTTGTATGTTTCCTACAAGTAACTTGATATATTTCAACAACACTGTTCTTTCTTTAGTTATTTAACAAATTTTTGAGCACGTACTATATCCAACCATTATGCCAAACCATATTCCTATCCTCATGAATACTGAGTCTAATAGAAAGATACAGAGATACATACATACATGCATTGAATTACAGATTGTAATACTGTTGCGTAGGTAATAAACACAGGATTTAGGGCAGAAAACAGATTATGATTGGTGAAGAGTTAAGCTGTAACCTAAAAACTGAGTAATTGGTCATACAGAAGATGAAGAGAAAAAAAACAAAAATTCAAGCAGAATAACACGATAGGGAAAGACCCTAAAAGCATAGTGTGGACAAGCATCTAGCAGAAGTTCAGGAGAGCCTGAGTGTAGTATACGAAAGAAAATATACCAGTGGGAGTTCCCGTTGTGGCTCAGTGGTTAACGAATCCGACTAAGAACCGTGAAGTTGCGGGTTTGATCCCTGGCCTTGCTCAGTGGGTTAAGGATCCGGCGTTGCCGTGAGCTGTGGTGTAGGTTGCAGACCCGGCTCTGAACCCACGTTGCTGTGGCTGTGGCGAAGGTCAGTGGCTATAGCTTCTGTTAGACCCCTAGCCTGGGAACCTCCATATGCCGCGGGTGTGGCCCTAGATAAAGCAAAAAGACAAAAAAAAATGTATATATATGTGTGTGTGTATATATATATATATATATATATATATATATATATATATATATATATACCAGAGATATGGTTGGATGGATATGGTAGCCTAACCGAGTGGACCTTACAGGCTTTTCAACCTTGGCACTTTCGACAGAGAAGAAATCTTTGTTGTGGGCAGCTGACTTGTCTGTTGTAGGATCTTTAGCAACTTTTCTGGCCAGTAGATGCAAGTGGTACATGACCCCAGTGGTAACAATTAAAGCTGTCTCTATACACTGTTCAGTGTCTAATGGGAAGCAAAATCACCTTCAGCTGAGAACCACTGGAACATACTAAGAAGTTAAGATTGTATTCTAAATGTGAATCATAAAATCTGTGTCCCATACTAATTTATTTAATGATTTATTCATTTATGCAGTATATATTTATTGAGAACTTAATATGTGTCAGACACTTTTGACTAAAAGCCAGAGATAAAAAGTGAATAAGTCCCTGCCCTCGTGGATCTTATAATCTAGTGTAGAATGAAGTTTCTAAATAAATAATAACATCATTATCTAGCTACATTTGTGATAAGTACTATGAAGAAAAATTGTTTTCCAGTTGCACGATCACAGTTGAAAAGAGGTAGATTGAGTAAATTATCATTCCTTTATATGTCAAAATCTCCTTTGCCTAACGTCCTCCTAGGTTTTTGTTTCATCTTCAGTTTTGTTTGTTGACATAGTTTACTTAAAAACAGATTTTTAGAAGTTTTAAGATTTTAGAGGATAACATCGGGGTACTTTATATTAAATAATCCACACTGACTATGAAAATTTTATGAGAAAAGAAATACAAGGCCTGAATACAGAATTTGGTACTAAGGACCCAATGGGGTAAAAATTCAACAGCTTTTGTAAGTGAAAGAGGACATGTGGCTGCATTGTCTAACAAAACAAAGCAATGAAATAATTATGATTTCAAAAACTTATAAAAAAGAACAATAAAAATACGTGGCTGTTCTTTTTATTTACAAGAGAAGTGATATGTCCAAGTGAGTGAAGGGGACAGATTTCTCTGAGTAATATGGAGATTATTGGTGCTCATCAAAAGCATTTAAAGAGAGTTTCACAGGTCAGCAACAACATATATTCATGAGAGATCATCTCCATCACCATTAGCATCCCTATCATCCTAGCCATTCCTCAGTTGCCTAATTGCACAAAATGCTAGACTAAATACAGTGCAAGGTGAGCTAACTGTATTTTTTTGTGCCTAATCTCCATCTAAGGCAGGTTATTATAAAACACAAGCATATTGTTAGCACTTTCAACTGGCCGGTTTAAGTGACGTTTGAAATGCATCTTAAAGAGATAGTGTATAGGGTCCACACAGCTTTTGTACAAGATCATCTAAGAGGGCTACGGGGAGCCATGATACAAATAAAGAGTTCCGGCTGAGGTGCAGTGTGTTAAGAATCAGACCACAGTGGCTCGGGTTGCTGAAGAGGTAAGGGTTCAGTTCCTGGTCTGGTACAATGGGTTAATGGAGCCAGCATTGTCGCAGCTGCAGCATAAGTCACAGCTATGGCTTGAATTCAGTCCCTGGCCCAGGAACTTCCATAAGCCATGTGTGAAGCCATAAAAAAAATATATATATATATATCTATATATATATATATTTAATGAAAGCTTACATGTATTTTGTGCATTACAACTGATCTCTGGACGTGGTAATTGGGATTTCTTTTAATAATCAAACAAGGGTACATGAAATATTCTTCAGGATAGAACACGTTACACCATAAAATAAGTCAATAAATTCAAAAGGAGTGAAATCATGCAAACTATCTTTTCCAGTCACGATGGAATGAAACTAAATCAATAACACAAACAAAATGGGAAAATAAACAAAAGTGTACAGACAACAAACTCTTAAACAACCAATGAGTCAAAGAAGATGTCACAAAGGAAATTAGTAGATACGCTGGAAAAAATGAAAATGAAAACATGACATACTAAAACTTATGGGATTCAGGAGTTCCCGTCATGGCTCAGTGGTTAACGAATCAGACTAGAAACCATGAGGTTGCGGGTTCGATCCCTGGCCTTGCTCGTGGGTTAAGGATCCAGCGTTGCCATGAGCTGTGGTGTAGGTCGCAGACACAGCTCGGATCCCGCGTTGCTGTGGCTGTGGCGAAGGCCGGCGGCTACAGCTCCTGTTAGACCCCTAGCCTGGGAACCTCCACATGCCGTGGGTGCGGCCCTAGATGAGGCAAAAAGACAAAAAAAAAAATAAAAAAATAAAGCTTATGGGATTCAGCATGTGCAGGGCTAATACGGAAGTTTATAGATGCAAGTGTGCTTACATTAAAAAAGGAAAAAAGATCTCACATCAACAACCTAATTTTACACCTCAGCGAATTAGAATAACTAGAAAAAAAAGATGGCAAAAGGAAGAAAATATAAAGATTAAAGCAAAGATAAGTGAAATAGAAAATTAAAAAGTTGTAGAAAAAAAATCTATGAAACTGAGTTGGTTATTTGAAAACATCCACACAACCAACAAACACTTAGGGTAAATCAAGCAAAAGAGAGTGTTGGGGATGGGGGCGGGGGAGAACACTTAACATAAGTACAGTCAGAAATAAAACATTACAACTCCTGCCACTGGAATTAAAAGAATTATAAGAGGATATTAATCTGATCTTTTCTGCCAAGGTGAATCGTTGTTCAGCTGAGCAATTTTAGATACTTGTCTCTAGAAACCACTTTTAATCTTCTCTCTCATTAAGTCCAGAAACAATAGCTTTGCCAAACCTGTCAGGCCATTGATATCTGAACTTACCCCTTTCCCCTAATCTCTGCCTGAAACCACCCAAATGTTGCCTGAGTTTGTCTCTTATAATACATCAGCATAAGGCAGCCCATGATAGCCAACATATCCTAAAACGTTGGCTTTTTCCACTTGTTTCCTAGAGCTATATACTTGGAGGCCTGTGGTCTAAATTCCATGTTTCTCATGGGGGAGCTTTACCAAATGTTTTAAAACTACATAACATGAACTATAAGCTTCTCAGCCTCTTTACCAGGACACCTATCTATAATTGCTAAACCAATGCCATGCATTAAGCAGAATTCCACTTCAATGTATCCATTTCTATAGCAGAATAATACTAACTGCCATAACAAATGAGCCCCAAAATTTCAGTGTGCTAAGTTCAAGAGAACTCTATATTTTACACTAAATAGGGTAGGTGGTGAGGCAAGTTTGGGGGAGGGGAATATCAACTCACACCATCACTAAGATAAACAGACTTCTTGTATCTAGTAGTTTTAGTCATGGAATTTTTCCCACTCAACTGGAAGAGAGTGGATACTTACACATATATATTTTTACGGCCAAGACCTAATATCCTCTAGTATCCTTAACTCTCAAGTAACAGCCATATTAACTGCAGGTGACACTGAGAAATATAGTCTTACTGAGTATCCGGAAGAAAAGGCCAACAGTTTGAAAAGCCATTTGTCCCTTCAACACATGAATGACTGAAATAGTCCCCAAATATTTCCCCACTTTTACCTCTGCCCTCTTATATACCCTTGAACAATGCTGGGATTAGGGGGGGCCTAACCGTCTATACTGTCCAAAGTCTTCATATAACTGATAGTGGGCCCTCCCTGTCCAAGTAAATCTATAGATTTAGCTAGATCACATAGTACTGGAATATTTACTACTGAAAAAGTTTCATGTATAAATAGACCTCCACAATTCAAATGGGTGCTGTTACAGGGTCAATTGTAACTCAATCTCAATATAGAAGCCAACAAATTCCTTTAAATGTAAATCAAATCTTAAAAATCCCACAACATATTAAGTGAAGTTAAGTCATAAAGAGAAAGACAAATACCGTGTGCTACTTGTATGTAGAATATAAAATATGGCGCAAATGGACTTATCCACAAAATAGAAACATATTCACAAACATGGGAAAGAGACTTGTGCTTGCCAAGGGGGAGGAGGAGGGAGAGGGATGGACTGGGAGTTTGAGGTTGGTAGATGCAAATCTTTACATTTAGAATGGATAAGCAATAAGGTGCAGTTGCACATATATATATATATATATATATATATATATATATATATATGTACAACTGGGTCACTGGGCTGTACAGCAGAAATTGGCACAACACTAAATCAACTATACATTAATGAAAGAATAATAAAAACAAAAAAAATGATTATAGTAAAGGCAGCCATTATAAAGGTCTTACAGCACTTAGCATATCACTATCCTCATCCCCACCCATCTTCTCACTCCATCTGCTCCAGACACACCGGCCTTCCAAATGTTCTTAAATATCCTCCAATAGCAAAGATGCATCCTGGCCCTTAGGATCTTTGCAGTGGCTACGCTTTCTGCCTTGAAGACTCTTCTTCCGGCTATCTGTATGAGTAAGTTCATTGTTTACTTTAACTTCTTCCAGATGTCACCATCTCAGTAAGGTCTGTGTTCCCCAACCCTCCACAACTAATAACCCCTGAACTCCAGAATCCAGTATACCTTCTGTGGCAATAATTAGCACCATGGACCAAATAGCTCCTGTCCTCCCTTGCTACAAGGCAATTGGCAGGACTGGACTTCCTGGCTGACCCTCATGTTGGGACGGAACCACACGATGAATTTTTACCAATAACCTACACATGGAAGGGAGGCGTGGTCCTTCCATGCCAGAGTAGTTAACTGGTTGGCCAGAATTTTTGCGGGCTCTCTTTTCCTCTGGCGTGGCCATGGCATATATTAAACCACAGCGATTCTTATCTTTCCCACCTATAGACTGCTTATTTGTTAAATTTACCATCCATCCTCTAGCTTTCATGGCAAGAATATAAGATCACTATTTTGTTCATCTGTTTTATTCATCACTACATCCAAAGTCCTCAAAGTAATGTCTGTTATGTCATAAATCTTCATTTAATACTTATCAAATTGATGAATGAATAAATGAGTTCCCAAACAACGTTCTGCTTAATAAGAAATTATTACTTTTTTTAAAAAGACAAGAAATGGGAGGAACAGGCTACAAGAAATTGTTGGTGACAATAAAAAAGTAAAGCTTTTCTCTTTTCTTGTTAGGACGACACCTGTGGCATGTGAGGGTTCCCAGGGGTCTGTGAAAAAGCAGAGCTTAAAAAGTCTGTCTAAAATTGAATGCACACACACAGACTATATAGATAAAATATGTAAATATATTATAAAGAACACTGGAAAATAATATATATATGTATACTAAAACATGTTTAGTTTTATGGGTGTAATCGTGTGTGTGTGTGTGTGTGTGTGTGTGTGTATATATATATATATATATATATATATATACACATACATATATATTTACTTCTCTAGTTTTACCAAATTCTAAATGATTAATTTATAATATCAATATAGGCTTAAGGTGGAGACTTAATTGTTTCCAAGTGCTTAGAGTCCTCTTTTTCTTTCGAGTAAAGAGATTCATCTAGTTTTAGTAGGACAGCTACATACACTATTTCTTAGTTCCATTATAGGTCCGTTTAACCGCATGCCTAAATTTGGCCAATGGGATATGAGCAGAAGCCATGGGTAGGACTTCCAGATCACCTCCTTAAAGAAGCTTGCCCAGGACTCTCTGTATCCTTGCTTACCTTTGGGTGAGAAATGCAAATACTGGAGCATATGGTTGAAGTTGACAGAGCTCACTGCCATCTCTGCTTGCTTACACTCTGGGCTGTGATATGAGAGGGAAATCAACTTCTAGTTTATTTTGCTCACTACGTTTTACAGTCTCTTTATTATAGAAAGCTAGCTGTTACTCTAGATCCAACTAAATCCAAGAGGTGATCATTAAATTGGTTATACTGTTTCATTGTTTAATATAAAAGCATAAAGATATTTCCCTCTTTTCTTCCTCATCATTGTGAGTATCTGTAAAGACTCAGTCACAAAGTGAGTCATCCTTTTCTGAAAAATAATACTGGTTAAAAATAGAACAAGCAAAGTCACCACAGATTATTTTTAAAATTGTGCCTTTTCACTAGACAGATGTGGCATTTTAATTTATATGAATAAACATTCATAATATGTATGAATAACGTGTATGCATAAACTTATATGCATATTTATGCGACAAGTCTTTACCAGTTGACACAAAAATACCTGGGCAAAATTCAGTACGTAAGGGAAATGTGATATGAAGCAATCAACATCTTGTTCACGTTGCCTTCATCAGCACCCAACACAGAAATAATGAACATCTGTATAGACAAAAATATGATACTTCCTTCATCACAAAAGAGTAACTTTTCAGGCCATGGTGTTAGTTTCACTTAAAATATACCCTTTGTTACATTTTAGTACAACATGGGAAAATGCACATGGGGAATGTTCTGTAAAGGTATTGCCAATCCATATTTTATATGATCCTATTTGTAAATCTTTATTTTAGATCAATTTGGCCAAGTTATTTTCACTTGAATAAGACAGGGTATGATTCAATTGGTTTTGTTCTAAAAATGTATTGTTCCATTTATTTCCTGAACTCTGTCTATAATGATTTGCATTCTATTGTCCCTGCTGTTCACTGACACCTACCGTAATACAATCATATCCCTCTAGTTTTGTTCTATTTCTTTTCTTACCTCCTCTTAATTACCCCTTTTGTACCCCTGGTCTATGGTCTCTGTGTCTCTAATTCATAGAGGTACCAATTTCACAACCCCCAAGGCTTGTCAGGTTAAAGATTAATGAGCAGACTATACCCAGAGGCTTTGGAAAGGTTAAGCATAATTACAAATGGGTATTTTATGCAATGCTGGAGATGTGCAAGCTGTTTTTTTTAAAAGGGCAAGAAAAAAGGTAATGAAACTTATGGGATTCGTGTCAACTATTGTATCTCAAAAAAGGTCTTGTTAAAATGAGAAATTAACATGCTAAATGAAAGGGATTGTTAAATTCTACCTTTTGTTTTATCTGTGATTAAAAGACGCACACACACACGCAAAGAACCATATGGTAGAATTAGTACAATCACAAGACTGTACAATCACTGACTTTTAATTTTACCTTTTTTTCTGTATTATGAAAATGAACTTTCTCCTATTTAGTGCAAAAAGAAAAGTTATAGACTGAAATAAATACAAGAGCTGAGCATTGCTATTAGAAAAATCAAATAGCATTCAGAGACAGAATATGTAGTTTCCACTTGAAATTTTATACCTCACCATGTAAAAAGGCACTTTCATGGAAAAAAATAAAACCTCCTTAGAAATGCAGTTACACAATTATTGTAAAAAACAAGCTGAACATCTGGCCATCCCAACACCATGGGTATAGTATTAGGAATTACAGTAATTAAAAGAAATCCAGTCAATGTTTTACTAATTATAAAGTGTTACCAGGGTTAAAACATTTGTGTTTAAGAGCCAGAAAGCTTTTGACCTAATAGGAGGTACTTTTCCCCAAAATGTTTCAGAACAAGGGAACATGCTGGAATTAACTTTGCTCAAAACAAAAAAATAATGAGAATATTGATCTCTAAATGTTGCGTTGAGAAATGAGGATTTTTTGGTAGCAAAGAAATTAGACCTTAACAGTGGTAATTAATTCCCTTTCAGATTATTTAGGGCCCTACTAAGGGCAGCCCGCTTCTCCTACCCCCTGGATCCAATGGATTTCTCCACTTGTCCCACCAATGACTTTGCCAGTCTAGTTTCTCGGGCTTGCACCAACTTTTCTCTCTCTCCACTGAAATGTTTCGGTTAACATAGAGCATGAAAATTTCTATTTCATTTAAAAGGGGGGAAAAGCCACTCTCTTGACTCTATTACCATTCTATCTACCAACCTATTTTCCTAATTTTCTTTATAGCACGATTCCTTGAAATACTTGCCTATTTTTACTGCCTCTTGCAGTAAAAAAAGCAGTGGTGCCTTGCTTCCCACTTGCTCTTTTCCTTTTTTTCTTTTTTAGGGCCACACCAGAGGCATATTTAAGTTCCCAGACTAGGGGTTGAATCAGAGCTACAGCTTCCCACCTGCACCACAGCCACAGCAACACCAGATCCAAGTCGCATCTGTAACCTACATCACAGCTCATGGCAACACCAGATCCTAACCCACTGAGGGAAGTCAGGGATCAAAAATGCATCCTCATAGATACTACTTTGGTTCTTTACTGATGAGCCACAATGGGAACTTCTTCACATGCTCTCTTAAATTCACTTCCCATTCTTACTTAAAATTAGGCTTTGAACTGAACTGAATGGCTGTTGTTAAGGTTATTGATGACCTTAGTCCTCCTCTTCCATCATCAGCATGTGGCATGCAGATTTCACATCCATGGATTCAACTAACCTAAGGGTGAAAATATTCATGAAAAAGGCTAGAATCTACAAAAGCAAACCTTGAATTTGCCGAGCTCTCAAAACTACTTACATAGCATTTACATTTATTTATGCAGCAGTTATTTGTATTCAGTATTGTAAGTAATCTAGAGATGATTTAAAGCACATAAGAGGATGTGCAGAGGATTGCAAATCTGTACTATTTTATAAAGGGGGCTGGAGCATTCTCAGATTTCAGTATCCATGGGACTCCTGCATAGACACTAGAGGACAACAGTAATTCCTTCCTTCTGGATATATTTTCTTCACTTGACATCCGGGACATCCACAGGTAATTATCTTTACACCTATCTTTACACCTGTCTTTCTGGTTGCTCCATCTCATTCTCCTTGCTAGCTCCTAATCTTTCCGAATTCTAACGGTTGTTTAGAAATGGCCCAGGATCATCCTTGAACGTGTTTCCTCCTCTTTCAAAATCCGTTCCCTTGGTGGGTTAACTCAGTCTCATGGCTTTAAATGTCATGTATATGCTGCTGACTGATAGATGAGAATGTTTACCGTAGACCAAATGTTCATATTACCTAGACCCTTCTAGTTAGGTGGGCCCACTGGATTAGCCACCACCAGTGGGTGATGTCTATCTCTTCTAGGCAGTGTTTAAGAACTAATGTGAGGAGTTCCCGTCGTAGCTCAGTGGTTAACCAATCCAACTAGGAACCATGAGGTTGCGGGTTCGATCCCTGGCCTTGCTCAGTGGGTTAAGGATCTGTCATTGCCGTGAGCTGTGGTGTAGGTTGCAGATGCGGCTCGAATCCCACGTTGCTATGGCTGTGGCGAAGGCCGGCGGCTACAGCTCCTGTTAGACCCCCAGCCTGGGAACCTCCATATGCTGCATGTGCGGTCCTAGATAAGGCAAAAAGACAAATAAAAAGCAACTTATGTGAGACCCTCCCACAGTGGTGGAGATTCATGGTGATGATGCAGGCTTCATATCCAAACAGTGGTATCCTGAGATAAAACCATCTTAGGTCTCTGAGTCAAGTGCTTAGAAGTGACCTGCCATGGGAATGTGTGTGGACATATAGCCAAACTTATATGAGCAAGAAATAAAGCTACTTTGCTTTAAACACAGGGTCAACAAATGTCTTCAGTAAAATGACACGTGGTGAATATTATAAGCTTGCAGCCCGTGCCATCCCTGTTGCAGCTTCTCAGTTCTGCCATTGCAATGGAAGAGCAGCCATAGACATAACGTAAATGAATGAAAATGTGGCTGTGTTCCATTAAATTCTTATTTACTGAAATGGGTAGCAGGCTGCATTTGGCCTATGGCCTATTGTTTGATGACCCTTGTTCTAAGCCATCAAAAATTTGGTGTTTATTTTCATAGCATATAATCCAGTCTACATGGAAAATACAAAATTCAAATATATGTCTTCATGCTAGGACTCCAGGCACATGTGTGATTGACATGGGCTCCTAATTGCTCCCATTTTAAATTTACCTTATTCTCAGTCCCGAAGGTCGGTGTCATATTATCAAAAGATGTCAGATCGGGTCACTCTTTGGCTCAGAATTACCTAGTAACTTTCTATTTACCAAAAGTCTAAAATTGTTACAATTGCTTGCAAATAGGGTAACCGTTCATTCCAGTTTTCTAGGAATGTACACAGGTATAATTAAGCTTACCTCCTTTCACTTTCAAAAGTGTGATAAAATAATGAGCTATATATAATCATAAAACCAAGGAGGATTTGGCACCTCAAATCATCTTAGTGGCCTCTATTACTATTTCGCCATCTTAAAGAAAATCTAAGTAACCCCCCCACCATCTCAAGCCCAATCTCGGCTTTTTCCTTTCCATCTCTTGTAACTTCTCTCATCTGAAGCCAGGCATATTCCAGGCATATCCTCCTCCTCGGCCTTTCTTAACACAAAAAAACAGTATTTAATGTTAGTACTTGGTACAATTCCTGTTCCCATTTCCTAAGATATTCTTCCCCAGACACACCCTTGTATTCTTCCTTCACTTTTATCATATTTTTCCATAAATGGCATATTCTCAGTGTGGCCTTCCTCAACAGTCTTGTTTTAAATTGCACTGTCCACTTTCTTTCCACCTCCCTGATTTATTTATTCCTCAGCATAACACTTTTGACTATCTATAATATATAAGTATGACATAATGTTCTTATTTAACTTACTGAGAATATTTTCACACTGGAATGTATGCCCCCGAAAGTCAGAGGTTTCCCCCCAAATCTAGAGCAGAGACTATACATAGAAAGTGCTCTATAAGTATGTTATGAGTGGATAGCATCTACAATGAATAGTATCTGTTTAGGTCCTAAAAAGGGGATTGTTTCTCTTCAACTTCAGTTGCATTCAATGGGATGATCTGGATGATCTGTGTCTTAGCCTGGATCTCCTAGAACAGACACTTAGGGAAGGATTAAGTGACAATATTTTATTAGCGAGATCTAAATGTTAAATAAGAGTGAGGAAAGAATGAAGCAAATGAGAATCTTATGAGAAGCAATGTAAGGCCATATGTTACAGTGTTAGCCACTGCTTCACGGTGAAGAGACCCCGAAGATTGCTTCACAGGAGATTTTGCTCAGGCATATGGAATATTTCTTGGAAGTTCCAGTGGGAGAACCTGTCTAGGATCAGTCTATTAGAGGCAGAAAGAGGAGCAAATGGATCTATTCTGCTCACTCCTATTTCATGTTTCCCATTGGCCAAAATTAGTTACCTGGGGATTTAATGCCCTTGAACTTCCTACCTGCATTATTGGCTCTTCAGCAATTGCTCAGAAAGCCAGATCCTAAACCCCATGATGTGGTGTTTTGTTTAAGTTTATTAGTATTTCAAAGAGTCAGAGGTATAAGTCTGTTTGGCCTCAGGCATAGAAAATGGGTGGAGACATACAGGGTAGCTGTTGAGATTAGGTATGCAAAAGTCAGGGATGTCAGAGAAAACTTGAGAGGGTACCTAGGATGTGGTTTTATAACCATTTTTAAAAATTGGTCGCATCCATATTTTATGGCCCCAATTACTACGTTCACCTCTCTTTTGCAGGGAAATACACATATTGACATTTTTCTTCCTTTTTATCAGCAATATAATATTAATTTGCAGCTAGATTATGTAGCTGCATAGAATAAATGTTTAGTTTTGAAGAACACATTATTAAAAGCTTGCCAAAAGTCCAGGAAAAAAAGGTGTGCTTAGAATCTGACTGGTGGAGAAATTCCACATTGCTAGCAAACTGCCTCGCACGTGCTGCTCTATCAAAGGCTAAACTGTGAATTGTGAGGGTGTGCTCAGGTGGATAGTAAACAGCCAATTTCTATGGCCAGCTCTTCAGAGGATAGTGTCAGTATCAACTACCTGCCCTCCCAGAGAAAGTTGAGATTCTGTCCTCAACCACAGAGCTGGGATTGAAGCTGAACCATGAGTAAAACTGAATTCTTCAAAGGTAAAGGTAACCAAGAACAATAAAGACCACAGATTCCGGAGTTCCCTTCATGGCTCAGTGGTTAACAGAGGTTGCGGGTTCGATCCCTGGGCTTGCTCAGTGGGTTAAGGATCCCGCGTTGCTGTGGCTGTGGTGTAGGCCGGCGGCTACAGCTCCTGTTAGACCCCTTGCCTGGGAACCTCCATATGCTGCCGGTGTGGCTCTAGATAAAGGCAAAAAGACAAAAAAAAAAATGACCACAGATTCCTTCTTCCCTCTTCTGGGAAGTGTGCTGTCTGAGCCACGTGCCGAAGCAGGTGTGCTCCATTTCTCTCTGTAAAGCAAAACCGAACCTGCTCTTTCATTCCGAATCACTGTGCAGGACAGTCTTACTCAGTTCAGACAAAGTGCCGGACACAGAGCTATCCAGAGAAAAAAATAACCAGATGATTTGATGGCTGGATGTGCAAGTTCTCCTCAAACATGTTAAGTTCAGATCAGTAGTTCTCCAAATTTGAATACCCATACCTAGTCAACAAACACAAGTTTTGTTTAGCTATTTTGAATATTTAATTTAATATTTTTGAATATTTAATATAGTCAATCAACAAAATTTCCTTACACTTCTTACTTCTGAATTCCAAACATAAGATATTAGGGCTCTGTGGAGGTTTGGTCTCCATTGTTTAAATCAGACCTCAGAAATGATCTCTCCATCACTGACACAGGAAGACATCCTAAACTGAAACCTGCAAATCTATTTTTTAAACTCACTACTTCAGCTAGACATTCAAGATCTTTGAGCACCATATGGAGAGCTTACACAATTGAAGTTTATTTTGAATAGCCTGGCAAGCACAATTATGAAGTGTTTGTGAATATATCATAATTTCAAAGTTAGTTATTAAATTAGAACATACACTAATTTTTATACTTTCAAGACAAGGCTATTCAGAGACAAAAATTAGAATTTCTTCCCTCATCTGCAGTTACCACAGTGTCTTTCCATGTGTTAATAAGAAATGATGTGATGACCATGATTCCTTTGTTACTTGGTTTATTTTATGGTTATTTAAGTAATATTATAATAAAGAGAAATAAATAATAAAATCGGTAAGGAACAACATTGCAACGTTGACCCACTTTAAGTCCAGATCAGAATGCATTTACCAAGACTTTTTTACTGAGGAGACTTTAACACAAATGATATCTATGAAACTAACAATATTGGAGCAGAAATCAATTAAGAAACTTTCTAAAGGCTTCCATAGTTCCTGTCCCTTAACTAAATTTTTTCTTTCCTGGTTTTGCTCTTAGTGGGTGTTTTCCTAGAAACATTTCCACTAATGAAAATGTCTTTCAATTTAACAGTTTTAGAGATAGGGTAAGATTTTGTCCCTTAAAAAGGCGCTATTTTCCTATAAATATGGAGTGTACTAATGACTAAAAAAGGAATATTACAAGGTCAAAATGATAATAGAGAATGGTTTCCAAAAAGAAAAATAATAAGAAGAAAGCCTGAGGAGGTGTGTCACAACCATTGGTGCAGCTTGGGTGGGCAGAGTACTTTGGAAGGTCATGTTCAAGCTATGGGGAAGCACAAAAGAGCACATGTCAGCATTTACTAGTCATTAACATATGTTACCTCACATGACCTTCCTGACAACCCATTCACTGTTAGATTCTGCAACATCACACAAAGAACTAAGGTTCAGAAAAGTTTGGAAACTTGTCTCAAGTCACACATATCAATAGTTTTCAAACTTCTGAGTACAGTATAATCATTGGCAGAGGTATCAAAAATCCAGGTACCATAGTTCTATCCCCACTGTTTTCCAGTTAAGTATTTAGTCTGCAGCTTTTATAACCATTTATCTTCAGTATGAGAAATGCAAAGTTGGGCAGCAAGTAACAAATCCAAGATTCAAATCTATATTCATATATCTGCAAAAGAATTAAGTCTCGACTAAGACCAGCATTGGACAGGAAATAAAACTGATAGAGTTTATAATAATTAGTGTCCCTTTTTTACTGCTCATTTGAACATTAACATTGGATGAGACATTAATCATCCTTAGTCATAAAAACTTGTTTCCCCTGAAATGAAAGAGGAATTTTCCTTTGAGCACTTATTTTAGGATTTGATTCTACATATACTCTGACTGGACTAATTAATTTGGTTATCATTGCTCTACATTTAAATTTAGACAGTTCCAAAATCTTTTCTAGTAGCAATATTGGAGATAAATAGAAAATATGGCCAAGGTTTTGTCCAGAGAAGTAGGAAGTGCGATGGATGTGATTACTTGCTCCAAAGAGGCTTACAAGAGCTGAAGCTTGGAGGTTTTATGGTGTTACCTACTCCCTCACCGCACATTTGAATTCAGTAACACATAGATTTAGAAGCATGGCTAATCATCAATAGTAATGCGTGGATGCACTGTGGTCAAGTAAATTCTGCTATCAGAGCATTTTCTTTTCTCAGTAATTATTTATTAAATTGCAATAATTCTTCCCTTTTTCAAATGAGAAAGGGAACACACATTTTTCAAAACATTAAAACACTTAACCTCCTGACCCCCAAATTTTTCAAGCTGAATTTGCAAATCTAAGCTTTGATTTAGCAAAGATCAATCAATAAATAAAATAAGAATAGATTCATCTCACATTTCTATATGTTTTGTACTTTGCTAGAAGAGAAATATTCTAAATTATTTTTCTTAAGAAGCAATAGTTTCTTTTCTTCCTCTTTTAGGTCAAAGACTTCAAGCTTATGGATTTCAGCTTTGTATTTATTTCCTATTGCAACAAGCATTTGTTGGGCATGCTATTAACAAGATTTTCTGTTATGTATTTTGAGTCTTTCAAAGATGAACAAGAAGTTACCCGAGTCCTTGGAAAGTTTACAATTCACTGCTTTAGGTCAATTTTGTGGGAAAGCAATAACCAAACCATTAACTCAAAGAGAAATGCAAACAGTATCAGACAAAAACTTACAACATAGATCTCAGACAACTGATACATCCATCTCACCATCAGAAACCAGAGCTGAGGCTGGTCAAGACATTGGGTGGGGAAAAATCAGAGACAACAGAAGGAACAGGGACAGACTTAGAGGCAAAAACATAAAGATGGGGGCTTAGAAAACAGGCAGAAAATTTGGGGTCAGAAAAAAAAGAAAGACAAAAGAAAACTGGAAGCAGGAATTACTATTCAAGTAGAAAATGTAGAAAAGAATAATGTCCATAAAGAAAAACAGATCTGTTTTCATATAAAATGGTAGAAGATCTTCCTTCTGAAATATGAATCCGTGAGAAGTTGATATTCAAAGAAGCTGTACTGACAAATCCCCACAGAAAATGAAGCTGCAATATATCCTAATTATTTGAGGAACTGATAATTTAACAAAGGAATCGTGTGCAGATGATGGTTATAAATTGGCCTGTTTTCACAGTTTAGCATGACAGCTGGATTCTAGTTCTGTTCCATCAATAGCTGCCAAAAGTGCACAACACAACTTGAGTTTCAGTTTTCTGGAACCAGGAAAGGAAAGGTTGGAGGCACATTGGGGGAAAGAAGAGAGATTTGAGTTCCAAGATTCTGAAACATGGTAACACATAGATCAGTGTTAAGGGTAGATCAGGAGAAAGTAGAGAAAGTGATAAGGGCATTCTGTATAGGCCATATAACAGGGAGGAGGAGCAAAAAGTGTCTCATGTGACACCTCATAAAGGAAGGGAGATTGATTTATTTATTATTTATTTTGTCTTTTTAGGGCCATACCCACAGCATATGGAGGTTCCCAGGCTAGGAGTTGAATCAGAGCCACAGCCACAGCAATGCAAATCCAGGAGGCATCTGCTATGTACACCTCAACTTGAGGCAATGCTGGATCCTTAACCCAATGAGTGAGGCCAGGGATCGAACCTCCATCCTCGTGGACATTTGTAGGGTTCTTAACCTACTGAGCCATAACAGAATCTCCAAGAAGCAAGATTAAAACCAGTGTTATAATGGGACTTTTAAAGGTTTGGGGGGAAAGCAAAGATAAATGTATGATGAAACACAAAGAGACAATATATAAACAGGCAATAGCAGTGAAGATTTTGTCTTAAGATGAGAGAATTTACATGGGGATGGAAGGGAAAAAGTTAGCAGAGATTGAAAGAGTGGATATGTGGTGGTGGGGTGCTAAATTCAATTTTCTTTTTACCTTGATCACCACTGTAATTTGGAGTGGCCCTGGGGTCACCTTCTCCACTCCAAATCTCTGGCCCCTAGAGCCAGGCAATCAAGGCTCTTTCTTACCAGCCTTTCAAAATCCATCTCAACATAGGCAGCTGTCACCAAAACTAACCTATGGGCAGGAAAGTTGAATTCTATTTTTCAGTCTTACATTTGAGATATTAAGCTGCTGACAGACGTACGATGGAGCCACAAGTGTATCACTGGCCCGGGGAACCTAGGAAATGGAAGCAAGGAAAAGATGAGACCCAGTCCAGAACTTTGGTCCCTGCAACATGAGGCCAGTAAGGCAATTTTGGGAGTGCCTACAAGAACTTTTCAAGACTGATGATGCCCATAGGGGAGGGAGAAAGGTGATGGAGTAGGAAGGAGATGTGAGAGGCAATGTAATGAGGACTTGTGATTTAGGTGTGAGCAGATCATATTTAATGGGACTGGAGTTTATTTTATGTGAAAGAGTTGAATGGACTGAAAAGGAGCAAAGGCCTTTTAGATGGAATTAAAGGTATAATCAAAGATAGGAATTAGGTACTTCAGGTAGAGAAGTGAAACCAGTAAATATGAGGACACTTCCTAATGAGAAAAGGGGGCTATGAATTTGCCTCACAAGATGAAGGTGGCTGATTATGGGATGCTCCATAGTCTCTTCCTTTTCTCCTAGGGCTTAACTGCCTTCCCTTCTCATCATCACAATGGGGATAGCCAGGAATCTCTTTTAAACAGCCTGAAAATCAGGGAGACACATACAAGCCAGTATAAGTTAGAAGGGCAAGAAGAATGCACACATAGGGAAGGCCTGTGCATAACTCTGGAGCTGTCACAGAGCTCCAGAAGGGTTAGTTCCTGAAATTTATACTTGATGTTGTATAATACCTGCTCACTTATGCTGGAGGAAAATCTTCCATACTGGGCAAAAAAAGCCAGTCTTGTGAGGGATGAAAGGGTGTTTTTCTCACTGATAGTATTTTGGTAATCGTTTTGTATTTAATCATCACCATGGGTAGGAAGCCTGTGGCTTTCTCTGGCCACTGCTGCCATTGAAGACAGTCATTATTCAGTGACTCAGGTTCTTTCCCTTTACAGAAAGGAAAAAAGAGTTACGCCATACCTAAGTGAAGACTCTCTATTAGAAGATGCCCACTTACTGAAGGAATAGAAGCTGGCTCCAACAACCAGACAGGAAGGAAGGTGGCAGCACACAACCACTAAAAGAATGACAGGGCCATTGACAACACTGATTAGAACCTCTTAGTACCAAGAGGGCAGAATATTCAACCTCCAGGTGACCTCAAGCCTCATTATATATTCATTGTAACACATTAACATGTCAAGTGACATGCCCACTGGCACCATGACAGTTCCAAGGCTCACCAAAAAACCTGAAAAGTGGGTGGCAACCTAATTCCTGGAAATACCAGCTTTTTCTCCAAAATAGTTGGGATAGTCCCCCACTTGTTAGCCAATGAAATTACCCTGCCCATAAAAGCTAACCACCTCACACCTCAGGGCTGCTCTCACCTTATGAGATCATTTGAATTCTACCTGGGGAATGTATATCTCCCTAAGTAAGCTCACTGTCACTTTACTATGGCTCACTCTTGAATTCTTTCTTATGTGAAGCCAAGGACCTTCACTTAGTGACCAATCCCAGGAACTCACCTGAGACCTGAGACCTGATCATTCTCGCTCCCTCATTCTCCTGCAAACCCTCAACTGAATCAAATCCAAAGGTCTCTCTGAAGCCAACTCTGGATAATTTTTCCCCATTGAAGTCCAGAAATAAGTATATCTGGTGCTATCATTTCTAATTAATTTTAATCTCCATGCTTCAGTCTGTTTTGTTGCCAAGCTGCAGAATACAACTTAGAAACAAAGAGCAACTAAAGTGATTCAGTAGCTATGATGGACAGTTGAGGATGCTCAAATGTCAGTGTATTAAACTTATTTTTATTGTCCACCTTTTGTTTGGGAAATAAGGAAACCACGCACGCCGTAGATATTTATGGTTGCACCTGACACTTCAAACATATGTGATCTGGCTTCAGAAGATTTATAACGGCAGAAGTGAAGGGAGCTATTCTGATATGGATCATCTTTGAGGAGATAAACTGTAACTGGTCTCCTCGGGATGGAAAATGAATAAATGGGTTTGAATGCTGTTTACCAAAGCAAGTTCACCACGGCTGAATAGCAGTTTAAGATGCGTAACAGTCAGACATTCAGTCCTGGTTGTCTGTAAATTAAGGTATTAAATTTGTAAGATACTGTTTTTAATTCACAGTTTTAATGTAATCGTGTTTACTCAATTGGAGTTGTCGGACATTGTAATTTCTGAGTTCTAATCTGTTTTTTAAAAAGGCAGAGCAAGCATTGATTGTCCTCATTAAAGTCTGAACAGCAGCTATAAAAGCAGCACAATGGAGCCCTGCATCAGCTTCAGAAGAAAGAAGAAAGGAAATGATGGACGCAAACGATGGAACAGGAAAAGAACTTACATTTTTCACACCTGTTCTGGGCACCCTCTTGGGTTATTTGCTATGGGGTAAAAGGGCTCTGCAGAATGAGCTTGTGATAAGGTGAGGCCTGGACATTTGCTGACAGCTGGAAGGATTTATCCTTAATATTCCAGAGGCAGCACTGCGGAGAGCTGAGCTTTTGCTAGTGGTCTGCCAGCAACACAGAAGTTAGGGTAAACACATAGGGAAAGTATCACAAAAGTTAAGAAACCAAGAAAAAAGGCAAAAAAGGGAAAACATGGGTTGGTGCTTGGAAAGAAACTGAGGACAATGAAACATATTTTAATTTGGAAGCTTTTCTTCTTTATCTTTCTCTTGAAACATTTTATTTTACTATGACCTGGTGATTTGATGCTCTTCACCTTAAAACAAAATGAAACAAAAAACCTCTCTGAATTCACAAGTGAAATAAAAACTCTGGCCATCTATTGTGTTACCATGCAATTAGATATATGATTAGTCAATAACCCAGGATGGATGGAACATTTCAGCTCATAATAACTTTGGGGTCTCATGGCCTTTGGAAAGAAATACTACTCAAGCTTTAAATTCCAGCTGAACTCTGCATGCTATTAGGTCAGGAGAACTTAGACCAGATGAGTCCCTTTCACAAGCACACGCCATGCTGTGTGGATCCGGCTGTGGAAGCAGTTTGCCAATCTTATCTTCAGTAACACATAGTCGGTGTTCAGCCAGTAATGAATGTCAAAATAATACTTAGCTGCCCTTTGGGTGATTCAAAGGGCTCTGGCCAGAAAAATAGGCATAATAACCTTTCTGGTATGTTTCTCATTAATTGTCCTTCAAACTGAGAGAGGTATTTTCAGAAGATTGTTTGCTTGTGCAGAAAGATCAGGGAGCAACGAACAGTGTGAAAAATACAGAGTTGGACAATATGAGTGATGTACTGCACGAAGGAAAATGAAAGTCCAGTCTTGGCACTGCGATCAGCCTAGGAATCTGGGCAAATTTTCTGCCTATCTAGCATTTCTGAGCTCCCATATGCAAAATGAAGATTTACATAAAATGAGTTGTGTATGTTTCCCCTTTGTCCTTCTATTCAAGCAAACTCCCAGCCTTAACTGGACACCCAGAAGAATAAAAGCTCAAATGTCCAGGATCAGAGAAGGAGCATGAAATGGATAAGCTTGTTATGGACATCTGGGGCAAAACCTAAAAGAAGGGCCACAGGCTGAAAGCGGGAGCTGGCAAATAAAATTCCTGTTTCTTTTTTGCCTGCACATTCTATGTCCCTTCTAGAAAAAGAAAAATGCAGAGTTCCATTGTGGCTCTGTGGGTTAAGAACTCGACGTAGTGTCCATGAGGATGCTGTTTCGATCACTGGCCTTGCTCAGTGGCTCAGTGACGTAAGGATCTGGCATTGCTGTGAGCTGTAGTGTAGGTCGAAGATGTGGCTGGGATCTGGTGTTGCTGTGGCTGTGGTGTACACCAGCAGCTGCAGTTCTGATTCGACCCCTGGCCCAGGAATTTCCATATGCCATGGGTGCAGCAATATAAAAAGAAAAGAAAAAAAAAAGGAAAAGAAAAGGAAAGCAGACAAAAGAGAAAAGAAGAGAAGAGAAGAGAAAAGAGTAGAAAAGAAAGGAAAGGAAAGGAAAGGAAAAGAAAAGAGAAAAGAAAAGACAAGACAGGAAAAGAAAAGAAAAAATGCTGGTGGAAAGAGTTTTAACAAAAATATTTTGTCAAGGAAAGCTGATGCAACTCTAGAGATGAAACACAGCTTGAAATCTGGGAAAATGAGAGTGAGCATTGAATGACAGGCAAACATCTCATGAAATAAGTGTGGTGCAGACGCTTTAAGAGAGAAGTGGAATCTGGGCCATTGGGGGATAAAACAAAGGTGAGCCCCTGATAGTTGCGGTGTGACAGAACTGAGGCAATGAGATAATAATGATTTAACAAAGCTTGAAAAAATGCTTTTCCCAAACTCCTGGCACAGGGGTAATTTAAAACAAGCTGTTTGTGATGATAAAAGTAGGCTTTCCAGAGAAGAGTACATTTCACTGAACTCTCTGGATTCTTTGTTCCAAGAAAATGTTTTAAAGAGTGTTTTCCTATATATTCGAATATTCCCCTTTCTCCTTTACTACTGGACTCTCGTTGTTTTATACTGAATCTAATGGGTTTTAGTTTTATTATAACTGTGTTTATCATATTGTAAATGACCTGAAATTCTTTCTGGGAAACAGCAGGGTATAAATTAACTTACAATAAATTTTTAAAATACTACCCAATCTTGGTACTCCCTAGGTTTTTCAAGCAAGAGAAAATAGAGATTAAAAGGATACACACACACACACACACACACACATTTAAAATTATATAATTTTATAAAGTTATATTTAAATACTTTGCATTTATGTATTTGTATTTATAACTGGTATAAATGTATATGTTAATTTTGCATATATAGCCTATGATGGGAAGAGAATGGTTGTGTAATTCAGTTAAAAAAAAATAAAAGATCAGTTTCATGAACTGGTCGCCTCTTTGAGGTTGGTGACTGCCTTCACCTAAAGCTTACTATGAGAGAATAGTTACAATGCACCTAGCAGAAATGAAAACTGGAAGAGCATTTGCAAGGATTCAGATTCTCAGAATGAGAATGAAGAAAAATAATGTATAATTTTCAGAATTAGAACAAAAAATAGAGCTATTAAAAGAAAAACTATCTTCATGTCAGTGAAATAATACCCATTTATGCTAAAAGGTCACTAATTGTTTATATTCTTCGGAAGCTTGTTGAATCAAGCAGTTTCTTCACTAAAGACATTATATAGAAGACTGTGCACTTTGCTTTGCCAAAGCAAATGCATCAATGAGGAAAAGAAAACCTGTGAGAAAAGAGTGATAGGAAATGAATAACTCTGTTCCGTAGCACTGACCCTGTGAGGTCAGGAAAAACCAAACACTATTTATATACTTAAGTGCACATTTATTCATTTAATCCTCAACTGCCCTGTGAGAAAGTTCCTTGGTTCCAGGCCTTGCACCTTCTCAGTGGCAGGGCCTGGATTCAGACTAGCACTCACCTTCATCATCAATTACCTAAAGAAATGAGCCAAAAGGGGGAAAAGGACAAACTGGGAAAACAAAACAGCCTTCCTTGTCTAACAACGTTCAGAAATGGAAAAACTGATGAAGAAAACAATGCTGAGAAGACTGAGTGAAATATGCATATGTCTATGAGTATCCAATTTATTAAACAATAGCCAATGAGTAGCTAACATTTAAAAGAGACAATGCTCGCTGTTGGAGGAGTTGCAAGAAATTTCATTCTTTGACTTCAGTATGTTCCATGGGATCCTCTCGTGGCTTCCTGTGGCTTCAGAAAAAAAAAAAAATCCTTAATTTGACATCAGGTGACTGGTGATCCAACCTTGCTTACTGACAGTGTTCTGGCAGCTTGTTCTCGAGCCATTGTACATCAACCCTTCTCTCCTGTCTTGGTGAGTTTTCTGTGACAGGAATCTCCCCTATACACCATCCATAGCGCTTTTTGACCTGGCTAAAAGAAACCCTTCAAAATGCAACTCAAACATATTTTTGAACCCTTGTCAGACTAAACTCAGGTCTGAGTTAAGTATCTCTCCTTTCCGTTCTCACCGCCTCTCACAGAATCGTTTCCAGTTTATTTTTTCTACAACTAACATTTAAAGGTTATCTTGCAAGCAGGAATTATATCTTTCCTCTATTTTGCTCTGCATTAAGCTCGACCATAGGAGTTTTGTAAAATAGTTTAGTTAATGGGTAGATGAATGCCAGATTTGAAGTAGGGAATCTATGCAACATCTCTCATAAACAATTATAAAATTTTTAAAAAGAAATAGGAAACCAAGAGAAAAATGAATAAAATAGCAGTATTTGACTTGTTCTTAAAATCTTTCTCACTTCACAAAGGATTGGAAGCATCTTACAACAATGTTTCAATACGTGAGGTAAGACATATAGGGAGTCATTACAGAGGGGAAATAATCACATCTTGGGTTGAATAAGTGCACGAGAAAGCATTCCATATTGTATTATAGAAACATGAGGGATGAGGGTCCACAAATGTAGTTCCTAGCAACCAAAGCATGATCTGGTACCAGATTCACAGGGGTCGTGATATGAAATCAAATCAGTTTTTCAGTAGAAGTAGAGCTGTTCATGATTGGTAAACCTGAGGGAAATTTCTTCCTCTGGTTTCTCATAAAAAAACTCTGTGTGATAAAGAACCCCATGTTTCCTATGCTTCTTTACACTTTCTATAATAATGCATTTCACATAGCCGTTTCAAATAAAATCTTTTCATGTAGGTCAATGATCCAGCACTAAAGCATAATTCAGTAAAAGTAAACCTAAGAGGGGTCAAAATAATACTGTCTGACATTGTATAATAGACTTTTCTCTGATGGTTGGACTTGATCCAAAGGTAACATTCAGGATAGCCAGAGGAACATATGTTGCCTGGCCTTCAGGAAATTCTCCATAAATATTAAATCTCATAATGGGCATTTAATAACAATCTGACAGCAGGAATTTCAAGATTATGTTATTTGGCAAGAGTCTGTAGAAGAGAACTTCTGTTCTTCTGATCAAAGTCCATTCATACGCTTTGCCAAACAATTGAAAAGAGTAAATATAAAATAAGGAATCTAATGAAAATTTATACCTGAATGCCAATCATTTTAGAGACGCATACCTGGTGGATATTTTTTTCCTTGGATGCTAGTTTTGGGTCTACACCAGAAAATTGGTAATTAGGCAATCCAAGGCAAAAGTTTTAGAACAAAGGGTCATCAATGTTACTTGACTCTGACAGTTTCTTCAAGTTAGTATTATTAATAAGCAACCATAGTTTTAAAGAAATAAAATGTGTGTGTCTGTGTTTCGATAAAATCCACATGGGATTTGAAAAGAATATTTGCAAAATAAAATTTTTATTTTAAAGCATCTGAATTTTAGTCCATTATTAGTAAGGATATAGGAAAGTGATGAAAGATTCACTCTTAACACTAAGGACAACAGGGGATATGCAGTTCTCTGTCTGTGGAAAATCAGTAGCTCAAGTTCAGTTTTATGATGAGAGTATTAGGTATAGCTTTTAGAAGCAAAGAGCATGAAACTTGGGGAATATGCACACAGGATAATGAGAGAGGTGTTACGAGAGTTTGTTGGAAGACCAACAGCATCTGTCTGCTGCAGTTGAATTATCATTACTATTTCACAGATGTGGAAACCATTATAGAGTCTTTGTCAACAGTCACCAGGCTTTAAATAAATAGCAGTACCAGACCAGAACTCAAATGCAATGAATATTTATGTATTTATTTATTTATTTATTTATTTTTAAACTTTATGGCTGCACCCAAGTCATATGGAAGTTCCTAGGCCACGGGCTGAATCTGAGTCACGGTGTCAACTTATACCACAGTTGTGGCAATCCCAGATCCTTTAACCCACTTCACTTGGCTGGGGGTCAAACCTGCACTTCCTCAGCGATCAGAGCTGCTGCAGCTGGATTCTTAACCCACTGCAACATGGCAGGAATGCTCAGTGAGCATTTATTGATGTCTTCTCAGAGTCTATTCTCTCCTTGCCCAACTTAACAGGACTCTCACTTTCCTAAATAAACAGATGAGATAAGCTATAAATGGCCAAAGCCCATCAGTGTGTCCCATTCCCCTGGCAACAGTGGCTGATTCAGTATTGAACACAATGAGACACAAGAGAAGTAAGCTCCATGTACCAGGCAGGATTATAAGGAGGTTCCTTATTCTCTAGTGTTTATTCTCTATAGTCTTTATTCTCTAGTGTTCTTGCCATGATTATATTACAGTATACTGCATTTTACAGCAATGTAATTAAGGTTACTAATCTGATGAACTTTAAGATAGGAAGATTATCTAGTTAGGTCTGACTTGATCAATAAGCATTTTAAAGCAGAAAGTTTTCTCTGGCTTGTAGCAGGAAAGGAAATCAGAAAAGTTGAGAGATTTTCCTCATTGTTGCCACCCTGAAGATATAAGGGCAACTTGGTCAGGAATGTTGCTAGACTCTAAGACTAGTTGACATTCAGCAAGCAAAGGGCAAACTCATGCCCTGCAAGTACATTGACCTGAATTCTTCCAAGGGCAAGAAGATTGAATGACAGTTTTCCCCTAGAGTTTCCAAATGAGAACTCAGCCAGCTAACATCTCAATTTCATCCTTCTAAAGCTCAGAATAGAGAACCCAGACATACCAGGTTAGACATCTGACCTACAGAAACTGTGACATGGCAAATTTGCATTATTTAATCAACTAAGTCTATGGTAATTTGTTACACAGCAATAGAAAACTAATTAAATTTCTCAATGCAAATGAGAAAGCTCCAAATGTTTTGGCAGCCATCTGTCAAACATGAGGGGATAGTCTGCCAAGAACTGCACCACCACCAAAGAAGGGGCACAAGAAGTGGAGAAAGAAGTCAGGACTTAGTGTCTGCACAACCCGATCAAATCTCCCTCAGTACTTGCATACTTTTGGACGTTTTTGTTGAAAGAGTCAATGAATTCTATTTATTGCTTATACAGCCTGCTACGTTTTCTATTGCTTTTACCCAAAAATAAGTCAATGGATTCATCAAATTTCTTGATCCCTAGAAGATTACGAAGATTCTATTCCCGGTATTGGCTAGAAAATGGTGGTGTTTTTCCTTGGGTTTCATAGTTTCCATAAACTTCTGATTTAATGCAATAATTAGTATAAATATGTGAAATAAAGTAGAGGAAAAGACAGAGAAATAGGGTAAAATGTGGAGTATTTTAGAAGAGAAATATAAACTGAAACGATACACATTGAAATTCTAATTTTGGTGAACAGTGTATCTGAAATGCTGACTATATTGGATGACTTAACAGTATGCAGGGCCAAGCAAATTAATCAGTTTCCTCAAAGACAAATGAATGGAAGTTATTCAAATTGAACAAAGAGAAAAAAGCTAGTGTACAATATATACAGGAGACAGTGTCAGAGAAACACTATCAAATGATCTAGTATGTGTAAAATTGTTGTCACAGAAGGACAAGTAAGAGAAACCTACTCAGAAAAAATATTTGAATAGATAAGAACTTGGAAAATTCCAAATTTAATAAATGACATCTATCCACACATTCAAGAAGTTCAGCAAATTCCAAGTAGGTTAAAACTGTTTAAAAGTTTACAACTAGACGTATTAGAGTAAAACTATTGCTAACTAAAAATAAAGAAAATCTTAGAAACATGCAAAGAAAAATCATACACATTACATATGTGAAAACAGCAAAGAAACAGCTGATTTGCCATCAGAAAAAAGGAAGGTTGAAAATAATGAAACATATTTTCAGTGCTGAAAAGAAAGAACCTCAGCACTGAATTCTAAATCCATTACAATTTCTTCAGGATGAAGACAAAATAATGTGGATAAACAATAATCTTGAGGAGTTCCCATTGTGGCACAGTGGAAATGAATCCAACTAGTAACAATGAGATGGAGGGCTGCATCCTTGGCCTCACTCAGTGAGCTAAGGATCTGGTATTGCCATGAGCTGTGGTGTAGGTCACAGAAGTGGCTCTGATCCCGAGTTGCTGTGGCTGTGGTGCTGGCCAGCAGCCAGAGCTCCAATTCAACCCCTAGCCTGGGAACCTCCATACGCTGCAGGTGCGGCCTTAAAAGCGAAAAAAAATATTTTTAAATAAACTTGAGATATTATTGGTGAGAATATAAAATTGCATAGCCACTTTGGAAAACAGTCTGGCAGGCTCTTAAAATATTAAACAAAAGTATATTTTATGGGGAGGGGGAGAGATAGTGAGGGACTGCGAGTTTGGGTTAGTAGATGCAAACTATTGCATTTGCAATGGATAAGCATATCTAGTCATCTGTGATGGAACATGCTGACCATATCTAGTCATCTGTGATGGAACATGAAAGATGATAATGTGAAAAAAAGAATGTATGTATATGTATAACTGGGTCACTTTGCTGTATAGCAGAAATTGACAGAACATTGTAAATCAACTATGATCAAAAATTTTTAATACTCATTTCTTATGTGCAAGCTGAAAAAAATATGAAGTGATCTACCAGTTTCACCTTCATATATCTAATTAAGGAAATGAAAACTTAGGTCCAACCCAAATTGTCAAATAAATATTCAGAGTAGCATTATGTATGACAGCCAAAAATAAGAAATAACCACAATTTCAATTGGTAGCGGGTTAATAGATCTCAAAAGTAAGCAGTGCATCCATACAATAAAATATTATTTAACAATAAAAAATGATAAAATGGTGATATATACCACCATGAAAGAACATATAAAGCATTGTGTTAAGGGGTAAATTCAGGCATAGAAAACACATATAACATAGTTACACTTATAAGAAATATCTAGAACAGGCAACTCTCCATAAACAGAGAATTGTGGTTGTCTAGGAGTGAGTGTGGGAATGGTGATTAGCTATTAATTGGCATCAAGGATTTTTTCAGAGTGATGATAATGTTTTAAAAGTAGACTACGGTGATGTACACAACGCTGTAAATTTACTAAATTTCTGAGTTGCACAATTAAAAATGGGCAGATTTAATGGTATGTGTATAAACTATACTTTGATATTAAAAGAGAACAAGCTACAGAGGGTGCCGTAGCTTGGATAAACTTCAAACCATTACGTTGAGTGAAAGAAGTCAAACAAAAAACTACGCATCTCTATGGTTCTGTTAACATCAAGAATAAGTAGAATGAAAATTATCGGGGCATATGGAGGTTCCCAGGCTAGGGGTCTAACAGGAGCTGTAGCCGCCGGCCTTCGCCACAGCCACAGCAATGCAGGATCCCAGCCGCGTCTGCAACCTACAGCTCACAGCAACGCCGGATCCTTAACCCACTGAGCAAGGCCAGGGATCAAACCCGCAACCTCATGGTTCCTAGTCGGATTCGTTAACCACTGAGCCACGACAGGAACTCCTACTTCATAATTTAGACATAGTAAGAAAAACCAGCTTTTCAAAAAAATAGAAACATTTGAGACTATAAGAGGATGCAGTTTGTAACTCAGCAGGATCCTAGGGCCTTCCCGGGACAGACTCTTCCCCGCATCCTCTGCTTTAGCTTCTCTCTGAAGCACCGAGATAACAGTATCTGAGGCACGTTTCTTGAGTTGTTTTACAGATGCTAAAACTCCCACCAAATGGAAGAAATGAACTAGTCGATGACCGTGAGCACAAAGCCCCCAGACCTACTGGCACCTAAGGATCGATAATCTTAACTCCTGTGACACTGCCCTGTTACCTTACCATCAACCGGTCAGAGAATTGTGCAGAAGTTGATCATATGCCTGATATGCTCCTCCATCACCTTTGCTTTGCTGAAACCTTTCAGGAAGCGCAGGTGTTCTGAGCATGAGCTGCCCTGAACTCCTTATGTGGTGCCCTGCAAGAAACGCTGCAGTTTCCTTCATCATACCCTGATGTCAGTAGACTGGCTTCACTGCCCAAAGGCGAGCAGACCCAAGTGTGGTTCGGTAACAAGTTCATTTTAGCAACCGCCTCAACAGGAAATTTCTCAGGTGAAATTTTATATCAGGGTACTGTGTGATACCATACACCATGGCCTCCATAGTATTTCAGCAACAAATGTAGCAACAATATATTTTCTGTAGTGCTCTCTGATAAAAATTGAAAATATGACATTACCAAACACATTTTCAAGAGCAATTCTATAGACTTAAGAAAAATATTACCCAAGAATATGGGCTTTCTGATATCAAGGTAGAGTTTAGGCTCTCCAGAGCAGGGGAGGCCAGCATATCAATTTTATTGGCATGTAAAAAAATAGCAAAATCGAAAGAACTGATACTCTGTTTTTAGGGCTATCACATAAAGACAGCAGAGAAAAAATATATGGGAGTTATTATTTATACATGAGGTATATTTATGTGTGAATAACCCAGTTCTGGAACTGAACAAAAATCTCAACTGCTAAAATAAATGGAGAATACTGTGTTCTCAAAGCTTCAATAATACATACATATATATATATATATATATATATATATATATATATATAAAACCTGTTTTTATATATACAGTCTGTATATGTAGTTTACTATATATATATGTATGCAGTCTGTTTCTGGATTCCCGAGCTTCCTTGAGCTATCCTCAAACCAGAACATAGTCTAGAAATGTAACAACTGCAAACTGTTAAGTTTGTGGGGGTTTTTATTTTGTGGGGGGGCACCTTGAGCCCCAGGCCAGGGACTGAAACTGAGCTGCAGCTGCAGCCTTCACCACAGCTACAGCAACCCTGGATCCTCAACCCATGGAACCACAGCAGGAACTCCATCAAGCATTTTGGAGGACAAAATGAACTCTAGTCTCAGTCTCTTGCTCAGAGATTCTGTCTTCATTAGATCAATTACATTAATAATTTCAAGAATAAGTCAATCATTTCTGATCACATAGAACATATCTGAGAGAATAAGACATGAGATTTCCCTCTCACTGTTTTGCCTTATGCTTTGTGGATCTACAGGTTATTTGTGATCTCTCTAAAAGATGGCCTATAATTTCAGATGATATTGTCTTTTGTTACTCTTCAGAGTAGTAGAAGGGAGACGGCAGCATATAGTGGTGGAGGTGATATGAATTGTGTGAGCTATGTGAATCTAGGAATCTTTGTGTATCTCTGTGTGAGTAAGTACGTAGGTGTGGTTTTTGCACTGGCAGCTGTGATCATAAAACCACTAAGAACATTAGCTGGTATCTATAGCTCACAGACACCTTAACTATTCAATGAGGGATTATTTTATGAAGAAAATAAGCTTTTGTTGTATTATTTATTTATTTATCTTTTGCTTTTTAGGGCTGGACCTTCAGCATATGGGAGACCCAAAAAGCAGAAAATAAATAAATAAATAAATTTTACATAGACCTTTTTTTTTTTTTTAAGAGAGAAAAGCATACAATTAGATGTCTGCCGTGGAGACAAAGAAAGAGAAAACTGGTAGAATTGATTTGTAGAGAGAGACAAGTTAGTTAATTTAGGAAAGATGATATAGTTTGGAATTACAGCAACCTTTGTGTGAATGAATATTTGGGATTATATTTGATTAATGCTCAGATGGAGACTACATTGGCTAAGGTAAATAAGAAAATGGGGGAACTTGCAGATGTATAAAAAGACAATACATTTTCTTTCTTTCTTTCTTTCTTTCTTTCTTTCTCTCTTTCTTTCTCTCTTTATTTCTCTCTTTCTGTCTTCTGTCTTGTTAGGGTCACACCTGCAGCATATGGAAGTTTCCAGGCCAGGGTTTGAATCAGCCACACCACAGCCACAGCAAAGCAGGATCCAAGCCACATCTACTACCTACACCATAGCTCATGGCAACACCTGGATCCTTAACCCACTTATCAGGGCCAGGGATCAAACCCATGTCCTAATGGATACTAGTCAGGTTCCTTACCACTGAGCCACAATGGGAACTCCTAAGCTTTTATTTTAAACAAATAATTCTTACTTTCTATCATTGAGTATTTTCCTGTTTGTACTATGAGTGCTTGAATTGTCTCTTCTACATAGTTTGACTCAAATAATAAACGTATTTTTGGCAATCACTGCTCTCTCTCAAGAAAGATCAAAAGGAATGCAGGATATTCTATTTTTTATATGCCAGCATTATTTTCTATCCAACCTAAAGTATATCTAAGCTTGGTAATCATGATAAAATGTTACATTAGCTCCTTTTTTGAGAGAAGACTCAACATCTCAAAAAAAAAAAAAAAACCACAACTAAATAGCACTGAATTTCCTTGCAATATTAGTCAAATCACAAAAGATACCTTTATCCCTTTATCCTTCCCTCATCTCCAAAACATGGTTAGGAATTCATCTATTACAGTTTTCTCTCTGATCTCTATCAGAAGACAGCAAAAACAGAATAGACTGGCCATGCAATGGATGGCCGAAACAGAAGTACTGGTATCTGGCAGCCATGATTCCAGAGTTTTAATCTACCTTCAGAATCACTATAGAGAAATCTAGAATACTAGCTAGAAAATTCTCTGAAGATAATGTATTGCCACTGTAATTTCCTTTGCTATAAAGTGCATGTAAAACTTATGTTAAACATAATCGTGAGGAAAAACTGAAATTAGTTCTCCTTACAAATTCATGGCAGCTGTGAAAAATAATAAAGCACACATAAATACTATTGTGGATATAATTGTACAAAACCAATGAAAATTTGTTATAGAATTTTTATTAAAGACTATTTTAACCGTAAAGCTAAAAATACAATGTATACAAACTATCAGACACTGGTTTCTGCTAGACAGAGATAAAAACATTGAGAAGTTTATCATTAAACATGCATAACACATCAAGGGTAAAAAAAAAAATTAATTGGGTATATATCACTTCGTAAACTATAGTTCCAGTAAATTGTGATTTAAAAAAAAATTTACTATATTCCAAAGTGCCTCATGAAGCTTCTAATTAAAATATGGAGGTAATGGAATGTTTTTATGCAGGCAAACTGCTACCCACAGTCATGAATTAGTGGCAAGTGTGTCAGAAAATGGTGCTAACAAACAGAGAAGAAATAAAGACTAAACAAAGGCCATTTAAAGATCATGACAAGAAATATGATATATATAAAGTACTACATTTTGTTAATGAATTAAAACTATTCATTCTTAAACATGAAATTACTAACTTATTTCACTTTAATTCGGACCATTTATATTTGTGAAGCACTACAGATTTTGGAATGTCTGATCTGTACTGAATTCAAGCAAGAAGATCGGATTTCTTTTTGATGGCTGAGTAATGTGAAATCTTGCATTTGTGACAATATGGATGGATTTGGAGGTTATTATGCTCAGTGAAATAAGTCAGACAAAGAAAGAGAAATACAGCATGTTCTCACTTATTTGTAGAATCTTAAAAACAAAACAAAAAAAAACGCAGCAACAAAATAAACAAACAAGGCGAAAAACGACTCACAGATACAGAAAACTGGTGGTTACCATGAGGAAGAGGGGTGAAAAAAATGAAAGGGATTAAGAGTTACAGTTATATAAATAAATATGTCACGGGGATATAAGGTACTGCCCAGAGAATATAGTCAATATTTCATAATAACTTTGTATGATGTGTAATCTATAAAAATATCGGGTGCCTATGTTGTACACCTAAAACTAATAGAATATTGTAAGTCAGCTACACTCCAACCAATTTTAAAAAAGAAAATAATATTCCTATATCCTATCTTATAAATTTGAAAACTGTAAAACTGCAAGCACTTGATATTTCCATAAATTAGAGCTGTCCTTAAGCTTTAAAAAAAATGATATAGACAATAATAAAGAGTACATGCTCAGAATTCACAGTCTGATAAACATTTATAACATCTGTGAAAACATATCTATTACCCATAAGACTTTCTTAGTGGCTTTATGTAATCATGTCCTCTCCATTGCCCAGGCAAACACTGGTCTGTCCCTGTAGATTTGTTTTCATGTTCTAGAAATTTATCTAAATGAAATAATACAACATAAACCGTTTTTTGTCAGCATCATTCTGGGAAACTGTTTTGAGAAGCATTGATGTTGCTGCTTGGTGCAGACAGGTTGTTTGCGTTTTGTTTTGTTTTCGCAGTGTTTGAGCTCACCAGAACTTGTTTACCCATGCACCTGCTGTGGACATTTGGATCGTTTCCAGTGTTGTCAATTGCAAATAAAGCCGCTATTAATGTGTTTTCAGATCTTCATATAGT
Organism: Catagonus wagneri; assembly: GCA_004024745.2. NCBI lineage: Eukaryota > Metazoa > Chordata > Mammalia > Artiodactyla > Tayassuidae > Catagonus > Catagonus wagneri. The sequence goes on from PVHT020004944.1 coordinate 19,070,228, forward strand.
GACAAGGTCTTGGTTCTCCTGGGTACATACCTAGGAGCATAATAGCTGGGTCATCTGGAAGGTTAGGATTAACATTTTAAGAAGCTGCCAAACTCTCTTCCAAAACAATTGTATCATTTTACCTACTCACCAGCAGTATGTGAGTTCCAATTGTGTTACCCCATTGCAAGCAAAACTCCTACACTGCTTATAATTAAAAAGCTTGGCTGTAGCAAGTGCTGGCAAGTATATGGAACGACTCTGAGATTTGGTAGCTGTAGCCATTTCACCTAAGCTGACAATTTTTGGCATACACTTGTACAAGTTTTTTTTTTTAATTTTCTCTTTATTTCCTCTTTAATGTTTATAAAATCTGGACTACCATAAACTTTCTCATTCTTTACCACTGGCAATCCTTCTCCTCTCTCTACCTAATCTTTTGCTGGATTTAATCATTTTTATTGACATTTCCAAAGAACCAGCTTTTAATTTTATTGATATTTCTCTATTGTTCTCCTGCTTCTCTTTCAGTATCTTTAGCCCTATAGATACTTTTCCTATCAAATCTATTTTATTTGATATTAATATATTCTCCAAGCTTTCTTTTGCTTAGAGTTTAAATGGTGTATTTTTAAATCTGTTTTTACCCAATTTGTGTCTATATAAAGATTGTGGGTTTGTAGGCAGCTTTTTATCCAGTTGATAATTTCTGACTTTTATGTTACCTACTTTTTTTCTCTGTACCTTCATTTAGCTAAAGTATGTTTTAATTTCTGTTTTATCTCCTTGGTTGGGTTATTATTTATAACACTTTGTTTTGTCATTTTAGTTGTAGCTTTAGTATTTATGGTTTACATTTTAACTTAGCACAACATATCTTCAAATTGTATTATACTATTCCACATACAATACAAATTTTATAATTTTACAATAGTATACTTCCATTTCTCCAGTGCAGATCTTTGGGCTCCTACTGTGTATGTTTTACATTTGCATATGTTAAAATGCCATAATACATTGTTAGTACTTTTTCTTACTTACATTTGCATTTGAAGATATTTAAAGATAAGAAGTAATATTATATATTATACATTTAATATATTTACCCGAATTGGGTACTACTGTCATAACTCTAGTTATCAGTATATCTAAGATTTCAATCCAGTATCATTTTCTTTATGTTTAAATGGCTTCCTTTAACGTTCGTGATACAGATGCATTGTTCAGTTTTTCTGCATCAGGAAATGCCTTCAATTTGTCTTTGGTTTTTATATTTTTTATTTTGTTTCTTGTTTTTTTTTTCTCTTTTTTTAGGGCTGTACCCGCGGCATATGGAGTTTTCCAGGCTAGGGGTCCAATCAGAGCTGTAGCTGCTGGCCTACACCACAGCCACAGCAATATGCGATCCGAGCCATGTCTGCAGCCTACACCACAGCTCACAGCAACACCGCATCCTTAACCCACTGAGCAAAGCCAAGGATCGAACCCACATCCTCATGGATGCTAGTCAGGTTCATTAACTTCTGAGCCACGATGGGAACTCCTGTCTTTGATTTTTAAATATATTTTTTCTGGTTACAAAAATTTAGCTTGACAGATATTGTTTAGGACCTTAAGATATTTATCCACTTTCTCCTTTTCATTGTTTCAACAAAAAATCTATCATTCTTATATTTGTTCCTTTGTACACAGTATACATGTCATCAAATATATAATTAATATGTAAATATAGACAAATGTTTAATATTTATATATATTTAATATCATTTTAAATTCATACATATATACATTATATATGAAATATATACATTATATATGCAATATATACATTTGTGTGCAATATATACATTATATATAAACAATATATCAAGTATATGTATGTGTGTCTGTGTGTATGAAATTGGAGAACAGGAGAAAGTTGGGTATGTAGGTATATGTGCGTATGTGTATGAATATAGTGTGTGTGTGTGTGTGTGTGTGTACACATATACAAACTTAGCTCGCTCACCCCTATCTTCCAATTTCCAGGATATTATATTGCTTTGTGTTAACCCACAGCTCATGGATACTTCGAGGGCTTTTGTTTTGATTTTTTTCTATTTTCATTCTGGTTTCTCTGTATATTTTACTTTGGATAGTTTCTTTTACTATGTCTTCAATTTCACTGATCATTTTTTATTCTACAGTATCTACCTTGCCATCAATTTCATCCAGTATATTTCCACCTCTAGAGGTTTGATTAGGATCTATATGTTTTTTCATCTTTCACACCTCTGCCAAGCTTTTGAACATATGGAATTTGGTTTTAATGACCATTTTAATGTCCTTGTTTGCAAATTCTAACATCTGCCACGGATCTGTGTCAGTTTTAAATGACTGAACTACATCTTATTGTGAGCCACACTTGCCATCTCACTTGCCCATGATTTTTACTCTTTTAATGTGAGGAATATGTTTGTGTTTCTGTAAATATTTTCTGAGCTTTGTTCAGGGATATAAATTAAGTTACTTGGAAACAGGTGATTCTTATGGAAATTTATTGAAGTTTGGTTAGGCAAGACCAGAGCTGAGTCATGTAATCAATGCTGCATAAATAATGAGGTTTCCAATCTGGTTGGTGGGAACAGGGACTTTCCCTAGTCCTGTGTGAGCATAGGGTGTGTATTCCCCCCAGCTTTGTATATAATTCCTCACAGGCATGCGCTAGTGAATACTCTGTTGAATATTCAAGTGTAACTCTCTTCGGGTCTCTGGAGTATACATACGTGTAGCTGTCTTCTCTCCAGTACTCTGTTTCGTAAATTTTAACTTCCTCATTTTCTTCAGATTCTCTTGAGCTCTCTTTTCTTAACTCTGGGATTCTTCCAAGGCTCTGCCTGATGACTTGTGTGTATGCCACATCTACAAATGCTCTCAACTTAGAAAACTGGGGTGCCTCATTTTTTTCCATCTCTCAGTTATAGCTGTTTTCATTGCCTAGAATTCAGTGTCTTGAAACCATACAATCAGAATTTCTTTTCCATTTTTAATTGCTTTAGAAGGAAGGATAAATCTGGAAACTTCTCTCCAATTTAGCCAGGAATGTAACACTCTATGGATTTTAACAGTATTAGTGAAGGAGATTAAGATCTACCTTTCACATATACATACGGTAGAGACGTCAGAATTTTTTCCATGAGATATTAGAATGACAAAAATAAAACCATGCCTGGATCACATATATTAACAAACTAGATGATAATTTCCTGGCAAAAATCTTATTCTGAGTTTTTTGTCTTCTCATTCTACTTTTTTAGGTCATTCGGAATTTCTCTGCTACCAGATAGATCATCTGAATGCAAAAGATCTAGTTATGTTACTTATAAATAAAAAAACCCTTCCAGTATTCCTTGGAAGCTTTTAAACATTTCCTCCCTGTTCATTTTGCTTTTTTATAATCTCACTTTTAAGATTGTGCAAATTAAAATCAAATAGTCATTAGGAGGCCTCATCTTTTGGTTGCCATAGTACTACTCAAGTATATTTGATTTCTGATATCATTTTTACCCTCTTCGTCTAAAAATGAATATACTTCTAATAATTTTTTTTTGCATAATACTTTAGTTACATCATCAGCTGCATGGAGAAATAGAAGAAGTTTTCCCAACATTTGCTACTACTTAGTAGTCATTTTGTTGTTTAAACGCTCTGGTACATATTGTGTTTTTTCTTTCTAATTACATGGCTTAGCCTTCCAATGTGGAATTGGAAAAAGTAGTACAGCATTTGTTTCACTTGCAGATTTTTTTAACAAGTTGAATTTTACATTTTGTCCAACATATGTGATTCTGTTATTTATATTTATGAAAATGAGTCGCTTTAAGACAAATTTATTTATCTTCTTCCCTAATTTTAAAAATCTTCATATTCATAATCTCACATGACATATTTACAAATCGTAAGATACTCTTGAAGAACTATTCAGATACTATTAATATAAAATCTATTTGTGAAAGACAAATTATATGACTTAGGTATTGAAAAATACCGATTGAAAGTAGCTTGGAAGTACCCAGGAAAATACCGTTTACTACTTATATTTTAAATTTTCCCCAATGCACTGTTTCTATAATATAATGACTAATATTGAAAAAAATCATACATAAATGTATAATAGTCTCATTTCTAACACTTCATCATTAAAATTTCATTGTATGCAAACAAACAAAAACAAAGTAAAACTCTTCCCAATGTCTCCAAGTTATATGTACATGAAAAGTGTTCCATAAATCTTTCAACTTTTAATGATTCATTTTGGTTTAGGATGCATGCCACCCTGAAATAATTGTTTAAACTGGAGTTGTAACAAATCTAGCTATATGCTAAGTATCTGTTTGACGAGCAATTACTTGGTTAAAGTAGAATATGAAGTAATGCATTAATCCTCCTTTATTTTGGCCCCACCCACGGCATATGGGAATTCCTGAGGCAGGGATCAAACCTGTGCCGCAGCAGCAGCCTGAGCTGCTGCAGTGACAACAGGATCCTTAACCCACCAGACCAAGAATTTCCGTGTCTTTTTAAAAAAAAATAATGCTTCTTAATCTTAGGAAATATTTGGGGTCCTTTCTTAAAGAAATCAGCACCGTTCCTAAATTTATTGTTTGAAAATAAATAGTAAGTATTAATTGGCTCAAAATAGGAGCTGAAGTCAGCAAGGTAAAGAGACAGCATGCTGCAAAAGAACGGTTTACTTTAACAACAAAATCATAATTTATGTTCTGAAAGGCAGTGTGGAGTTATGAGAAGAATGTGTGGCTATGAATAGAATAACCTGCTAACATTTTCTAGTGTTTCTGGAAACTTCCGACATTTTATTTCATGTTTTTCTTCAAACTTCCTTTTGGCTTGAAACAGTCACCAGCCAAAATTATTGAATATTTACTATGTGTCAGACATAACACTAACCACTTATAACTTTGACTAACACAGTAAATCTCCACAATCCTGTGAGGTAGGAATCAAGTCTATTTTTTTCAGAAGCATAAAAAGGGTAATTTACCTTTGTAACTTAATATAAGTATTAAGTGATTGGAGCGCCTATTGTGGTGCAGTAGAAATGAATCCTACTAGTGTCCATGAGGATGTGGGTTTGATCCGTGGCCTCACTCGGTGAGTTGGAGATCTGACGTTGCAATGAGCTGTGGTGTAAGTCACAGACAATGCTCAGATCCCACATTGCTGTGGCTGTGGTGTAGGCTGGCAGCTGTAGCTCTGATTCGACCCCTAGCCTGCGAACTTCCATATGCCACAGGTACAGCCCTAAAAAAAGCAAATAACAAATTAACAAAAACAATTAAGTGATGGACCTGAATTTGATTCTCAACATGCTTGAGTCTGCTTGTAATTGCTATATGATCTTGAACTCATGACTCATCCCTATGCTTTGAAATAAAATACCAGATTACGATCACAGAAGAAAAAAAAAAGAAAACACTCATGATGTACAATCCTATCGTACAAACGTTCCATATGCCTTCTAACAGGTGTTTTTTTCTTTTTTTTTTTGTTTTTAATCACAATGATGGAACAAAAAAGCAGATAGAATGAGTGAACTTATTTTTTTTCCATATCTGGGAATTTGTCCTTATCTAAGCTACTGAGAATGTTACTATTCTCTATGTTTTAAAGGTAAATGGGGTCAGAGTTCTCGTCGTGGCGCAGTGGTTAACGAATCCGACTAGGAACCATGAGGTTGCGGGTTCGATCCCTGGCCTTGCTCAGTGGGTTAAGGATCTGGCGTTGCCGTGAGCTGTGGTGTAGGTTGCAGACGCGGCTCGGATCCCGCGTTGCTGTGGCTGTGGCAAAGTTTGGAGGCTACAGCTCCTGTTAGACCCCTAGCCTGGGAACCTCCATATGCCGCGGGTGTGGCCCTAGATAAGGCAAAAATACAAAAAAAAAGAAAAAAAGGTAAATGGGGGAAAGGAGATGGGGGAGGGGAGTATTGGGAGCTGGGATAGCAGATGCAAACTAGTACATATAGGATGGATAAATAACATGGTCCTACTGTGTAGCACAGGGAACTATATTCAATATCTTGTACAAAACCATAATGGAAAAGAATATTAAAAAGAAGATAGATAGATAGATAGATAGATAGATAGATATGTATAACCGAGTCACTTTGCTGTACAACAGAAATTAACACAAATTGTAAATCTACTATACTTCAACAAAATTTAAAATATAATAAAGATAAACAGAAATGGATTACCAATGTTATTTTCAGGTTTCCTTCATTGTTTCAATAAACGTCAACGAGCCAGGAGAATCAGATAGATGTTTTTCTCTTTATTTTATTTTATATTTTATTACCTTATGTTTCACTATGAAGTTGCTAAAAAAACTTTTAAATATTCAAAGACTATGGAAGGTTTAAAAGCCAAAAATGTAAAGCTCCTTCCCTCCACTTCCCATGATAAACACATCTAACAGTTTTTGAAAACTTTTGGAAATACCTAAAATGAAAACAAGAACTTTGGATATATTCATTGCTATAGGTATTGCCTTTCTTGGACAATGTCAAATCGTTCATTAAGAAAAGTTATAGGAGTTCCCATTGTGGTTCAGCAGGTGGAGAACCCAATATAATCTCTGTGAGGATGAAGGTTTGATCCATGGCCTCACTCAGTGGGTTAAGGATCCAGCATTGCCACAAGCTGGGGTGTAGGTCACAGACGTGGTTTAGATCTGTCGTTGCTGTGGCTGTGGTGTAGGCCTCAGCTGCAGCTCCAATTCAACCCCTAGCCTGTAAATACATGCCAGAAGTGAGGTCGTAAAAAGGAAAAAAGAAAGAAAGAGAAAATTACAGATAAGAAAGCAAAGTATTTAAATACCTCTTATATTTCCTTTTCAGTTTTGTGGTAGTGACTAGAAAAAGGTGAAACTATGTCCTATATTCTCAAGTCTATCAGTTTGTGTTTTTTTTTAATTTTGTTTTGTTTCAGTTTTGTTTTGTTTTGTTTTGTTTTTTATCAGCCAGGATCAGCTACTTTCAAGTCACACTGAGCAAGAGAGAGAGACCCCATGACCCCATCCTTAGCTTCTGGTCAGGGACGGCTTCTCTTGCCCACTGCAGTGATTAGTTCATTCTGAACACATGACTTATTTCTGACCAGGATGTCAAGTCTAGGACTTCTGTTGACTGACTATATAAGGGCGATTTCTAGGATTACTTAGGAATATATCCAGATTTAAGGCATAGTTTGCCACTCTGTCTGGTACTGATTTAAAATTATTCCCAGGGAGTTTCCATCGTGGCTCAGTAGAAACAAATCTGACTAGTATCCATAAGCACCCACGTTTAATCTCTGGCCTCATTCAATGGTTAAAGATCTGGTGTGGCCCTGTGATCTGGTCTGTGTAGGTTGCAGACACGGCCTGGATCTGTCATTGCTGTGGCGTAGGCCAGCAGCTACAGTTCCGATTCGACCCCTAGCCTGGGAACCTCCATAAGCTGTAGGCGCAGCCCTAAAAACACTAAATAAATAAATAAATAAATCAAACAAAGTTATTCCCAGGAGTTCCCTTGTGGTGCAGTAGGTTAAGGATCTGGCGTTGTCACCGCAGAACCTCAGGTCGCTGCTGTCACGTGTTTGATCCCTGGCTGGGGGCCTTCCACAAGGCACAGGAATGGCCCCCTCCCCCCAGTTTTTTTTTTAAATATTAAAAAAAAACAAAATTATTCCCAACATTCTGCCTCTTGGCTGGCTGCCTTTAGCTCCCCAAATTTTGGCTCAGACTTCTACACCCAAATCCAGAACTCTCTGTTGTTAACCTGAGTTGAGTTAACAACACTATATCTCTAAGTTAATGTTTTTGACATGAATCAAAATTGCACTTTATATCATTCTCCCAGAGTCCCATATTGAGACATATTTGAAAAATTTTGACACATAGGGGAAAAACACCAAATCGATGAGAATAGTTGATACGATAACTAAAGAAATAATAATGGATAAAGATCTACATTTTACAATAAACACCCACCAAAAATCTAAAGTAAAATTGGAGTATGGATAACTATGAACGTGTGGCAGGTAAATCTATTAAAATCTCATTTAAATTCATGGTGACAAATAATATTTGTTCCATGTCATAGATAAATTAAAGAAAAAAACGCTAGCCACACTGGAGAGCAGTCGAGACATAAACCAATCTCAAATATGCAGCTATGCACAAGGACAAAAACAAGATATTGTCCATATTTCCACTTAATCCTCTTTTTAATCATCAAATGTCTATATTCTATAGGAGAGATTTCTACATCTTGTGAGTGAGTCATTTTCAAATTTTAAAACCACGACATTTCCCATCAAATGAGAGAGCCATTTACATTCATGGCAGTTGAGGGGTTTTTTGTTTTTTGTTTTTGTTTTTGTTTTTTCCACACATGGCCTTATGCCTGAGCTTCTATTATTTCTGTTCCTGAAGAATGCAATAAATATGTCTAGAGACAAGGGACAAAGTTAATAAAAGGCTGTCCTTTCCTTTGCCTAAGACCCTGGTTTAAAATGAGCTATTTTCCCTGAACACCATATATTAATTGGATGGCTTCAGCCACAGACAAAAGCAGTCTCGATCATGATTATTTGCAGTATAATTATTCTTGATATGATGAGCACTCACAGAGCATAGATATTAAAAAGTAAACTTCTTCCATGATAAGAAAAACATCCTAGAATGCATCCTCTAGGTAGGTCAGTTAAATTAGTGACACTGATATAATTCCTGGCATTGCATGTATCCCTCTCAAAGATTCATACATATTTTATAATAATAGAGGCTTCAGAATTATTTGACTTCTAATTGGCTCAATTTTTTTTTAATGGGTTGCTTCAATAGAGTGCTTTTTGTTTATTTTTACTATGTGTTTGGGGTCCTGTTTTAGGATTTCTGCATACATAGAGGGTGGACAATGTTTAATGGATAGCAGACTTTCTGGAGATGTTTGTCCATTTTAATTAAAGTCATTTTTCTTTTTTTTTTTGAGGGTTATGAATATGTGCTTTGTGTGTTCTGATATGTGTGTGCTTGTGATTGCATGTTTTGTGTTTGTGGGTTGTGTTGTGTTTTTTGTGTGTAGTTGTGTGTTCTGTGGTTGTGTGTTCTGTTGGGTGTTTATATGAGGTTTGTGCCATTGTGAGTGTGTTTTGTGGTTGTGATTTTATGTGTTATACTGTGAAGTGTGTGCGTGGGTGTTTGTGGTTGTGAAAGACTGTGGTTGTTTTGTGTTTTGTTTGAGTGTTTTGTGTGCTTGTGAGTGTGTGCTGTGTTGTGTTGTGTGTGTGAGGTGTATGTTTTTATGAGTGATTTTCTGTGTTTTTTTGTTGTGTTGCATGTTTTTTTCATGTGATTGTAAGTGTGTGTTTTGTGGTTATATGTTGTGTGTGATTGTGAGTGTATTTTGTGTGTTGTGTTGTGTGCTTATGTGATTTGTGTGTTCATGTTAGTGTGTGTTCTGTGTAGGTGTGTTTTTTGGGTGGGTTTGTGAGGTGTGTGATTGTGATTGTGTTTTCTGTTTCTGTCTTGTGTGGTTGTGCTACGTGTGTGTGTGTGCTTTGTGATTTTGTGTTGTGTTGTGTGTTTATATGAGCTCTGAAGTCATGTGATTGTGTGCTGTGTTCTTTGTTATTGTGAGGTATGGGTTGTGTTTTCTGTTCTGTATTTGTGCTGTGCAAGTTGTGGATGTGTTTTGTATGATTGTGGGGTTTTTGTGTTTTGTGATGTGTTCAGGGTTGTGAATATGTGTGTATTTGTTGTGTGTTGTGAATGATCGTGGTGCGTGGCTGGGTTGTGTTTCATGTTTTTGTGAGTTGTGTGTGGTTGTGAGTGTGTGCTCTGATGTGTTTGGTTTCTGTAGTTGTGAGAATTGTGTGTGTTTTTGAGTGTGTGTGGTTGTGTGTTCTTTTATGCCCATCAACAGATGATTGGATTAGGAAGATGTGGTGTATATACACAATGGAATACTACTCAGCCATAAAAAAGAATAAAATAATGTCATTTGCAGCAACATGGATGGAATTAGAGACCCTCATACTGAGTGAAGTAAGTCAGAAGGAGAAAGACAGACTCCATATGATATCACTAATAAGTGGAATCTAACATACTGCACAAATGAACCTTTATGTAGAAAAGAAAATCAAGGACTTGGAGAACAGACTTGTGGTTGCCAAAAGGGTGGGGGAGGGAATGGGATGGTAGGGGGTCTAGGGTTAATAGCTGTCGATTGCTGCCTCTGGGCTGGAAAAGCAAGAAGATCCCACTGTACAGCACTGGGAACTATGTCTAACCACTTGTGTTGTGTAACCCTGTCACCACGCTCTACAGCTGGGTATAATGTAAAAAAATAAATAAATAAATAAAAAATAAAAGCAGCAAACACAAAAGGTAAAAAAAAAAAAACCGCAACAGAACACCTTCACACAACACACTCACATAAACATACAACACACAACCACATAACAACACACAACAAACCAACAAACACAACCAAAAACAACACACACAACAATACAACACAACACATAGCTATGAAACACAAACACACACAACTCACAGAACCACAAAACACAACACAAAACAACCACACAACTCACACTCATATGCAAGCAAACGTAACATAAACACAGAACGCATAATAAAACCACACAGCACACACTCAAAACCAAACACACATCGCATACCAAACAATGCAACACACAACCCCACAACACACACGTTAAACATCACACAACTCACACAACCACAAAACACAACCACACAGTACATACATTCACAACTATGCAAAACACATAAACACAAACACACACACTTCACAAAACCACACAACACACTCACATGAAAACACACCTCACATAAACACACAAAACAAGACACAACTACACAACACATACTCACCACCAGACACACCATACAACCACACTACACAACCACTAAACACACACTCGCAATCACACACACAACACAGAAATCAACCACACATATCTGACAACACACAACAAAACACAAAACCACACAACACACCCTCACAACCACACATCACAACTCACAATACAGCATACACTCACAGCCTCACTCACCACACAACCACAAAACAACATATCACACAAACACACAAAGTTAACAAAACCACACAAACACACAGTACACATTCAATTACACAGAAATAACACAACTCAAAAGTCAACCATGCATCATACCACAAACACACTCATAAGCACACACATATCACACAACACACAAAAATAAAGTCATTTTTCTATCTTTTTGTATAATTTGTAAAATATAAGGTACCTACCTCCTTTTTCATATATGAAGGGGGTATTCTCAGGCCCTTTATTTAAAATACTAAAAAATAGGCTCTGAATCTAAATTAGTCTTTAATCCTAGACAGTTTCTGAAATCCAAACTTCCTACTGATCCAAAGGATGGAAAGTGGCTAAGTTTGCATAACGCCTTAGCCATTCCACTTTTGGGGAGTCACTTAAATCTCCTAAATGACTAGATTTATAGCTCGGTATCGGTGTGGGTAATCAAGCAGAGCAATAAAATTGCCCTTTCCATTAGTCCCTCTTTTAAAAAAAATTAGGGAGCCAAATAACCTGTGGTTCTCCCCTGGGGATGATCTTGCTCCTCAGAGAATACTGGACAACATCTGGAGCCATTTAAAAAGAATATTACTTGGGGGGTTAGTACAGTGTGCCAAATGGGAGAGGCCAGAGATGCTGCTAAAACCCTGCAGTGCTCAGAAGAGCTTCCAACAATGAGAAGTTATCTGGCTCCAAATAGTGTCAAATAGTGCCAAGGCTGAGAAATCCTGACATGGGTGAACAAAGGTAAGGCAGATAATAGCAAGTTATGCTATTTTATATTGCTACGCTCACCCTGTGCTTCAACTGTAAATAATTGTTCATTTAGCTGTCTTCTTATCTAAATTCAAATAGCTTTAACTAATCAAATGCGTTCAGACATGTGTTCATTCATCCATTGCCTCATTAAAAAAGGGGGAGGAAAGTAACCAAAAATCCCAGTTAAAAGAAATACTTGACTATTTAAGGTGTTAAGGACAAATAAACCAGAATAGGATGTTACATTCCAACACATATATGCCTTGGCCTTTAAGCTCAGGGTCGAGCAAAAATCATTAAAAGAATTTCAGTTTAGCAGAGGACACAAATAAGATTTCTGCTTAGGGAGATTTTCTTAGTAGGAATGGAATGCACAGAGTCATATCCATAGAGGCAGTTGTTGTAAAGCTTCAGACAAAGGAATTTGATGGTTTGGCATGAAATATTGTTCAAGGAATGAAGAAATGGGCTGATTATAGAAGATGCTTAGGAGATAGAATTGGACTCAACTATACTATTAAGGAGCCATGAGATTTTGAAGATGGGAACCAGTCAAGGACTATGCTTGGACTTCTTCTAGTCTAAACAACAAGGAAACAGTAGAATCACAGGAGGTAGACCATAGTAGAAAGTATGTCAGGGGCGGGCAAGATAATCATGTCAGTTGTTGATATCTTAAAACCTGTGCAACACCTTTAGAAATGTCCTTTGATAGTTGGTTATGGGAGACTGAAAATTCTGAACTATGATCTGGATCAAAAGCAGAGAAATTTTCAAGAACATGGCTGAAATTTGGTTTGTCCAGAGTTTCGTGAGAACCCAGGAAACCACAGAAGAGGAAGGTCTGGGTGTCAGGAAAATTTGTTCCACCAGATTCAATAAAGTCATCAGGTACCAATAGGGTACAGACAGTACCTCAGTCAAGATCTTCAGTCAAGAAAATGTAACGGAAAAAGACAAAACAAAACAACAGTGTTTGAAAGAGACAGAGCCTGATGCTTGACATTGTAAAAATAAAACGCAGTTAATACAAAACTGATAGTTGCATAGTGCTTTAAGATTTACAAAGTACTTTCATAGGAATTATCGTATTTAATTCACAGACCAGAGTAGGAAAGGACAGATATTATTATTGTTCCATTCTGTAGATTGGGCTACTGAGGCAATTAGAGATTAAAGTGCATGCTCAGTATCATGTAGGATATAAGTGTCATCTACATTTTGAAGCAGGCTTTCTCATCCCAAGCTCTGTGTGTTTTCCAGCACACACACACACACACACACACACAAAAGCACCATGCCTGAATACGTATAAACAAAAAATAAAATGAATGCTGTTTAGAGCCTAGCTTTTCCGCCTGAAGAATCCTCCCTATGCATTACAAGTAAAGTGTATGTCTATATCATTTATGTACTTGAGAAGTTAAATATTTTAAATATTTATAACGAACACACATAACGTTATTAAAATAGATGATTGTTCTCAGTAGGAACTGGTCCCGCATAGCCTCCCAGCCTACATAAAATTTCAGCATGTTTCCATGATAGACAGATAATTTTACAGTTTACTGCTAAGTGTACATTTCAAGTGACCTTGGATGTCAGATTTGAACGGTGAGGGTTTCCTGGAGTAGGGATTTCAGAGGTAGGGGAACTTTCACAGGCTCTCTGGTTTCAGTGGTGCACTATCTTGAATAAAAATTGATAATGACTCCCGGACTGGAAATGCTTTATCAGTCCCAGAGGCTTGGTCTCTTCATACCAGATACGGGAAGTTGCCTGTATTCATTAATATCTTTCAGTGAGGTCACAGGTAGGGAGAGATGGCGTTCCTGGGAGGATAGCTGGCGAAATAAAAGCCCAGAATATTGAGTTTTGTGTCGAAAAGGAAGGTTGCGGGTTTATGAAGTTCTCATTGTCTTAAGGACGGAAACAAATTGAAAGTCAAGTCTACTGAAAGGAACACCTTTATGCTTCTGGAGCCTTCCTACTGCATGGAGGAGAGATGGTCCCTGGTCAGAGTAATTGTTACTTTTTATTCCTTCGTCCCTAGCCTAGCCTTTGAAATTGACACACACACACACACACACACACCCTAAAAAAAAAGAGAGGGGAGTAATACTTCTGGCTTTGTTACTTTGTTATTTTGTCTTGGTTTGCTGAAAATTGGAATTAAAACCTGTGTATTCTTTTATGACACTTTGTCAGCATGTTTCTCAGAATCGAGCTTAAAGGCTTCAAGCGAATCTGTGTGCTGAAGTGACCTCCTGAGGGACAACACAAAATCCTTTGAAAGGATTGCTACACGGCGTCCGCAACAAGCCTTGAGACCTCCTTATCCCGCCTTAACCCTGCTTACATATTTCCGAACTGAACCCCCTCTCCATCGCGGCACAGCATCCCCCTGGTGATTTGAGCAAGCCTTGTTAAGAGTTTCAGCTAACAGGCTCGGCGGGTTCAACATTTGATTATCTTTCCCTCAGGGTCACGATCCAGTCTTTTTCCTTCGTTATGCACTGACGGGAACACTGCGCTCAGGTTCCGCGGGTGGGTAGCTCCACAGACTGAACGTGCAGAAAATGCGGAATCGACAATCTGGATCCATCTCGCATTCAAGGAATTTAATTGTATTATTGAAATTCAGGGCTGCGCCCTCGAGACATCGATCCGGTATTGTCAGTTTCAAATCCTAGGCGCTCTGGCAGCGGGACGATGTGCTCATAGAATTTGCAGTTGAGGTAATGAGGGTTCAAGGCTTAGGACAGGATCGCTAACTGACAGAAAGCAGGGGAACCGACGCGGATCGATAAGGACCGACCCGACCCCGACGGAGCCGACCAGGCAGCGCGCAGTCTTGGCCAAGTTCCCAGGGTTCCAATTTAAGAACAGGCTCAGGACGTCTGAGAGCCGCCCAGTTGGATGTGCAGACTGGGGTAAAGCTTTTGCTTTCCCAGGCACAGAGGATGTTTGCTCAGAAGCTTTTATTGCCAAAGGCAAGGCGCTCTGGCTTCAGCAGCCAAGGAAAGCAAAGGAGGATTAAAAGGAAACGGTGGAATGCAAAATATGAGAGGGCGGGGAGGAAAAAGATTGATGACAAACGATTTTTTTTTTTTTTTTTTTTTTGGCTCTGCAAGAAGTTAAAGAGTCATCTGCTCTGTTGGGGGATATCTCAACAATTTCAAGGAAGGTGAAGGCCCATGCTATTATAAAGCGAGTACATTTTAATCATGAGGTTAGAATTTTCAGTGTTTTTGTTTACTTCAGAACTGAGTTAAGAGAAGCTCATTTTTATGTCAGAGAGATGGAGCCTAATGTGTGTCTTAGACCAAATCATAGAGCTCTCTTGTCCTCTATTTGCCCTTTTGTTCAGTAACCCATTTTCCCTCTCGGATGCATTGCAAAGGCAGAGCTATAATAGCACACATGGAAAAAAAGGAATCAATTGAGAGAGGCATTTTAAATAAATTAAAAAAAAATTTTTCCTTGACATTTACTATACAAGGATAATTATTAAATTACAACTTTTCTCTCCCCAACAAAATAGAGAGTGGGGAAACATGTCTAAGTGTGAAAAGCTTTGATTTATCTTTTTAATTAAAAAAATTTAAAGTATGATGATTTACAAGGTTCTGTCAATTTCTGCTGTACAGCAAAGTGGCTCAGTCATGCATATATATACATTCTTTTTCTCATATTAGCTTCTATCATGTTCTATCAAAAGTGATTGGATATAGTTCCTTGTGCTACAGCAGGACCTCATTGCTTATCTGTTCTAAATATAATAGTTTACACTTACCAATCTTAAGTTCCCAGTACATCCCGCTCCCCTCTCCATCCCCCTTGAAAACCACAATCTGTTCTCCATGGAAAGACCTTGATTTAAACCTGTCCTGGCCTAATCGTTAAAAGGACTATCTTTTATTTTCAGCATATCTTGGTTTGGATAATAAAATATGGTGATATAGGGTCACCTTGAAAACCTCAAAGAATTATCAGTTCAAAAGGAGAGGGGTTTCCTTTTTACCAGATAGCATTCACTGTACAATGTAATAGTTAAGTAAATGTTGTAGCTTGATGCTTAGTTTGGGGGAAAAAAATAAATGTTACTGCCTCGATTTCCCCTGAAGTTAGAGAATAAATACTACCTTAAAAACTTTACCGAAAAAATATTTTTGTTTAGCTGGATTTTACCAGTACCCAACTTACCCCTTAGATGCTTTATGTGCTTTCGAAGGTACAAAGATACACTTGAGAAAGAACAATATATTTCATCACTGCCTGAGAAACTGCTGGACTGCTTTGTAGCTCTCAGAATCACCTTTCCCTTTATTATTTTCCCACAATAGAAAAACTGCTGTATTTTGAGGTTTAACATCAAGAAAACTAATCAAATAGAGGCATCTATTTATATTATTCAGAACTAGCTTTTTAGATAGTAAGTGGAGAGGTATATGTATCTTAACCCTTTTGGGGAAAAAAAAGGATGGCTGAAATATGTGAAAAATTCTCAGACCTGTTGATAACACTTCTGAATAGTTTAAAGTTCTCTAAATTATTGGAAAAGATTGGCCTTCCTAACAGGAATGATATTGGCATTCCTATCCTTATGTTGATCTCACATCAGTTTGACGACATCACTTCGATTTTTTTCTTTTAAGATGAGTTAAAACTATGAGAGATTGACTTTATTGGTACATGACAAAAGTGCCATCGTATAAAACTGGCCCTTCAATGCCAGTTAAAGCAGGTTTTTTGCAAAAGTTTCCTGTTCATCTAGAATATTTGCAGAGTTCTAACCAGTGTCCTTGGGACTATTTGTAAAGCAATACTCTCTAATTTCAGCATCTTTAACTGCATCAATCTCTTAGAATTAGAGGTCACTCACTCTCATAATCGCTTCAGCTAACTTCTCTCTCTCTTTTTTTTTTTTTTTTCCTTTTTATGCCTTACCTTCAGCATATGGAAGTTCCCAGGTTAGTCGAATGGGAGCTGTAGCTGCTGGCCTACGCCACGGGATCCGCCACATCTGCAACCTGTGCCATAGCATGCAAAGCCAGAGATCGAGCTCGCATCTTCATGGAGACTGTTGGATTCCAAATCCACTGAGCCACACGGGGAACTCCACTTCTGCTAACTCCTATCCTATGGTTTTAAAGTTTAACTCTGTAAAACTTTAAAAGATTGCTATGAGAGAATATTATGACCAATTTTTTCTTTAAAAATCTACCGAATAAAGCTTTACTACATATCTTTACTTCCATCTTAAAACAGATTTCATTTTTCTGGAGCAGGCAAATTAAAGTATTTTGAAATTTGGTAGCTTGGTTTGACATCCTTATTAATCTAATTATTGGACAAAAAAACTGAGTTGTCATTTGAATTGAGAGAAAAAAATACACAATTTTAATCCAGTATAGCAAACAACAGACTCATTCATTTATCCATAAATAATTGCTCAATGCCTGCTATCTGTAGATAATTAGGAACACATCATATCATGGGAGGAGTAATATAAAGATTGTCCCTGCCCTTATTGGGAAGGCAAAAAAATTGCATGCAAAAGAAAGGCAAAATGATTCAAATTTCTTTGTTCAATCCCCTTGCCCTTTCTTTCCATAGTTACGTCATTAAAGCTTAAAGACCTTCTTATCCTTTATATATATTTCTAGGGGATTCTACTGAATATCATTAAAAAAATAAAGCATAGATGTGATGCAAATTTCTCAGGCAGTTAATAATTTAAAAATAAAAAGCTTTTCCTTTATTTTGCTTTTAAATCGAGTTTTCTTTTTAATTCCCTACTAATCATTGTTCAATATTCATTCTCCTATGAAGAAATGATTATCCTATTGCACAAATTAAGCTCACTCCAAAATGACAAGAGTAGAAATTTTCAGCTAATCAGTAAGTGGTCTGTAGTTTGCGTCTCATTCATCAGTGATATGAAAGGGGAAGAGACCAAAACAGGGGCGCAGCGTTTTTTCAAGCATTCCCTATTAGGAAATGAAGATTGAAATTGATTAATACTTGAGAAAAGAATTAAGATTCTTTTCTTTCAGCCATATTATAGAGAAGAGATTGCCATAGTTAATGGCAATTATGTGAAATATTCTGGGTAATGAAGCAACTTAAATAAACTTTGCAGTCTTCCCTCATATTACAAATGGAAAAAAAGATAGCAATTGGAATGTAATATCGCAATTTGCATTTAGGGTGATGAGGAAATTCAGTGCTTGAACTAACTCAGCCTATTAGGCAATAACAATTTCAGTAATTCTGAGTGTTATTAATAATCATCATCATCATAATGCTCTCTGCTTAATTTCCTTTAGCTTGACTAGAAGAGTTTACAAACATTCTTAAATAGGCGAAAAGTACAACCTAAATCCCATGCTTGAGTTTTTAACAGGGTGCAGACATCATGGGGGTAGTCGTTAGGCCATTAATGCTTCAGAATGTATCCTTATAACATTTTATTTGTGATTTAATTTCCTTTCCTGTGTCATTTATTTGTATATAGTAATTCATTCATTAGATTTCTACTAAATGAGAATATAGTTTCTTGTGTTTCATATATGCCATAGATTTTGTAACATATTTAACTCTCCTTTACCCCTGTATTTTTTTCCACTGAATTCTCATCTATATAAATACTCAAAAGCCTGCACTCTGGCATGTTGTGATCTTTGGGGGAATGGGCTAGGTAAGGAGTACCCACCGCTGGAAGTTCACAAAAGGCTATTCAGGGAACGCTCATGGCATTATTTGTTCACAAAGAATATGAGAAATTCTGGGTGAAACTTTAGTTAAGATATCCCACAGCCAGATGCCCATTAAGCTAAAATCAATGCACCAATCATCCATTATTTTAGGGTTACTCTCTTCTCAGTGAACTAAAATAATCGAGTTTGCTCCCTACATATAATCATGAGGTGCATGATCAGAGCTGTGTGAAAATGTACACCAAGAACAAAGAACACAAAACTCAGAAATCCTTAGAGTATTTGAAGAGCATTTTTTCTCCAAATGGCACACCTGTGTATTTCACAGACTTTCTTTTTTTTTCTTTGTCTTTTTTTTTTTTTTTTTTTTAAGGACTGCACCCAGGCATATGGCATATCCCAGGCCAGGGGTCGAATCAGAGCTACAGATACTGGTCTTCATCACAGCCACAGCAAAGTAGGATCTGAGCCACATCTGTAACCTACATCACAGCTCGTGGCAATGCCATATCCTTAACCCACTGAGCGAGGCGAGGGATCGAATCCGAGTCCTCATGGATACTAATTGGGTTTGTTACCTCTGAGCCATAATGGCAACTTCCTCACGGATTTTCCATAATAAATATAAAGTACTTTTCTCATGGCAAGGTAGCTTTTATGAAACTACTTCATTAAAATCATGTTTTAAAAAGTAGCAGTCTACAGTCAAAACATTGACATACACTTTAGGAAAAACATGTTCTGAAGCACCATCAAATACCAAATTGTTTCTACAGTGACATCTTGTACCTTTGCCATCTAAAAACATATTTATTTCAACTGAGGTGTGCGGAGGAGAAAAAAAAAAAAACACGTCCTTATCATCTTTATTACATATTGGTCAAAGGGGTTTATTATCAATGGCTTTATGCAAAATTTTAGATTTTCTTTCTCCCAAGCAGAGTTTACATTCTGTGAAAAATCCCCAAACATGTATTTTTTTTCATAACAATGAGTTTTATTTCAATTATAGGTGTACAATGATTATCACAAGTCGATGTGATACATTTTGTGTCCCAAACCCACAGTGCATCCCCCCAGCCCCCAGATTGTCTTATTTGAAAAACCAAGGTTTTCCAAAATCTGTCAATCATTGTCTGTTCTTCAAAGAAGTTCATTGTGTCACTTCAGTTGCCACATGTAAGCGGTAGCATTGGGTGTTGCTGTCTAATTGTCTGACTGGTTTCACTTTGCATGATAATTTCTAGGCCCATCCATGTTGCTAAAAATGTTGTTAGTTCGTTCCTTTTAATGGCTGAGTAATAATCCACTGTGTGTATGTACCATATCTTCCCTATCCTCTCCTCTGTCGATGGGCATTTAGGTTGTTTCCATGACCTGGCTTCTTCGCTCTCTAGCTGCTTTAGATGTAAGGGTTAGGTTGTTTATGTGAGCTTTTTCTTGTTTCCTGAGGTAGGCTTGTATTGCTATATACTTTCCTCTTAGAACTGCTTTTGCTGCATCCCAGAGGTTTTGGAAGGTCGTATCTTTGTTGTCATGTGCTTCTAGGTATTTTTTAAGTTCCCCTTTGATTTCTTTGGTGGTCCATTTGTTGTTTAGTAGCGTGTTGTTTAGTCTTCACATGTTTGTATTTGTGGCCATTTTTTTCTTGTTGTTGATTTCCAGTCGTATAGCATTGTGGTCAGAGAAGATGCTTGATATGATTTCAGTTTTCTTAAAGTTACTGAGGCTTGATTTGTAGCCCAGGATGTGATCAATCTTAGAGAATGTTCCATGCACACTTGAGAAGAATGTGTATTCTGTTGCTTTTGGATGGAATGTCCTATAAATATCTATTAAGTCCATCTGATCTAATGCTTCATTCAGGGCCTGTGTTTCCTTATTGATTTTCTGTCTGGATGACCTGTC
>PVHT020004944.1:19090824-19236216 GCA_004024745.2 Catagonus wagneri
CGGTGATCCTATATTGGATGCATAGATACTTAAAATTATTACGTCTTCTTCTTCTTCTTGGATTGATCCTTTGATCATTATGTAGTGCCCTTCCTTGTCTCTTAAAATGTTCTTCATTTTTAAAGTCTATTTTGTCTGATAGGAGTATTGCTACTCCGGCTTTCTTTTGATGCCCGTTTGCATGGAATATTTTCTTCCATCCTCTACTTTCAATTTGTATGTGTTCCTAGAAGTGAAGTGGGTCTCTTGAAGACAGCATATATATGGGTCTTGTTTTTGTATCCATGCGGCTATTCTATGTCTTTTGGTTGGGACATTCAGTCCATTAACATTTAAGGTAATTGCTGATATATATGTTCTTATTGCCATTGTGTTAACTGTTTGGGGTTTTTGTTGCTCTTTTTTTTTACCCTGAAGTTTTAATGTAGGAGTCTATATACAAATGAGATGGTTTTAAGCTGTTGGTTTCTTAATAGCACGTGCGTCTCCAGTGACCTGCATCTGTGCTCTCTTCTCATGATTTCTGACTTTGGTAGCATAACTGTGCATGGATGATTTAGTATCTTTACTGTATATATGCCTTTACTGGTGGACCTTGTCATTTGTGATGTTTTTGTTTCTGGCTGTGGCCTTTTCTTTTCTGACTAGAGAAGTTCCTTTAAGACTTCTTGTAAAGCTGGTTTAGTGTTGCAGAAATCTCTTAGCTTTTGCTTATCTGTAAAGGTTTTGATCTCTCCTTCAAATCTGAAAGACAGCCTTGCAAGGTAAAGCAATCTTGGTTGGAAGTTTTTCCCTTTCATCACATTAAGTATATCATGGCACTCCCTTCTGGCCTGTAGAGTTTCAGCTGAAAAATCTGCTGATAACCTTATTGGGGTTCCCTTGTATGTCATTTGTTTCTTTTCCCTAGCTGCTTTCAAAATTTTCTCTTTGTCTTTAATTTTGGTCATTTTGATTAATATGTGTCTCGTGGTGTTCCTCCTTGGGTTTATTTTATATGGTATTCGTTGAGCTTCCTGGATTTGAGTGAGTGGTTCCTTTCCCATATTAGGGAAGTTTTCGGCTATAATCTCCTCGAATATTTTTTCTGTCCCCTTCTCTCTCTCTTCTCCCTCTGGCACCCCTATAATACGGATGTTGGTGTGTTTAACATTATCCCAGAGTTCTCTGAGACTCAGCTTGTTTCCTTTCAATCTTTTATCTCTTTTCTCTTCCTCAACAGTGATTTCCATTAATCTGTCCTCCACCTCACTGATTCGTTCTTCTGCCTCCTGTATTCAGCTGTTGGCTGCTTCTAATGAATTTTTAATTTAAGATACTGTATTTTACATCTCTTCTTGTTTAATTTTTACATCTTGTATTTCTTTGCTCAGTGTTTCCTGTAAATTATCAATCTTTGCCTCCAGTCTATTTCCAATGCCTTGCATCATCTTCCGCATCAACAGTCTAAAGTCTCTTTCTGGGAGGCTGATAATCTCCTCATCACTGAGCTGTTTCTCTGGGCTTTTCTCTTTTTCCCTTATGTGAGTTAAAGTTTTCTGTCTTTTCATTTTTACAGGTTTTTGGTGTGATGACCTTTTTGCCAACAACAGAGCTGTAGCCTCTCTTAGATCTGGTGTTTGCCTCCCCTGTGGCTAAAGTTGGTATGGAGGGGGCTGCTGTAGGCTTCCTGATGGGAGGGAGTGATACCTGCCCACTGGTAGGTGGGGTTGATTCTTATCCCTCTGATGGGTGGGGCTTTGTCTCTGGATGATATTAGAGGCTGGCTGTGTGCCTGAGGGGTCTTTAGGCAGCCTGTTTACTGATGGGTGTGGCTGAGATCCCACCTGGATTATTGTTTGGCCTGGGGCTTCTCAGCGCTGATGGGAGGGACCAGATTTTCTCAGAAATGACCACCTCCAAAGAAATGCAGGCTGATGAATGTTCCCGAGAGCTTGACCTCCAGTGTCCTTCCCCCACAACAAGCCACAGTCACCCCTGTTTTCCCAGGAGGTCCTCCAAGAATCGCAGTCAGGTTCCAACTGGATTCCTGTGGAGACTGCTTTGCCCTGGGACCCAGTGCACGTGAAAGTCTGTGTGTGCCTTTCAAGAATGGGGTCTCTGTTTCCCCCAGTCCTGTGGAGCTCCTGCACACAAGCCCCATCGGCCTTCAATGCCAGATGCTTCGGGGGCTCTTTCTCTCTGTGCCCCATCCCCAGGTGTGGGGGTTTGACGTGGGGCTCAAAACTCTCAGTCCTGTAGCTGAGTCTCTGTGATGCAGTTACTTTCCAGTCTGTGGGGCTTTCCACCCGGGAGGTATGGGGTTGCTTCTCTCACGTAATCGCCCCTCCTACCTCTTGATGTGGTCTCCTCTTTGTCTTCTGGAGTAGAATATCTTTTTTGGAAGTTTACAGTCCATTTGGTTGAAGGCTGCTCAGCATTTGGTTGTGGTTTTGTCGTTTTTTGGGAGAGAAGTTGAGCTCCAGTCCTTCTATTCTGCCATCTTAATCAAATCTCTCTGTATTTTTTTTTCTTGAAAGAATGCCAATTTAAGAAAGACTTGAGTCTTCCTGGGATTTCTCAAGATGTTTTATTATTTTAGTAGTTTTATTTTTTTTTTACAGCCTCACTCATGGCATAAGGAAGTTCCCGGGCTAGGGACTGAATCTGAGTCACAGTTGCAACCCATGCCACAGTTGCAGCAATGCTGGATCCTTAACCCACTGTGCAGGGCTGGGGATCGAACCTGTACCTCCACAGTGACCCAAGATGCGGTAGTCAGATTCCACGATGCTACAGCAGGAACCTCTTTGTGGACTTTTTAGTTCCTGGAATCCATGATTCATTCACAGCTAGATTCCCTAGGATTAATCTGAGGAGGGGAAAGGCAGCCTGAACTTATTTTGATAGTCTATTTAAACAGAGAATTTGCTTTTAACATCTTGATATTGATTTCCTGTTAAATCTTTGCATCCACTCCTGCTAACAATACTGTCCCCTTCGACTAGTAAAATGAGAATTGTTGAGGGTTTTTTGCTAAAGGAATGAGAGAAAATAAATATGAGAATTTATTTAATGTACCTATGCAGTAGGTTAACTGGAAAACTATTACATGATATAGATATACATATAGGTACAGTTTGATGTATTAGATTTATATACTGTATAAATGTGCACTTTTTTCCATTAAGTAAAACCAGGACAGAGCTGCAGAAATGTCCAAAAAATTAAACGTGTGTAAAATCGAAGTAACGGACTTCTAACAACTCTTAATCTATGGATGATTTGAGTACATTAAAATACAGAAAATTAAACATACTTCTAACTTTCTGAAAGGTTTGTAATTAAGAAGAGGTCCAAGATAAAATAAATTATTCCCCAGCTAAATTAACAATATATAAGGGAGTTGACTTTACAGTAATTTTGAAAAAGATGTGAAAAATTGTCACATCCCTATTGTCTTGTCATATAATTCCATTCCCAAAATATATCTTAATTAGGAGAGTTCCCATCATGGCTCAGGGGAAACGAATCTGACCAGTATCCATGAGGAGGCAGGTTCGATCCCTGGCCTTGCTCAGTGGGTTAAGGAATGGAATTGCTGTGAGCTGTGGTGTAGGTTGTAGACGTGGCTCCAATCTGGCCTCATTGCGGCTGTGGCTGTGGTGTAGCCCGGAAGCTACAGTTCCAATTTGACCCCTAGCCTGGGAACCTTCTTATACCACAGTTGCAACCCTAAAAAGACAAAATAAATGAAGAAATAATAACTGGATTCAGTCCACTCCACTTCATTTTTCCTGCCTCCAAGAGTCTGCCTTTACTCACCTATCCTGATGAAGGCGCCTTCTCACAAGTTTCCCTGCCCATCTACTATATTTAACCTCTTCTCTCAATCAGCCCATATCCTTTGGTCCATAGAAATATTCAAGTTCCTCTAATATACCATTCTTGACTCTCTGTCTCTTTCTCTCCATGTCTTCACAGTCAAGCTTCCCAGAACAGTGCTTTGTACTTTTTGTCTGCCCTGCTTCAATGCCTTTCTACTCTTAATTCATAGCATAATTAATCAATATATAATCCTACTGTAACAGGCAACTGGAAACTGAATTTCTGAGGTCCTCAAGAACCTCCTAATTGTCAGATTGGGAGTCCTCTCTGTGGTGCAGCAGGTAAAGGCTCTGGATGTCATCTCTGTGGTGGCGTGGGTAAGCTGCTGAGATGCAGGTTTGACCCCCAGCCCATTACAGCTGCAGTTTAAGTGTGTCTCCTATTTGATCCCTGGATGGGAAACTTCTATGTGGCGTGGGTGTCAAGAAAAAGAAAAAACATACAAACAAACAAAAAACTCCTAGTTGTCATGTCCAATCTGATCTTTCTACCATATTTGCCACATTTGACCTATCTTTCGGAAACTTTCAAAATTGCCTTTTGGGACACATTTCTTCTCCCTGCCCCTCTGCTTATGTGTCGGGCAGGGTCACGGCAGGAAGCAGATGGTGTATACAAATTGAACAATTTGAGATTTTAATGCAGAGACTATATATATAAGTGGAAACAAGGAGCTGGGTGGGGGAGTGCCGTCATCTGGGTTTAATATCTGTAGGTGCCACTACTCTTGGGTATAGAGTGCGAACAGAAGAAGAGGGTATCAGAACCTGGGGACAGAAAGGCTTTTGTTAAGCCTTACAGGAAAAGTAACCTTCAGTCATGGGATAGGTCCGTGCTTTGAGAATTCACGAAGATGGATGTGTGGAAACAAATACTTCTTCCCACTGATTTTTTTTTTTTTTTTTACACGTGCCTCCTTCCTTATTGGATGAATGAATAATATCTAATGTCAGAGAGCAAGGGAGCCATTTTATGTGACCCTAACAGGTCAGTTCAGCATCCAGCAAGGTGAAGAAGAGAGGAGAGTGATCCCGCTTGCCCTCTATTTTTGAGTGTTAGTTTTTCTCCAAGGTTCCAGATTGGATCACCCTGTCTTCATGGTCTTTAAACATCCTTCTTCCCCTGGAACCTTCTTATCTTTAGTCTTGACTCATTATTTCTATGCTGGCGATTCTCCAATCCGTTATCTCCACTATAAATATATCTTCCGAGATCTCTCTCATACATTCTACCCAGGTAAGAGTGAATCTCTTTCTTGAGTTCAGTATCACAAAGTCTGAATGCATTTTCTTCCCATGTAACTTCCTTTTTCAGTATCATCTGCTTTTGAGATTGAATGACACCCCAAACCACCCAATCACCGAAGTCCTAACCTCAGGATTGTCCTTGACTGTTTTTTTACTCACTAGTTAGGTATGGCTAATTGAACACAAGGCTTCACAGACTACTCCAAACAAAAGTTTGCTTCGCAGAGTTCCCATTGTGGCTCAGTGGTTAACAAATCCGACTGGGAACCATGAGGTTACGGGTTCGATCCCTGGCTTTGCTCAGTGGGTTAAGGATCCGGCGTTGCCGTGAGCTGTGGTGTAGGCTGCAGACGCGGCTCGGATCCCGCATTGCTGTGGCTGTGGCGAAGGCTGGCATCTACAGCTCCTGTTAGACCCCTAGACTGGGAACCTCCATATGCCATGGGTGCGGCCCTAGATAAGGCAAAAAGATAAAAAAAAAGAAGAAGAAGAAGTTTGCTTCACCTGCTCCTGGATAATATCACCGTCACTATCCTAGTGAGTGTGGCAAAAAAACAAACAAACAAACAAAAAAAAGCCAAAAAAAAAAAAAAAAACAAAACACAGGAGGTATAGAAACTATGTACATGAAGAGTGCACCTAGTCTTAAGATTAAATTAAATCCTTCCAGGGGAAAGTATACATTAGCTAAGTCTTGAAGAATGAATAAAGGGTGCCTGGGCAACTGGTGAGAAGTGTTGGATGCAAAACAAACAGTATGTGCAAAGGTTTCCGTGGGGAAAAAATTAAACATTGGAGAGCCTAAAATAGGGGAAGTATAACAGGGGTGTGAAGACTCAGGATAGGGCTATCTTAAAATAGTTTCAGCTGAGACTGGGGAAATAGGAAGACAAGATTGGGAAGACTTTGAGTATTATCATGGATTTGGGACTTAATGCATATGCTAACTCAAGTGGATAGAAGAAATAAAGGTTTAAATCATAGACTCCAAAAATTTTATTCTATTTAAACGTAAAAAGTTCTTACAGCCTTAATCTGTAGAGTAAGGGAAGATAACAGTCAGTGGAGAAAAGATGATCTGATCAAAGGTAAAACAGGTAGAGAAATTTTTGGGAGCAGTGCACTCTTTTATTACTCAGTTATTCGACTGCAACTCATTTTTGTGCTCTTGAATATCTGTGCATATGCAAGAATTTTCAAGTCACATTATGAGTCAGGAAAGCTTCTTTGAAGGGAATCCCTTTGCATTTATGATTTGCTTCAAAGTTCTTGGAACTTCTTATGAATATTTGTCACATCTTTCTTCTAAGAAGCAGGATGGAAAGAAAACTTATCTAGGAGTTAAAAATCTTAGATATTAGCTTTTTGTTATTGTTATTGTTATTATTAGTTAATCATGGCCTTTCAGATTTCTGATAACTGGAGCAAGCTGTTTAAGTTCTGTGTTTTTATTTCTTCTCTTCTAAAATATAAAGGATGGAATGAAATAATTACCGTGAACCTTCTAAAGTCTGAAATGTTGTAAACCAAAACCATGAGAATGGATAAAAATGTCCCTTTAGGATTATTTCTGATCTGTAAGCCCTAAAATAAATAAATACCAAAACATAAATGAAATGGACAATCATGAAAATCATCATTGCAAGATACCAAGTAGATCAACTTTCCTTCATGTAGAACACCATTATTTAATCCATAAAGTTTGGCAGGCATATTTAGATCTTTCATCTACCATAGTACTTATTCAACTGTTGAAATTCCATCTCCAGAAAGGTATTAGTAATGAGATTGCAGATAAGTTCCAAGTTAATGCACTGAGGAAATTCCTCTGACTCTTAGAAGAAACTACATACATACACACACACACATATAAACACACACAACACACACACACAAACACAACTTTTCTTAGAGGCTAGACTATATATAGGCATTTTTAAAGACAAAAGAGAATAGCAAGGATGAAAATTATGGGAAAATGAATAATCAAAGAAAATATATTATCCCCTCTTATTTTTATATACTAAACTACTTTATGTAATAATTTCTGACTTTACTCTTAATTTTCTTTTATCACCTCTTGACTTCAACTTAACACTGTCCAGTGGAGAATTATTCATCTCCTAAAGGATCCTATAGTTTAATTAATAGAGGAGCCAGCCAAAGGGATAAAGCTAGAGATAGCAGAAGTAATTACAATTTAATGAAACAAGAATGAACAAATTACCACAAAACCCAATAGCCTAGTAAGTGACCTGAAATGAAAATGTGGTCATCAAACTGATAACCTCTCTTTTTGCCTCTCTCCCTTGAAATACCATTTCCCTTTCCTGTTTCCACGCCATTCCCTTCTCATTTTGAATAATGTTTGAAGTTATGTTTACAAATAAAATCATTAAAAAATATCATTAGATATGAGCTCACATTTGCAAATTATAAGTATGAAGTGTGTGATCTGCAGGACAAAATCAAAATTCAACTTCAGTGAAGGAATTCAAGTCACCATTAACAAAAATGCTCTTTGGAGGAAAACTCACTTTTATTTGAGATATACTATAACCTTTTATGAATTTTTAGCATATTTCCGATCCTGCATGCAACTCAGTAAATTCTCCCAAACACAAAATTGTCCTCAGCACACTTCATGACAGTGAACCTTTGCTGCTCAAATCAGCCTCAGCAAACATTTGGAATACAGGGAATGTCTACAGTTGTATGCTGTTTGTTTTGACAAAACAATCTCTTTTCACATTTTAGGAGGGAGAGAAAAGGGGATCCTATAAAGAGAGAGAGAGAATCTTTGTCTTAAGTCAGTTGCTATTAACTGTTCATCAAAAAGGGCAAATTAACTCCCATCATTCCTCGTGAGAAGCAGCAGCAGGGTGAATGGAAACTGGAAGACAATCTCTGTCCTACTCATACTTCTGCTGGGGCTGAAATGAAAGCCTGTTTCCTGTGGACCCAGCCCCGCTATGGACTCTGGCTGACACCAGTCAAGCTGCCTGGATGTACTGCATACCACAAAGAATTTTATTTTGGGGGCAATGGGGCATGGGTGAGCAAAACCTAGCTGATAGAAGAAAAATTACCCAGTGCAGACCGTGGCATTCTTTATTACAAAACTGGATGTGAGGGAAGAAATGATTTCCATCTTTCAGCCAGGTAATTTAATCTTGGTATTCTTGATTAAATTCTTGATTAAATTACCAAGGTAATTTAATCTTGTGTATTCTTACATTTAACAATCCATTGCCTCTGTGGACATGCTGACTTGCACAAATAAGGAAACTGAGGCAATTAAATGAGGGCTTAAAATCTGCCCTGAATCTCTGAACTGTTTAATGAATTGTAATCTAAGAAATGAATTTAAGTCAATACTGCCACATGAGTGGTTATTTCGTTGTACAGAAATATTTTCTTCTGATCAGAACTAGTTTTAGAAATGCACTGAAAGTAGCCTTAACTAATTACATCCTTGAAGAATTATATTTATTAGGTAGATAAATGATGCTCAATTCTGGCAGGTTTGATAGCAGGAGGGAGGGAAATTAAGTTTAATCGATTCATAAGATGCTCAATAAATACAATAAATGAATGCAATAAAGAAATATAGAAGACTTGTGGTTGCCAAAAGGGTCGGGGAGGGAATGGGATGTTAGGGGGGTCTAGGGTTAATAGCTGTAGATTGATGCCTCTGGCCTGGAAAAGCAAGGAGACCCTACTGTATAGCACTGGGAACTATGTCTAATCACTTGTGATGTGTGACCCTGTCACCACACTGTACAGCTGGGTATAATGTAAAAAATAAAAAATAAAAATAAATAAATAAAAAAAGAAATATAAACATAAGAAAATGAAAACACATTTGTCTGTATATCAATGTCTCGCAACTAGGAAGGAAATTTCTGTGACACTGAGAAAAAATACCGTGTATTAAAGTACATTATTAATATCTTTAACAAGTTTATTCAAGGTTAAATATTAAATTCACATAAAGAAAACATCAAGAAGAAAGTCGTAGATCCAGCTTTAGAGTATATGAAAAGACATGAAAAAGGCATTTAAAACCAACTCTAAAGTATTATATATTTTTGTATGTATACATATACACATTCTAAGTGTATAAAATGTAGCAAGGATTTGTAATAAATAAATTGTTATATCAACGGGGAAATCCCTGTGGAACTACACATTAATATATGTTTTCAGACTTCACACAAAATCATCCTTTGTGTGCAGGCATAAGGCCAGATGGAAGCTTATGGCTGCTATGTCAATATCTACGGAACATTGATGTCTTCTTAGCTAGTCCAAATAGAGCCATTCCATCTGCCATAAACACGGGGCCCAAAGGCCACATTTATAGATTGCACTAAAAAAGTTAAAATTATTTTTATACTGAAGGCATTTTTATAGGTTCTGGGAAAAAGGAAACTCAATGTGTGTTCCAAAATACTTATCCTCTGGTGATTGTGAGTTTGTTTTCATATATGCATGTATAGGGAAATCATAAAATAAATTTAAAAGGAGATTTTTTTATGGATGCCAGAACTAAATTAACTATGCATTATTATTGCTTCCCTGGGGGTGAGATCTAGCTGATTCTCTTTAGCTTCTGCATCTTCAGTCTTCCCAAGATGATGATTGATTTTATTCCTTCTATTTTTCCCTAACCACCTGATAGTTTCCTTCTCCAAATGGATGATGATACAGGGTACATCTTTGTCAATCTGTCAGATCAAATTCAGTGAACACTTTAATTTGCTTCCTTTCAAGGAGTTCCCATGTGGCTCAACAGCTCAAGGATCTGGCCTTGTCACTGCTGAGGCTTAGGTCACTGCTGTGGTGTGGGTTTGATCCATGGCCCTGGGAACACTTGTATGCCGTGGGCACAGTCAAAAACAAACCAAAAAAAAAAAAAAAAAAGAGAGAGAGAGAGAGAGAGAGAGATTTTTACACTGCCTAAAAAAGCTTCAAAAAAAAAAAAAAGAAAACCTGCACCCAGGTTCTTATTACCTATTAAGAACCCAAAGGTTCTGAAGGCAAAAGATAACTATAGGTCACTAACTGTACCCAAACCTACTTTGTTGTAACACACTAGCTTCTAGGGAAAGGAGGCACCATTGCCTTGCACACTTAGCATCATTGTTACAGACACAATGTTTTCAATATAGTATGACTGAAGGAGAACTCTTGTAAATTAGTATGTAATAGTGGTCAAGCCAGAGTAATAAATCTTTGCTCATATTTTTATCCTGTGTTCAGAGATATCGAATTTTGTAATGGTTAAAAAAATCCCAAACTTAAATTCATTTATTTTGATGTCTGTAAAAGACAGATCGGCATGCATAATTGAAGTGAAAGGAAAAGAAGAAATAGAGTATTATTGCAATCTCTTACATTACAAAAAGGCACCAGATACTAGATACTTTTTCTAGAATCATGCCAGACTGCACAAGAAAAGGAAGGAAGGAAAATCAACTCTGGTTGCATCTTTCCCTCTGTCTAAACTTTAGTGTGTTGATCATTTTGGGGTGTTGATCCCTTGGTCAGTTTGTTTGTACAAATCAAATTTAGTAACCCATTTGAAGGAGTGTGGAAGTCTCAAGGGCTATAGAAAGATAAGTTAGGAGGGAAACAAACTGAAGTATTTTTAGTACCATATGCATGTAAGATATTCACGGATATTCCCACTATGCCCAGTATGAAATGGGGGAGAAGGGAGGAGAGAGAACTGCTTGGCCAGACAAACCAGCTGAAGCAGTCTGGAAGAGGAGTAAGTCAGTAGAAATAAGTCAAATGCATATCACACTCTGTGGGAGGTGCCTTGCTTGACCTTCCTACCCTTTCTTGTTGTGGAAAGTTTATCACTCAAAGCTGCTAGAATATACTGCCTCAGCACCAAATGACCTCAACTAGACTGACTAAAACTAACTGGTGTGGACTTGTGATCAAACTCAACAAATCTCAGGCAGATTCTCTTTCCCAGAAATTTGGAATTTAGGCTGTGGGAAACTTAGGTGTATCACTCATTTCAAAGTGAAAAAAAAAAAAAAACAAAAGCATAGTCAATGCTAACATTCTAGGGTAAAGGGAAAATGCTAAAGGTAGAGGGGTGAGAGAGGAGAAATGAGATAGTAGAGAAACAGAGAATATGGCCACGTGGCTCTAGAGAACAGGGAAGATAGAGCTTCTTATTCTGACGTTCTCCTTCCAGTCTTTCTGCAGAATGGCTGAACTTCCCTCTCTGCCTGGGTGTTGTCTTAAAAGAAGCACCTTCTTCTTAAGGCTCTTTAAGTGATTTTTTTGGACACAAATCTGTCTTGTCTATAACATGTGCACATCCTTCTCTTAATGTTCTTCACACAAAGTCTACTCATAATACTGCCCTCCAGCTCTTTTGTGTCTGCTCACACTAGTTTGAAGTTTTTGTAAGAGAAGGACCTTTGTATTCTCTATCGGCATACGTACTGCACACCCAGAAATTCGTCTAGGCAAACCAGTGCCACTGAAATACAGATTTACTTGACCTTCCTCTTGCTCCAGTTCTTTTCAGTCAAATGTGGTTACTGACCTTGAGGAAAATATTATTGCGTAAATACTCTCTTGGTCTAGGTTTCCCCAAAACATAAATTACACATGAGGCTGGATGGATTTGGAAGCCTATTAGCCACTACTTCTTGCTCCACCTCCATGGCATCTTTACACTGACATCTTATAAATAAGAATTTCATTAAGGAAGGACTTATGCTACTTGAGAAGCACCAATGCAAGAAGCTGGATTGATGGATTATAAATTTAGGACTAAAATAGAGAATCTAAGAAGTAAGTCTTCACATACAGATGGAGATTTCTGAAAGCTTTGTGATTTGGCTGTATTTATTCTTAGCATTGATTTTTTTTTTCTTTGTAGAAATTAAAGATCAAGTTTCTTAAAAGCAAACAAGTCAACATACTTTTCTTCAGGGATAAAAAGTAAGAATCAACACTGGCCAACAGCCGCAATTTTTTGAAGTCAGAGTTTATAGAAAAAGGAACTACAACACAACAGATGATGTGGTGTCTGAAGTGAATACGAGAGAGAGAAAATGAGTGTGTGTGTGTATGTGTGTGTGCGCGCACGCGTGTGTAAGAGAGAGAAAGACAAAGAGACAGGGAAACTGAGAGAGATTGAGACAGAAGCAGTGGGAGGGAGATGGAGACAGGCCCTCTGAAACCTCTGTCACTCCAGATTCCAAAAAGGATCATCAAGGTCCCTAGAAGCTCCAGGAATCTTCAGGACATTCAGGTGAGCCTCTGCTCCTTGGTTTCCCAAGAGACAGGTTCTTTTTAATTATTAGAAAAATTTCAGGGTCTTAGCTTCAAACACTGCTCATGACGGAATGTCGTGGAGAGTCATCCATTTCTTCCTGAGTATAATATATATAATATAACTTAGGTAGTTATATAATTACATATATTGTGTATGTATATGTATGCATGCATATAAATATATATATAATTATATATATATATATATAATTTGATATTTATGAAATTCCATTTTCAAACCCATCAATGATTGATGCATGTGTTTGAAAACATTCTATATGTATTAAATTCATGGTGTGACTGATAAAAACCAGATGGCCCTATTTACATGTACTGCAGAGGAGTTTTGTGTTGCCATCTTGGAAACAACAATTTGGACAAAAAGCTAGGAGGAGGGGTTCCACCATGGATAAAAGCAACCTGACTTCACAAAAAGCCAAATTTATAGAGGATTTATTAGCTTTCCTTAAAGATAATCCATTGAAAACATTCATGCACATGAAAGAAATATTTTACACCCTACCCTTCTTATGTAATACAAGTACCCAACATTGAGCCACTAAAAGCTTTATAAAACAAGCTTTTGTTAGGGGAAAAATGGTTTGCGAAACCTATTTTGTTTCCTTGAGATACGATGTCCCTTGGCCACTCCTGGCCTCCAACTCTATATCTTGATCCTCAAGTGGAGGTTGAGTGAGGGTCAATTGTTTCGAAGTAATAAAGATTGGTCCTCATTTCTCTTCTGGGAGAAGTTAACCTGTCAGAATTCTGAAGCAGAGATTTCCTTTTTTCCCTTCCTCTCCTCTTGGTCCATCAAGAGGCAATGATGTGGATTGGTGCTGCTGCCCTGAAAAATCTAATTCTGTCTTTGGGAGGACTATGCCAGTTTGGAGAGTGGGAGAAATGGAGATTGGAGGCAAGCCCTTGATGGCACGCTTTCCCATGCCTCCAGTTTAACCTTTACTGGCAGTTGAGGTGATGTTTAGGAAATTCATTTGCTGACCTGTGTTTCTTATTTGTGAAGTTTTCCAAAAATTCATCAGGAAAGGCGGCACTTCATTTGACTTTGTAGACACACTATAGTATAAAGCAAGTGTATTTTTATATGAACATGAAAGTGTAATTTTGGATGACTAAACTCTATAGAATAAATTCAGCAATACCTAGGAATAAATTACTGATTTTCCACAAAGCACATTGACTAGTTAATCTAACATGCTGTCAAAATTATTTTTAAAAACAACAGAAATGCATACATAATTATTTGAGATTAAGAATTAGATACTCCCTAACATTTGGTGCAGTCAAGCACAAAGCCATATTTAAGTCCTGAATTATGAATTCAATTAATAATTAAAGGATTACACTCATAGGGAAGGTATATATAAAGCAGTAAATGGATTTTTCAGGTGATTAAACATCTAAATGATGTTTCACACCAAAGAAAAAAGAAAGTTTATTGTGACTCTATTCCTTAGCTGGAAGAATATTCCTCCACCACAATAAGAACATAATTCAATGAAACTGAAATAGCAGAAAAGAGAGTGGAGTTCCTTTGGGGCTTCTGAATGGCTGGCCTGACTGCTTTCTTCAAGTTACCACGGATATCACAGCAACTGCAAGTAAGAGGTGAGCAGAAGAATGAAGTGAGGGCAGGTACGAAAATGGAATAATTATGACAAGCTGGATTAAAGAAGTGAATAATTTTCCATCGAAATGATCTGTAGAGAAAGGTAGTGATATAATTAGACATTTTAAAGCCAATAAGAATAGCAGGGTCATTTTGTGAATGGGAGAATGTTTGCATTTTCTAAGCTAGCTTTGCTTCCATCCTTCTCTTGACACACTGTAGCAATTATTCTCCCATAAGCCTTCACAGGATACAAATTGGACAGTGTATAAGTAATTACTGATGAATGTGGATGTGCTGCTCAGTGATGAAATGTTTTCACAGAAACAGAATGAAGTGGATGGAAAAGGTGGTCTCATCAACTTTGAATAGACAGATCCAAAGGTAATGTGCCCTGTTCCAAAAGATTTGAAAAGTGTTGTTTCAGTAGTGTGCTCATAAAGGGTCATTTATGGTACACTTTTTCAAAAGCTCTTTGCATTGAAATACATAGAAGAGAACTGTATAGGAAAAATGATAAATACATATTACAGCTATTTAAGGAAAGATGGATG
The DNA here is from genome assembly GCA_004024745.2 of Catagonus wagneri. Taxonomy (NCBI): domain Eukaryota; kingdom Metazoa; phylum Chordata; class Mammalia; order Artiodactyla; family Tayassuidae; genus Catagonus; species Catagonus wagneri. Next base: position 19,105,434 of record PVHT020004944.1, read on the forward strand.
CTACATAAATGCATTCTATTTATTTTAAGATTTCAATTTTTAAAAAGTCCTGTAGTTGGAAAGGTACAGTTTATGCAATAAGGGTCCTGCTGTATCTAATGGAAATTAAATACAGAATTTCTTCCAGTGTCAATAGTCATTTTTTTTAAGGAGTGCGTGTTTTAAATTCCTTGAAAAGCATCTATATATTCTCAGAAAAATTAATACAGATATACATAGTGTATCTTTTAGAATCACTGTCATTTGGCCATATTTGGTTTACCATTCTTGCTTTACAATTTACCTTTTAATCCTTTGTGCATTCTCTTCTCACAGTCAGGTAAACCTCTAAATTTGACAATTCTTTTAAACGGTGGCCCTGAGGAAAACCACCTCACTCAGTGCAAGGAAAGGGTCTTGCATCTTGGACCCTTTCTGCCGGAATGACAGGATGTGTTCAAGAATTAAAATGATTTTTCTGCATTGGCCTAAACCCTGTGCACTCTTCAAAGAAGTACCAATAAAAATCACAGAAGGCTGATTTCTACGTTTAGGTTTCTGTCACAAAACACTTACATTGTTTATTATTTGATATACCACTTTAATAATGTGTGACATCAACTTCAGAAATGGCTGGAGCTCACCCTCTATCTTTCTCAAGGCTTTTCTTGTTGTCTCTATGGAAGGAGAACACTATGAGTTGAAAAGGGGTAGGACTTCCAAAACTGTTGCTACTACACAAGAAGTCCTACAGGATAGCCACATAGGTAAGAGATTTGTCTATTCAATCAGATAAACGCCCTATGGTTCTTAACTCTGTCCTTTTCAAGATAAGTGACCTTGGGGAATTTAATCCCTGTTAGTCTGTGGGGGTTGTCATGGGAATTAAATGAGAGGTCGGTAAACACTTAATCCAAATATACAGCCCTACTAGGAGCTGCGGGGATGCTAAGCTCACTATTAAAACAGTTCATCTCTCACTATGGGTGTGGTCACAACAATCGCCGTTACTCTGTTATCAGGTATGATTTGTGCAATTTGATTCAAATGATGTCATAACCCAAACTTGTAATTTATTTTATTTTATTTTATTCTATTCTATTTTATTTTTTTTGTCCTTGCCTTTTATGTAGAACCGCACCCGTGGCATATGGAGGTTCCCAGACTAGGGGTCTAACAGAAGCTGTAGCCACCGGCCTTCGCCACAGCACAGCAACGCGGGATCCGAGCCGCGTCTGCAACCTACACCACAGCTCATGGCAACACCGGATCCTTAACCCACTGAGCAAGGCCAGGGATTGAACCCGCCACCTCCTGGTTTTTGGTCGGATTCGTTAACCACTGAGCTACGAAGAGAACTCCAATTTATTTTATTTTTAATGGCACACTGGAGAAGTCTCAAGGTGTAGGCATAAAAGAGTCCCTTCCAAGATCCTCCTTTGAATGAGAATGAAAAGGATAGGGTGACAACCACTGTGCCTGGAAGCTGACCACAGTCCTGTTCTCTTCAAGACAGAGGGTTCACAATGTATGCAAATATCATTTGTCCATGTGTATTAGATTCAAAAGATTAAAAACGCTTCTCCAAAGGATTGCCCTTACATTTACAGATTATTAAAATTACAGAAAACATGAGAAGGCTATTTCAGCAGAGGAAGTGAAGCAGAGAAAACCCAAAAGTAAGTTTTAGAACAATCATTTAGAGGAGTTCCTGTTGTGGCACAGTGGAAACGAACCCGACTAGTATCCATGAGGACGCAGGTTTGATCCCTGGCCTTGCCCAGTGGGTTAAGGACGGGGTGTTGCTGTGAGCTGTGGTGTAGGTCTCAGACTCGGCTCGGATCCTGCATTGCTGTGGCTGTGGCGTAGGCCAGCAGCTGCAGTTTCAGTTACACCCCTAGACTGGGAACTTTCATATGCCATGAGTATGGCCCTTAAAAAAAAAGGAAAATTCCAAAAGAACAATCATTTAGAAATTCAGAAATTTGACTCACTTCATTAACTGCCTTTAATAATTTTCATGTGAATTCGTACTTGGAAATACTCTGGGGCAGAAGAGGACGTTTAAGGGGATTGAATATATCAGGTTATATGGTGCCCTGTACAAGCAACATGTGTTCATTCAACAAATATTTAAGGCATTTTTCATAAGCCACACACTGCTCTGTCCTAGATGGTAGTTATAGAGCATTCCAGAAAAATAAAATAAGATAAATAAAACTAAATAAAAAAATAAAGAAAGAAAATAGAAAAGTCTTTGTTCTTGCAGCATATATTCACATGACTATGTGCACGCTTTCCTAGGATGAAAGAGAATCCTCTCAAATAAGTGGGGAAAAGGCAGATTATTCAACAAACAGCACTAGGAAAACTGAGTAGCAATTTGAATTAAACTTGAACCAAAACCTCACATCTTATACACATACACACACGCACACACACACACACACACACACACCACACCCAATTCCAGACAGACCAAAGATCTATCAAAGATGCAGAAGTCAAAAAGTTAAAATCTAGGAGTTCCCATCATGGCTCAGCAGAAACCAATTTGACTAGTGTACATGAGGACACAGTTCGATCCCTGGCCTTGCTCAGTGGGTTAAGGATCTGGTGCTGCTGTGACCTGTGGTGTAGGTTGCAAACAGGGCTCGGATCCCTCATTGCTGTGGCTGTGGTGTAGGCCAGCAGCTGTAGCTCTGATTTGACCCCTAGCCTGGGAACCTACATATGAGAGTGTGGCCCTAAAATGACAAAAAAAAAAGCAAAAAACAAACAAAAAATCCCACAAAGTTAAAAACTACATAAAAATGAATAAAATACTTTGTATTGGAAAAATACATCAAAATCAAAGTCCGAAGGCAAAGCAAACATCTTTTTTTCTTTTTTTTTCTTTTTTTGGTCTTTTTGCATTTTATGTAGAGCCACACCCGCGGCATATGGAGGTTCCCAGGCTAGGGGTCTAACAGGAGCTGTAGCCGCCGGCCTTCGCCACAGCCACAGCAGTGAGGTTTCCGAGCCGCATCTGCAACCTACACCACAGCTCACGGCAACGCCGGATCCTTAACCCACTGAGCAAGGCCAGGGATCGAACCCGCAACCTCATGGTTCTTAGTCGGATTTGTTAACCACTGAGCCACGAAGGGAACTCCAAACATCTTGTTTTCTTCATAGGTAAAAATCACCTTGATATCAAGAAAAATATAGTAATAGACAGATTCTTTGTAGCTTATTAATATATGAAAAATTACCTGAACAGCTGGAATGGAAACTATCAGCATAAAGATGAAAACTAACATTGAACAATATTTTTTTCTCTTTACACTTGAATCCTTATTGACTTATGTTGCCTTTTGCTCTTGGATAAAGAAAATATTTTAAAAATAGAAACACTGATTATGTCATTTTGAGGATTTTGGATTCTGGAGAAATAGCTCATGCTTAATGAATATCATAAATTTTACCTTGATTTGCTTCTTAAAATTATAAACAACATGTTCATTGAACTTAATGTAAAATCTAATGTGGCTTTATTTTTTAAACATTGTTTATAAAAATATCTTATTCCAGAAAACTGTTGAATTAAATAACTAAGCAATAGTCATAAGTGAGGAAAATCTTCAATGTTAAAACATATTAACACCTTTCTCTTCAGTATAAATTATAACCTTGGCCCATATTCATTTTTCTATGTGTTAAAATATAACTCAAATATCAAAATTACAGGAAGTCATTTTCAAGCAGTCTCCTGGCTTTTAGTCAAACACAGTGCAAAGATTTTACTTGGTTACATCAGATTTGGGGCACCTCTTTATGCACAAGGACAATGAAATAACATTACTGTTAGCATTTTTCTGTTCATTTTTAGCATATACATTATATTTACCTAGTTAATAAAAATTAAGTGATAATTCCAGTTATTCTCACCAATTGTATAACGTTTTACATGAATGCAGAGCTTTAAAAATCATAAAAACTATGAAGTCACTTGACCAAAGTGTTGATAATTGAGACATATATAATGTGTTAAGCAAGGCTTCAAACACCAAGTGTACAGGCAATTTTTAGGCGTAACTTCATTTTAGATTTTATAAACCTTTAAGCAAAATTCAAAAGAAACAGTATGTATTACGATATTTCAAAAATGACAACCCCAAGACTTGTCAAAATCTTAAATTATACATCAGTGTCTTAAATTTTATGAAATCCTCCATAACGTTTTACTTAAGCAGGTTTAGAAATAAAATCCACAAGCCTCATTGAATATTCAGGATTCTTGCCAGTGACAAAAGCACAATTCAAACTCTCTTCAGAAAAAAAAAGGTACAAGGAAAGGAATGTTTGAGACCTTCTTCCATGAGCTAAAATAAACTGTCATCAATACTCAGTTTAGGTCTTTGCATATTACAATCCATCAGACGTTTTCTACATCATAGCCTCCAGCGGCTCTACATTCTATCCTACCAGCATTCAGCTTACAGACCAAGAGTAAGAAGAAGAAAATCCCTGAGACTCTGTATCTCTGAACCCACTCAGGCACTAGCCTACCCGAGTTTAACTCACTATATGTTAGTTTTAAATCATAACCTGAGCCCCGAAGCCAAACTGAACGTTGTCTACTGGGAGAGGAGAAGGAGCATTCTCATCAGTAATTTCAGCTCTGTGTTTTTTTTTTTTGTTTTTTGTTTTTTGTTTTTCCCCAGAAGAAAAACAATTGGGTGTAGGCAAGAGAGGCAGATGTCTTCCCTTCATGTCTGTGTGATCTTCATTTCCATTGGCTTTCCACTTTTATTCTTTTTATGTATCTACTTTTACATCTACTTCTTTTTTTTTCTCTGCATGCTTTCATGAAAGTTATCTATTCTTTCAGTAGTTAATGTCATCACTCTCCATCTTTAGATTTTTTTTTTTTTTTTGTCTTATGTAGGGCCGCACCCGCGGCATATGGAGGTTCCCAGGCTAGGGGTCTAACAGGAGCTGTAGCCACCGGCCTTCGCCACAGCCACAGCAACGCGGGATCCGAGCCGCGTCTGCAACCTACACCACAGCTCACGGCAACGCCGGATCCTTAACCCGCTGAGCAAGGCCAGGGATCGAACCCACAACCTCATGGTTCTTAGTCGGATTCGTTAACCACTGAGCCACAAGGGGAACTCCCCATCTTTAGATTTTTGAGAAAGGTACTCAATTGCTCTTTAGGACTTAAATTTTTCAATTGCATACAACCTCCTCTCTATACCCAAGGTACCCATTTAAAACATAGACCCTTGGAGTTCCCATTGTGGCTCAGTGGTAACGAATCTAACTAGGATCCATGAGAATGTGAGTTCAATCCCTGGCCTCGTGCAGTGGGTTAAGGATCCAGCACTGCCATGCGCTGCGGGATAGGTTGCAGGCTCAGCCTGGATCCTGGTTGCTGTGGCTGTGATATAGGCCAGCAGCTGTAGCTCCGATTTGACCCCCAGCCTGGAAACTTCCATATGCCACAGGTGCAGCTCTAAAAAGACAAAAAATAAATATATTTATAAATAAATACATTTTTAAATAAATGCATAAACAAATAAAATATAGACCAAACCGTGTCATTATTCATGCTCAATAGACATACATTCCCAAGTCTCAAATCTTTGACACACTATTCTACCCATTACTTTAACATCCACTCTCAGAAGATAATCTTGCCTCATGACATAAGGACAAAATAGTAAGAAAAAGTTTTTGGGGAAATGATCCTTTTCTCTAAAAATAATTAAATAAATATCTGATATGGGGCTGAATCATTTTTGTCTTCCTGATAATGTATTTCCAGTCCAGCTAAATTGACTATTTACAAGAAGATTAATTCATAGATATGTTAGAATAATAAGAGAACTTTTTAGGACTCATAATAAACTAAATTCTCCAAAGCATAGCTTTGAATATTGATTTTTTTTCTTTGTGTTGAGGAAGCACCTCCAAGTTGGAAGATTTTTGTTATAAATCAGGTTAAACTATTATAAACCTCTATATCCACCTCCGTGTTTTCTATTCATACAAAGAAATCTGTGCTACCATTGTTTAATAATGTTGGCTTATAGGCTTAAGAACACTTTTGCACATAATAAAACCATAGTATTATTGTATTCCATTGGACAGCTTTGAGTGATCAAAGGGCTTACAGCATTATAATATTTTCCTCTCTTCTCGATGATCTGGAAACACAAAGGCAACATCTGTACTTACCCTGTAATAAGCTTGTTTTTAAAAATGAGTCTTGTTAATGCCTAGCGGTGTTGGGCAATCTTGATTTTGTTATTAAGATGGTTCAATGTGTGCCTCGTCTATAACTACACACAAAGAGATCAAAAAATGCAAAAGAGTTGTCAAAAAGATTGTGCAAAGCCGCATCATCACATCACAGTATAGCATAATTTCATTTTACTAAAAAATTTCACTAAAGAAAAAAAAAAAAAAACAATTTGTGGGGAGTTCCCTGGTGGCCTGGTGATTAGGATTAGGTGCTTTCACTGCTGCAACCTGGGTTCAGTCCATGGCCTGGGAACTGAGATCCCATATCAATCTGCTGTACAACACTGCTCCCCTCAAAAAAAAAAAAATATATATGGCATGGCCATAAAACTAGTAAGCCCTGAGTTAGGATCAATTGATTATATAAAGAGAAAGAAGCTATACTAGGAGAACTTGTGAAACACATTCTTCAGTGGTTTTACCACTTATGCACATATTGATCATAATCAATAACCATTTTTACTTGCCATCTTGACTTGGTTTGCTTATAATTTACAAAGTCATTTAGAGCATGAGTTCTGAAGTATAAGCTTTCAAGAACTGGCTTTACCACTAGCTTCTTATTGTTTGAAAATCAAAAAATGTGCCACCATTTCTTCACACAGATAGCATGGGAATAATACTACCTACTTCATAGGGTTGCTGGCACGTTTATGTGGCAACATACCAGGAATATGATTAGATAGATTCACGCACTATACACTCATTTTCTTTTTCTTTTTTTGTCTTTTTAGGGCCACACCCTATGGAGTTTCCCAGGATAGGTGTCAAGTTGGACAGAGCTGCAGCTGGCAGCCTAAGCCAAAGCCACAGCAACACGGGATCCAAGCCTCATCTGCGAACTACACCACAGCTCACGGCAATGCCAGATCCCCAACCCACTGGGCAAGGCCAGGGATCAAACCTGTGTCCTCATGGATGACAGTCAGATTTGTTTCCCCTGAGCCATGATGGGAACGCCCAGACTCATACATTCTAAATACCATTGTTTGATGCAGCTTTTTGGAAATACAAAGAGACATTTCAGACTCCAGTTAACAGTGTCAAACAGAACGATCAGGAGAAGGCAGGGATCCAGGCTGCATGCAAGCTGGAACACTGCACTAGTCTCAGAAATAATACTGAATACTATAATACGCATTGAAGAAAACAGTACATGATATCAACGTTGTTATCTGCATGAGGGACAATACATTTTTTAAAAGACACCTGGGACGCACATATTCCAGTATGTATTTTTCCACTGTGCTCTGTAGCTCATCTCCAGTTTTCAGAGCAGAGGTGAAGGGATTAAGTTTAGGTAGGAGGCTACACACACGCCTTCTTATAGCAAGAAGCAAAGCACAGGCAGGGGTGTGGGCAGCTATGTGAAAACTTACGTCTAGTGACAGGAACCTGGAGTTTTTTCTGGTGGCTCAGGTCGGTGGGTGAACCTCTCAAGAAAGGCGGATGCGATGCCTGTTTCTTTAATATTACTCTCCTTTCCAAACCGTGGCACTTAATTCTGCACACTTGGAACACTCGACAGATGATCTGCGGTTTTCTCAAGTTTTCGTTACTCTGGGTCACAGAATGAAAGATCGATAATTATAAATTAATAAATCATTTCTAGGGTCATAAATGTCTTCCATTCTGACGGAGTTTCTGGGAAAAAACAGGATAGAATTTATTCCTCTTACTCATTACCTACACACTCAATTGACTTTGGGATGGAAACAAAACTACAGAATTCACTTTAGGTAGATATCGTTAACAGATATGATTTTCTCTTTTTTTAATTAAAGTATAGTTGATTTACAATGATGTGCCAATTAAAAAAAAAAAATGGAACCCTGGAGTTCTGTTTGGTGCAGCAGGAATGAATCTGACTAGTTTCCACGAGGATGTGCGCTCAATCCCTGGCCTCGTTCAGTGGGTCAGAGATCCAGCATTGCCATGAACTGCGATGTAGGTCACAGATGCATTTTGGATCCCAAGTTGCTGTTGCTGTGGCTGTGGTACAGGCCAGCAGCTGTAGCTCCAATCTGACCCCTAGCCTGAGGAATTCCATATGCTGCAGGTGCTGCCCTAAAAAGCAAAAATATAAAAACAAAAATAAGTAAAAAAATAAAAATATGGACTGCTTCGTGAATTTGCATGTCATCCTTGCTGCGGGGGCCATGCTAATCTTCTCTGTATCGTCCCAATTTTAATATATGTGCTGCAGAAGGGCGCACCAGATATGACTTTCATATTTAGACTGTGAAGATCTGTATATCATCAAGTCAAAATTTAAAATAACATTTGAATGTTATTGGAATCCAATATCTATTCATTTGAAGCCATTCTTGATTTTCATGTCGCTGCTATTTTTAAGTACCGTGTTACAAGTGCCCACATAATCTTTGAAGTACTTTGTTTAGCTTGGGAAGGTACAAAAGCTTTTCAAATAAAGCACAAATAGCTTGGCAGATTTCACAAGAATATTTACTGTTAAAAGGTCTATTTTCAGAAAGCATTGGCTTTGTCATTTTGTTCAGACGAGAACAAAACCTAATCACGTAAGGCAGAATGTGTCGTCGCTTAAAAATTAGTTTCTTTTTGTTCTTTATTTGACTCTCATTCTCCTCCTTGTAGTTTCTTTTTATTCCAACTTCACCAAGGAGCGTGACTGTCCTTCCCAAAGCCGTGATGCGTCCATCAGATAATTCCTTTACCTGAGCCTGTTGTACATACAGTCAAGGTAAATTTGAGGGTACACACGAGAAGTTGAAATTTTTAAGAACGACAGGTTTTCTCTCTTTTTTCCCCATCAGTCAAACCAGCAGGAAGGCAGTAAAGTAAGACACAGCCTCTGGCCCAGATAAAGAGCACAAAGTAGAAGGGAAGTTCCTTGGAGACTCCAGAGAGGTTCTTTTGGAAAGTGAGAGCTGGGGGAGTTTTTATGCTGTTTGGGGTGATTCTTACGAGAAAGGGATTTCAGTGAGAGGTGGAGCATAGGCCAAAAACCTACTGATAGAGTTAATGAAAGACAGAACAGCAAGTGGAAGGTGTTTTGATTCAACATTACCAGGTGCCTTTGGCTCTCCTAAACTCACTGAGCCTACGTTTTCTTATCGTTAAATTCTAGATGAGAGGGTCTTATCTGAGGCAGATTATATTTTCCAAGGAGAGTCACAGCAATATTTTTGGTCCTGGAGCTCCCATCATGGCTCAGCAGAAATCAATCTGACTAGGATTCAGGAGGACACAGGTTTGATCGCTGGCCTCACTCAGTGGGTTAAGGATCCGGCATTGCTGTGGCTGTGGTGTAGTCTGGCAGCTGCAGCTCTGATTCGACCCCTAGTCTGGGAACCTCTGTATGCCATGGGTGTGGCCCTAAAAAATAAAAACAAAAAAAATAATAATAAAGTAAGTATTTTTGGCCCCACATGCTCTTCTAGAATTTTGTTGTTTCCAACAGAGAGGGTTTTTTTTTTTTTTTTTCCCAGGCCAGTGGTCAGATCAGAGCTGCAGCTGCTGGCCTACACCACAGCCACAGCAATGTGGGATCTGAGCTACCGTCTGTGACCTACACCACAGCTCACGGCAACATCAGATCCTTAACCCACTGAGTGAGGCCAGGGATCGAACACACATACTCATGGATCCTAGTCAGATTTGCTAGTGCTGAGCCAAGATGGGAACTCTCAGAGAGGCAATCTTTTAATCTTCCTCTTGGACCTGGAGGGGATTTTCTGACTGCCTTTCCAGACTGAGTGGTGCAGGTGATACTTTGTGTCTGAGGTCAGGTCCTAAAAGGTAATAGACCTGTCAGCTGGTTCTCTCCTTTGGAACGCGAACCGGTTGCTCCTGGGCCAACATGCATTCCATTGTTTCTCCTCTACAGTCAGTTAAGTCCCCTGAAGTTCTATATCTCCGCTTCAGGCAGAATGACTGCATTCCAAGGATTTGCTGAAGCTGGCTCTGGATAGGTCCCAAAGACAAAAGGAGACACACTGTGTGTCAAAGAAGACCTAGATTAAGGATTTGCAGTCTTAAGGGTTGTCTGTACCCCTCTGTCACTCAGATTCTGCACCTATTTTCCAGAACTGAAGCTAGAGCCCTAAATGGAGATATTGGCTAGGTAACAGAGCAACAACACAGGGGAGAGATTTACAGACCTTATTGGTTTGAAAACACAGAGGAAACTAAGCCTTCACACCACTGTTCTGATCAGGGCACCAGCTGACTTTTATGAGGTAGACGTTTTGTTTTTTCTTGAGATTGCTTTGTGGTGGGGTCACCTCATTTGCTGGCCTCTGTCTTATTCACCCTGAATATTTCATCTTAAATGCTGGACTGGTTTTCAAAAAGATCCGTAATACCGAGCAGAGTTTAAAAGGTGAAGAGACAAGGGTCCTTGAGGAATTTTAGTAGGACAGTCAAGTAACAAGGGCACTGGAAGCTACAATTAATTAGCCTTGAGGAACTGTAAATAGCTGTGACTAGCAGCCCGAGAGTGCCGTCAGTCTTGGAATCATGGCTGCAAAGCGCTGAACGTTTTTCCACAAACAGATGGTTTTCTAGCTCCTAGAGTTATGTGATGCATGTGTCTTATGCTTTCTTATAAATTTATCCTACAATATCCTTGGCTTTCACTACATCCAAGAGGATATAGATAGCGCTTCTAAGCAGAGACGGAAGCTCCCATTGCATGGCAGCAATGTCTTACGTGACTAATAGCCTATTTCTTACCTCTGATTTATTCCTTGGGTTATTATCCATCCTTTACCATTTATGGAGCCAAGCAAAAAAAGGAAAAAAAAATTGGAAATATCCTCATAATCTGATTGTACCGAGCTAGTGATATCATATAATTCATTGCCAATATCATCTCTTACTAATATGCATTCCAAGAACCTCCCACACGATACTCTACATAAAGAGTGAATTGCTGACTGTGATGGCAAAATCTTCGAAACAGAGAACAAGGACAACTGCAGTCAGAGAGAACCTTTAATAATACTCTAGAGCTGTTATACCAAAAAAAAAAAAAAATGGACTTGAGTCATCGTCAAACAATGTTCAATGATAAAGAAGGGTTTGGAAGTTCCCGTCGTGGCACAGTGGAAACAAATCCAGCTAGGAACGATGAGGTTGCGGGTTTGATCCTTGGCCTCACTCAGTGGGTTAAGGATCGCGAGTTGCTGTGGCTGTGATGTAGGCTGGCAGCTACAGCTCTGATTGGACCCCTAGCCTGAGAACCTCCATATGCAGTGGGCGTGGCCCTAATAAGATGAAAGACAAAATAAAATAAGAAGGGCTTTCCCATCTTCATGAAAAACATCAGCTTCCACTAAATTGTCCTAGCCAGAAAACTGAGTCCATCTGACTCGTCTTGTATCATCCACCACATTCTTAAAGTACTTTCAGTTTTAAATCCCGGACCTCTGCCATGCCATCTCCACTACTCCCAGGAATGTCCAAAGCGCTATTACTGCTGGTCTGGATTGCCTTTAGCGGCTCTCTTTGTGGATTACTACCTCACTACTCTCCACCCTCTACATGGCACAAACGTGAAAATCCATGCTCTTTACCATGGCTTTCTTGCTTTTTGAGATCTGGTCCTGGCCTCACTCTCTAATACTTTCCCTCTCTAATACTTGCCTTTTTCATCTTCTTCGAATATTTGAAACCTGCTCTTGCCAAATAGTTCTCACTATCCCTACATCTTTGCATGGCTGGCTTCTCTGCCCACCTAGGTCTCCTCTCAAAGGTATTTTCATAGGGAACTATCCTCACATTCCTTTTTAAGTCATTTATCTCTGCCATTCTTTTTGCTTTTGCCATTACATTTCATATCTGATATTATCTTGCTTCTTTTACTTGGCTATTGTCTATCACTGACACTTAAAATAGAAACGCTATGAGCACAGGTAGCCTATTGTGTTGTTTCCTTGCTATGACCAGCGCTTGGGATTACTCATAACATGCTGCAGTAATCAATGAGTATTTTTGGAATGGGTGAATGAATGAATGGGACCTGTGAGAAAAGATATAAAAAGAAAGAAAGAAGAAAGAGATATGTCATAAACTTTTTAATCATAAACCCAAGGTTTAAAATAAAAAGCTTTTATTGTCTTTCACCAATATTTTATAAAATTGGTTAATATCTCATTTGTTATTCTCTTATCCTGTTTTAGGTAGATATTTGGAATAAAGGTCTACTCACTGTACCTTTCTGAATTCTTATTTACGTTTATTCTTGGACTGCTTATTAAGGAAGTAAATGATAATTGCGAGCATTACCAAAAGACAGGGTTAGTGGAGCCTGGTTTCTTGATGAGAGTTGTGAAATGCAAACATAATTGAGAATATAAACATATTTTTAATAATTAATGATTATCAGTGTCTTCTCATCAAGGCAGAATGTGTTACTTACAGCAAATAATTCTTTCAGAATTAAAAAGTAAGGAGATAATTCGTATTTTTATTGTTTTCTCTATTGTGTTTTCAAACAGGTAGCCTGTACTACATACGTGAGAGTGAGCAAAGCTGCAAAGACTTGAATCTTTCTGCAAATGAGCTAAATGACCTGATAAAAGGTCAGGGTACCTGAAGGGGCTTGCCACCACAGGGGGCTGTCACCTCAGAGTTCAAAGGACACCAAATTACATCAAAGTTTGTTCCCTTTCTTTGTTTCCTCTGTTCACAGTGGCTATTTCTTAACCTGAAATTTTAGGAGTGTGTCTCAATGGGGACAACTTCACATTTGTCTCTTTTCGGATCTCTTGCTTAGTTTTCAATAGATCTTCCTGCATGTTCCATACTCGAGCAGAGCCAGTAAGCGGAGTGCTGGTGGATCTGAGAGGCATCCTGTTTTCACGAGAGGACTGATTCACAGGGTCGAACAGACTGAATCTTCCCAAGTATCCACCACTTACTAACTTTGCGGCTTGCCCTTTCACTGCTGCAAGCCTCAGTTTCTCACCTGTGAAACAGGAAAGATAATCTCCTGAGGCGATGGTAACAGTAGAATGAGATGGTGGGGGCAGACATGCTCTACCCAGTGTCTGGACAACGAGGTCCCCCGTATGCCTCTTCTAGTCTCAGTTCTGACACTCCCTAGCAATGGGATCCTGTAAATTCATTCATCAGATCTGGGTTTAATTTTCCACTTTCTAAGGGTAGCCTATAATAATTGCCTACCTGCTCTTAAAAGGGTGCATTAGATAGAAAGTCCAAGATTCTTACCTATAAGAGTAAGCAGCTTGGCTACTCATACAGGAATGATATATTCAATATCTTGCTAATCCCTTCCACATCCATTTCTCTGTTTTATTTCATCTTTGTTTTGCCATGTATATGCGTTAAAATAAATCTGATTTCCTTGAGAAAGACACCACTGTCTTTCAAAAGTATCAAGTGCCAAGTCTGTTTCCAGCTCCTGAGCTTGAATATAAGAGGTGACTGTGATCCTCTGGGTAATGTTCTTAAAAGCACATATACCAAGAGTTTTAAATTATCAACATAAAAAAAAAAAAAACCTTTAAGCTCCTTTGACTCTAATATAGATCATCTGTATTTTAAAAGGCCATTTTAGAAATAGGATGCTCCAACATAAGGATTCAGCCAAGGGTTCAGCCAATACACCACTACTCGGATCAGGACCTAGGAGCCAGATAAATGGACTAATAAGATCTTCCCTCCCCATCTGAACATGCTCTTGGCTTCAGTTTCACTTTTGCAATATACCAGAGCCCAGCTTTACCTGATTCTTTTCATATTTTGTCATGTAAGAATAAAACATAGATAAAGAAATATGCAGTTGAAAATGCATTTGTATTTTAATCAAGAACTGTGTGTTCAGGAATTATCGCTCATGCAAAAGGAGATAGTCATCAGTCATAAGTGCTCCTTTGTATCTGCAGCAACTTATTACAGAGAAAAGAAGCATTTCTGGATTCTGAGAAATCTGCTGTCAGAAATACTACACAGAACTCCTCCTCCTCTCTTTTTTTTTTTTTTTTTAATTTCCTGCTCCCTCTGAAAGCAGAAATGAAGTAGGAAGGATGCTTTTTTCTTTGTTGTGACCTGAAAATAGACAAGAACAAATAATCTGGAGGATTGCTTTTAAATCCAAACTCTGTAAATGACATTAGTGGCTATTTTATTTGGTATTGATAATCATGTGATGAGCATAATAGTTTCTAGTTTATAGATGTATGGATATATACGTGTGTGTATGCGTGTGTCGATTTGCAGACTATACTATGCAAAAACTCTATTGTCTTTTAATTGTGATTCAGAAGACAGCAAGGGATTTGGGACAGAAACTGGGGCTTCTGTCCATATGCCCTACATTATTATAGTCTCTCATTTAATTTACAGTGAAAAAAAAATCAGGGAGTTCCTGTTGTGGCTCAGGGGAAATGAATCTGACTAGCATCCATGAGGATGTGGGTTCAATCCCCGGCCTCCCTAAATGGGTTGGGGATCTGGCATTTCCATGAGCTGTGGTGTAGGTCATAGATGTGGCTTGGATCCTACGTTGCTGTGGCTATGGCCTAGGCCAGTGTCTGTAGCTTTGATTCGACCCCTAGCCTGGGAACTTTCATATGCCACAAGTGCAGCCCTAAAAACCAAAAAAATAAAAGGTACAAAAAAGTCAGAAATTCAATTAAGTACTAAGAATTTGAGAGATCTGAATAATACTTCACTTGTATATATGTATACACACACAGTACAAACTAATTGTTTGCACAACGGATACTTTTAGTATTCAATATAGACCTACTTTCATCCTCTATTTTCCATATTTAAATTGTCAACTTTGAGAAATGTGCAGCAATTTTAATCCCCAGTCAGCATAAACCGGATAGACTGAAGCTAGTCTTCAAGGTGCTTTCTAAATGTGTAAATGTTCTTAAGTCTTTTCTGCATGCTTCCTTCATTCACACCCAAGGCATAAGGAAGCTCCCAGGATCATAACCACACCACAGGCTGTAACTAGAGCCACAGCAATGGGCCATCAGGGAATTCCTACATGCTTCATTCATTATTGCTAACAGCATGCAAGCAGCTTCATGATGGGGGTCATGTTTCCTTTTGTGGTATTCTCTCATAGGTTTGGAGAGACGAAGACAGGTCTTAGTAAATCATGACTGTCTTAATCTAATTATGCGGGCTTTTATTATCCCTCAGTTGATCGTCTTCATGTTCTCCTCATATTTTAAACTGTGAAATCAAGAGCTAAGAGGAAGAATATTTCAGTTGTGGTCTAGTACTAAGTAGGAATCATGTCTACCATCGCACCACCCAAATCATGCCCTGTTTCAATTATGCGTGCCAAGCAGATTTGTTTCCTCCAATATCTGTTTTGGAGGTTTCATGCAAAAACTAAGCCCTACGGGCCTTTAAGATAAATAGTATTGTCCAATGGTTAAGAATACAATTAAATATTGAAGGAATTTACCTCAATCACTGAATCCTCAGTCTCTTCTTCCATAGAATGGGAACAATAATAGCATCTACCTTATTGATCTATTTGATAAGGATTGTACGTTAATGCATGTCCAGTACTTTGGTATCTGGACATGGTTACTCATCATTTAATATGTAACATAGTTTTATCACGTTGTTGACTAATATGGTATTTTAATTAATTTTAAATCAAATATCATTAAATGTAATATTTTAATACATGTAAATAACAAACATTTATTTAATATATAATGATAAATAGTCAATAAATATCATATAAATATACTTTAATTTTTATTGATCAGTAAAAACTTAGTAAACATGATTTTATTATATTATTAATGCTTCCTTTGTTAGTTTACTTTTTGCCTCGTCTTCACATATTTAACAAATATTTATTAACTGCATAAGATGTGCTGTCCTAGTTACTAGGACATGAGATTATGTTCTCATGGATTTTACAGTTATTCTATTTCTACAGTGACTCCTAATTCTGCAATATGCATTCTGTACTGTATTTTCTATGGTGTTACTGTATTAAATCCATTATTCAAGAATTAAATTCAGGAGTCAGTATTCAATTTTGACTGCTAAATAGTTCGAAGACCAGTGGGTTAATGCTATGGAATTCACTGTTTTTTTCACATTGAGGGATAAACCTGATACACAGCTATCATCCACCAGATCTCAAGGTTAGAGAGAACTGAAAAGATACCTAATTAAACAAATGTGTGTGTGCCATTTAGTCTCTTCAATGATTGCCCCCTATACATTTCACATTGTTGAAAGTTCATTCTCCCACTTCTTGTCATTTGCCCAACTCACTATAATGTGAGATAAATAACTGTGGCCAAAAAAATAAGGCTAAATTATAAACAGAGAAAACAATACAGTAAAATCTTGTTAATCCAATGCTAGCTCATTCAAAATAACATTCAAATCAAATCAACACTTATTCCCCAGTCAAATAGATATGGCTTTCTCATTAAAATTGTTCATTTAATACAAAGCAGGCATTATGAATTATTTAAGACAGAAATTAGGTCCCAAGAGTACCTTGCATTATTAAAGAGGTAAAATAATTCCAAAGGATGCCAGGAAACAGCTGTATATCAGCTACGGTGAAACCGTATTTGTGGACCACTGTGATTACGGATGCTGCAGGACTTGGTACATAAGACAATCATTCTTTCCCCTCTTCTCTTTAAAATAAATAACCAGGACCATGTGTATAAGTTCACAACTTTCCAGGGGAAGGGCTCTCCTGCGTCTTCCTAGAGTGTTCAGTATCTGGTATAGAATTACTTAATTTTAATATTTAAAATATTTTAAAATATTTTAATATTTACTGAAGATGTCTTTCTCTCGACTAGGAGCTAATTTTTCAGTGATCAGCTGATTTTTAAGATCTCCTCGTATTTCTAAAAACTGAACATTTTCCATAGCGAATCACTATGTTTACCTAACTGGAGAGCAAAAAGAAAACCACTGTTATGAGAAGGGTTCTAAGTATATTTCTGGGAAACAACTAGAAGATAGAAAGCAGCCTTTTTAGAGACAAGTTTCCTCAGCTTTGCTGTCTTCGAAATGGAGCCACTGTGATTTGATGCTCGGAGGATCTTCGATGTACATCAGAGGGTCCAGACTCAATATAATTTTCCTGTTTAAGAACCTGAGGATCATCAGATTAGAAGTGTTCTGAAAGAACAAATTGGGATTGTGTAAAATGTGGTTAACTGTAGCATCTAATTATAAAGGGAAATCTTGTTTTAGAATCCCTGGGGGTGTGGGTTGGTATTTGTTTCTGAAAACTACTAAACAAGTTAAGAGCCAACGATGGTACAGTTAGCGTGGTTTGAGCTTTCAGGCATGATTTTGGTGTAAGAGTTCCTTTCTGTTCTAGGATGCATAACTGTGCAGAACAATTATTCCCTTTTGTGGCCCTAGATGTGTCAATATGACAATTCATTTGGGAGATTTGTAAATCATTAGAAAAGGTTTATAGTATTTTATCCCCCTAATGACCACAATGTACTATGTCACATGGTGACTTATGACTCCTCATGAGTTTCCTTGGGCTCAACCATGTACCGTTTAACATCCTAGACTCTTGAAATTAACCAGCATTACTATCTCTTCGTGAGCCACTGGCAATACAGAGAGGGGGAGCTTTGAAGCTTAAATCACAAAGACATGTTAAGACCAGGATATGTGCTTTATAGTACTAATTCATGTAATAAAACCACAGTTTTAAAGAAAGCCAACTCGATTCATAAAAGAGGCATGAGAGCATTTACTTGGCTGTTACAATATTAAAGCAGGCACCCATTCAGCAAACACCTTTGTTGACTACTTTGTGCACAATTTATCAGGTGCAACAGGAAACAAAGGTATCGAAGATATAGAGCTCCTATCCCCAAAATAGGCAGACTAAAAATCTTCACAGATTTTTCCTCCATCAAACCAGGGTCAAAAATAAAACTAACATACAAGAAGCTTCTCTCTCTCTTCTTCCCAGACTTTCTCTTCTTGGAGCAGGGCTAACGTCACTGACTTAATAGCTAGTAAGTCCCACTTGATGCCAGACAACCACTGTAACTGCCACCCCTTAAATGTATTTCAAAAGCCCAAAGCGTGGAGTCAGCTCAAGTCCCCCTGAGCAAATCCTGCTGCTGCTCAGGGTTACGTCTTCAAGAAGAGATCCCGGAACTGTTTTTCTGTTCCTGCTCAAGAAGACAGGCCTTTCTCCATTCTCCCTACATCTCTCTCCCTCCAGTCCCCAGATATTTAATCTCTCCGGTGTTATTCCTCCAAGGTGTGACTCCCTCCCAAGTCCCACCCTTGCCTTACATGGAATTTCTTTTTTCTGTTTTCTGTTTCCTACACTTGCAGCAAGCCTGCCACGATGGGATTTTTGGTTTCATTTTGAAATAAAGGATGATGAACCTGCTTTGAGTGCGACAGGGACAGGCACCAGGGGACATTGCCCTGGGATCATCTCAGGCTCTATTGCTGTTTCTTTCCGCTTCACACTTTACTTCTCTAGTTTCCTCCTCCAGGTTCAAACAAACCAGAAGGTGTGTGTTCTGGGTTCAGGTGATCCTAGTTTCCTGTGATCTGAATCCTTAGCTAGGCTCCAGCTCTTCCGGTTACTAGACTGGGTCACATTCCCTGGTTATGTTTTGAACTTCTAGGTCTCCATCCTCTGCTTCTTTCCTCCTCCGTCCCTCTTTTTCTGATCAGACATCACAGACATCTGTCACACTCTCTCTTTTTCCTTCGCATCACCCCAATCCCTAGCCTCAAACCACCTCGTCCCTGAAACCCAAGACCCCTCGTGCTGGATTCCTATGACACAGTGGAGAATGTTTCGACTTTGTTCTCTCAGATTGTGGAAAAGGGAGAAACCCAGGTATCAACTAGAGAATTGACTCAATTTGAGAAACGATGAGAGTGGAGGTAGCAGAAACACAGCCTCCATGGCTTTTCACAACCACTGTCACAATCACACGTCTATTTTTCTTTCTTTTATTTTTTGTCTTTTTGCCTTTTCTAGGGCCACACTCGCGGTATATGGAGGTTCCCAGGATAGGGATCTAATTGGAGCTACAGCCGCTGGCTACACCACGGCCACAGCAACACAGGATCCGAGCCGCATCTGCAACCCACACCCACAGCTCACGGCAACGCCGGATCCTTAACCCACTGAGCAAGGCCAGGGATCGAACCCGCAACCTCATGGTTGCTAGTCGGATTCCTTAACCACTGAGCCATGATGGGAACTCCATACACATCTATTTATCCAGCTTTTGGTCAGATAAGCACAACAGGCAGAGGCAGAGGAAGTTGCTTTGATTTTTTTTTTGAATTGTAAAAGAAATTCTTCACTAGGAGTGTTTGCATACACCTGTCAAAAGGTTTCACTCAGACACTCCAGGCTTTGCCATCTGAACTCAGAATGCAGAACAACCCATGTTGAGGACAGAAATCAGTATTGTATAACAATCCCCAGATTATGGGTCACTCCAGTGGGATGGTGAGTTGACAGCAGTGCTAGTGGCCCCTTGTCACCCCGTGATCGCAGGGTTACACGTAAATGCAATTAAGGGGCTGTGCTGGTGTGCCTCTGGTCTCAAGGTTAATTAACCACAGGAAAATGACACCTTCAGGTGTCCTGGATCATAACAGCCCTCACGAAGAGAAGCAGGATTTCAAATTGACAGCACTTGACACGACCAGACCGCAAGAGTTGAAACCGGCAGAGGTGAAAACAAAGACTGACAAAGGTGGCTGCACTCCTGGCAAGAGGGAAAAGGGACACGGTCTCCCTGTCTTTGGTAGAAATAACACTGGAACCGGGAAAACCATACCCACGATCGCTCTCTGATGCGTGTGAGTACCGTTCTTGGTTACAGACGTGTGTACAACCCTGCCCCCTCCATCCCACTCCAAGGATTCTTGGTGTTCCCGAGCTCTGCTCCCCAGACTTCCACATTCGCACACACTCACACTTGCATGCATACACACTCACACAATGCACACATACATGTACTCACACACACACACAATACATACAATCACACGACACACATGCTTGCACACCCACACACAATACACACACAACACACACACAGTCGCACAGACATGCACACTCAGGCTCCCTCCCGGTCACCCCCCAGGATTCTCCAAATCCTTCCCAGATTGATCACTGGAGGAAGGTGCAAGCAGCCTCTTAACTCTCACAGAAGGCTGAGAATTTCCACTGTCCCCTGACCTTCTTGGAGATTTCTTTTCATCCCATTTAATGACCCTGTTTGATTCTGTATCTTTTCTTTTCCAGTTTGCAAGCTCTGTCCAGTCTGTCCTAGTTTGCAAGCTCCGTCCAGTCTGTCCCAGTTTGCAAGCTCTTCTCTGGAATCCAGCATAGCCACGTCCCCTGGAAGACGGAAACTTGGCAGGAAGAGAAACTTCCTGGCCCTCAACCTCGGAGATCCTGGGGGCTACTCACCAGGGTTTCTTGCCTGCCTAGGGGACCTCTGCTACCGGATCCGATCAGTGTGTGTTGAGGGGTCGGGGGAGTATTTTTTTTCCTACTGTGAATGGCAGTCAACCAGCCAGCCCGGAGCAGTGCGCTCAGCTCTCTCTCACCAACCAAATCCCCTCTGCTCTCAATTTGTAAACAACTCGGCTCTGCCTGCATAATCTGCCAGCCGGCGATGCCAGCGCCTCGCTGCGCCCTCCTGCGCTCGCAGCCAAGTACACCTGCTGCCCAGGGCTCTGGCCGCCTCTGCCGCGACTGCTGTCATTGTGCTCTGCCATCGCCCGCCCCGCTGGCCGGGCTGGCCGCACATCCCCGGCGGGGGCAGGAATGTTTATGAGTTTTAATTGGTGGGCACGGCTGGACAGTGACATTTGGGGAGTGTCGTGTGTCAGTCACCCCGCACCAGGTGCCGGCTGTGATGGCAGATGTAGGTGGATGCACTTAGAATCCAACCTACCTTTCCAGAATAAGGCAGCTGCTGTGTGTCTCCCCCACGTAGGGGGACACACACTCTTCTCTTTCCCAGGGGGAGAGGTTTTATTTATTCTGGAATACCATAGTTTCATTGGAACAAAGCAAAACAAAACCAAAAAAAAAAAAAAAAAGGAAAGAAATTTCTTCAAAAACTATAAATACGCAGTCTATGAATACAAGTATCTTTCTTTACATATGACCCAAGCATTTCCCTGAACTGACTGTTAATATTTTTTATATTGCAGGAATTTATCTATTTCCTGGGTAATATCATGAACAACAGTTTAGCAAATATTTTTTTAATACACAAATAAAATGTTTCACTATCCAGTTCTACTCCTGTTCAGTTCTATAACTAACCTCTCTCTCTATTACGAAGCATCGATGCTGCATGCTTTTCCATCTAACAAGTTGAGACTTTTACGTGTTTAGACATTCTCGAATATTATGTTGCTTCATTGCTCCTTTTCCAAAGCAGGTCGGGCAAGAATATCCTTAGCAGAGTCAGGTGGAAGCACCAGTAGTCCTTCCAGAAGCACTGGATCTGGGAGCTGCCAATGGTCTGCCTTGGACCCATGAGTCCTGGACAGCAGTACCAAATCAAACACATGGAGCCAAACCTCAGTAAACAGTCATTTTCTCAGGATTCCTTCCTCTACTTCAACCCCTCAGCAAAGCTTTGCCTTCACCAGACCATCAGAAGCCAAGAACATGGCTTGGCGTCGCTGCTTTATGCTTTAATATCGGTGGTGTGTGTCATATATAGCTTCTGCTTGTTTATACATTTATATCAGCCTCAGCTGCTGCTGGAATGAGCCGAGAGGGGACTTAGTGGCTTCCCAGCACAGGGCCAGAAACTATAAACCTCTTCTGCCACCTAGCGGTGAAGCCAAACCTGCACTCATCGGAAAATGTAAACAACGGCGGTAGAGCTGGGAAAAATCAACTTGCTAAACTTTGACTTCAGTTTAAAAGGAGACAATTAAAACATACACCCAGATCCTCAAGTGTAGTAATTAAAAGTGACCTAAAAGTAATGTTTTAATGATGCCAGATCTTTAAATAGTAAGCCACTGAACAAAATACCCTGTGCTGGAAACTAATTACAGTGTTCCCAATAGTTGATTTATAAAACAAAGTGACCCAAGCAAATAGGTCACTATATTGAATTTCTTCTCTAGACTTTCAGAGTTTTTTGATTTTTTTTTTCCCATCTGTCGTTTGGCTATATACTGTTCCAAAGTGTAGGGAGGGAGTAGAGAGTTTTTATAAGCGGGAAGAGGATTATTAGTATGGAAAAAACTTCACTTAGCACAGAGTATGTACAGAAGGTGCCGTATATCCTAAAACTTTGGAATAGAGAGAACCTTCAGGATCTGTGTAATTCATGCACCCTAATACTGCCTTTATGGAATCCTGTCTTCATATGGTTTTAAACAACACAATATATAAATACGGCAAAATAAACCAGTTTTTAAAATCACTTCCAAATGACTGCTGAGTGGATCTCTGCCACTGTTTTAACACTAGTTAATAGGACGTGTAATTGGAATTGTTCTCTACATACTGCAAAGCTGATTCTTTTCAAAACACAGCAGGGTTTGAGAAAGAATGAGTATTCCGAAAGGATCTTAGGCAAACAGTCTAAACAGCAGATGGTGTGGGCTCCTTATGGATACTCAGCATTTAACAGCAAGAGAGATTTAGATAACGCTAAAGGTGTAGAAATTGCAGATCGAGTCTCTTTCTCCCCTCTAAAAATGTCAAGTAAGAAAACAAAACCTATGCATAATTAATGGATGCCCCAGGATAGTCTTAAATTATGCAATCCCCATATTCATGAAAAGTTGCTTAATGTATTCCTTAGTTACTTCATGACTCTGGTAACACCCTCCCCGATACATACACACTTTATTTCCGAGACAAGTCTGTTAGAGCAGCATGTCTGTATCTAGCAAGTGAGTAACGTTCATTTTCTAAAGCAAACATAACAGGGGCAGGGAAGCACAAAGGCACTTGCTCACTAAATGCTTCTTTTATCAACTCAGCGGTCTTCCCTGCTTAGAAAGCATCTCAAACGTGCATAATGGGATTAAAAGCACTCTCAATAAAGTTCATTACCTTCGCGATCCTTCCCATCTTCATGTGAAATTAACTGTATCTCCTCTATGTACATCTACTTAAGGCAGTAATTTAATAGCAATAACATCTATATCTAAGAGGGTTGGTTTTCCCTTGGATCTGCTTCACGCTCTGAGATTCCTTCCTGTTGTTTAGAACAAAACCCAGAAATACTGCTTTCCTTCTGTTTTAGAGAAGTGAGGAAGAAAAGGACAAAGGAGAACATTCAAAGACGTTTTAAAGCAATAACGCTAGAAAACAGTAATGCCACAAATATGAGTGTTCAATGAGGAAGGAAGATGAATGAACAGTAATTATATTTGATTTGCATTGAACAAGCTCTAAAGTTTTTATGTATTTTTTCATCATATGCTTTCTTTCCATCTTCTCTTCTCTGCCACACACACCCCACAAATGCATATACAATATTGTCCCATCTCCTTATTTTGGAAAATCATGTTTACTTCTCCTATTTTCAGACACAATCAAGGTAGGTATTCTTTTCTTTCCTTTTTTCTTTCTTTTTTTTTTTTTTTTCGTGGCTGTGCACATGGCATATGTAAATTCCCAGCTAGGGATTGAACTCAAACCTGTGCCACAGCAGTGACCCCAGCAGCTACAGTGTCAACACCAGATCCTTAACCTGCTACATCACAAGGGAACTCAAACGTAAATATCAAGCCACGTTAGATAAGGGCTGTGGCAGAAGGCTGATTCCTCTCAGCCCCTTTTATGGGCAGAGCACTGATTTTTTTCCCTTTTTCTACCCTTCTCACATTTGACTCAGAGATACTGAACCTTTAACCGACACGAAGCCCCAATTTGCCAAAACTAATCATCATCATCTCATTTATTAATTAGTTGAGGTTGAACATGTGACCCAAGTCTTCCCAATATCATGGAATGGGGAGTAGGAAGATGACTGACGCCCTACAGTGACACAATGACAAGAGCAGGGACTGACCTCCTTTGTACCTCTGGACGTGGCTCTTTTAAACTCTCTATTTATATATATATATATATATATATATATATATATATATATTTGCGTTTTAGCGCCACACTTGCAGCAAATGGAAGTCCCCAGGCTAGGGGTCGAATTGGAGCTACAGCTGCCAGCCTACACCACAGCCACAGCAACACGGGATCTGAATCACATCTGCGACCTACACCGTGGTTCACGGCAATGTTGGATCGTTTAACCAGCTGAGCGACGTCAGGGAGAGAACCCACATCCTCATGGATGCTAGTTGGGTTAGTAACCGTTGAGCCACAACGGGAACTCCTCAACTCTATTTTGAAACTCTCACATCTGTCTTTTATCTCTGAAGGAAATCAGTCTTTAGGGAAACTGCACGGGATGAATGGAATTTGAGTCTGTGATGACTTTGGAACCTGGGGTTCCCTAGTCCCAAAGCCCCTGACCTTTAAATAAAAGTTAGTGTACTTCTGCATAACGGACCCTGATTTGTGCCTTTTCCCAGGGACTTGCACTTGAAAAGACTGCAGGTGGCTCCAGAAAATGTTTCTCTTTCCCTGTGAGTTACTAAAACCGTGACATTGTCTGCAATTCTACTCAGAATTACCCTAACTATCCTGATCGTCCATTCTTTTCCTTTATTAAATTTATATCTATTTTTATCAAAGTATAGTTGATTTATAGTGTTCTGTCAATTTCTGCTGTACAGCACTGTGACCCAGCCATACATACATACACATTATTTTCCTCATACTCTCTTCCATCATGATCGATCTCAAGAGACTGAATATAGGAGTTCCCTTCGTGGCTCAGTGCTTAACGAATCCGACTAGGAACCATGAGGTTGCGGGTTCGATCCCTGGCCTTGCTCAGTGGGTTAAGGATCCGGGGTTGCCATGAGCTGTGGTGTAGGTTGCAGACGCAGCTCGGATCCCGCGTTGCTGTGGCTGTGGTGCAGGCCGGCAGCTACAGCTCCTGTTAGACCCCTAGCCTGGGAACCTCCATATGCCACAGGTGTGGCCCCAGATAAGGCAAAAAGACAAAAAAAAAAGACACTGACTAGTTCCCTGTGCTATACAGTAGGGTATACTTGCTTATCCATTCTAAATGTGATAGTTTGCATCTACCAACCCCAAACTCCTAGCCCATCCCACTCCCTCCCCTGCTGCCCACCTTGGCAACCACAAGTCTGTTTTCTGTCTGTGAGTCTGTTTCCGTTTTGTAGATAGGTTCATTTTTGCCATGCTTTAGATGGGGCATATAAGTGATATCGTATGGTATTTGTCTTTCTTTTTTTGACTTCATTTAGTATGAAGATCTCTAGTTTGCATCCACGTTACTCAGGTGATATTATTTCATTATTTTTTTATGGCTGGATAGTATTCCATCTTCTTAATCCATTCATCTGTCCATGGACATTTAAGTTGCTTCCATGTCTCAGCTGTTGTGAATAGCGCTACTATGGAACATAGGGGTGCATGTATCCTTTTGAATTACAGTTATACTATTGCCTGTCAAATCCGATACATTTCACTTTCTAAACATCTCTTGAATCAATCTTTTTCTAATCTATTTGACAGTCACTATTTTAGTTCACTCCCTTATATATATTTTTTTCTCTCAGAGTCTTGTTACAGGCTCACAGCTCCTCTAATTCAAAGAAATCCTTCATTATACCTCCAGTATGCTCTTATAAATTTCAAATACAATAGGTTGTTTTCTATGCTTAAATGCATCTCAAAATGACCCTCTGCACTACCGGTTCCAACCAAAAGCCTTTTGTGTGATCAATAGGCACTTCTTGATCTTCCTTGAAAGCTGAGTTTTTCTAGCCTGCTCATCTTTATCTTTTACCATCCAGCCACACTGAAATAATTATTCATTTCAGATCTTCTTATTTCTTGCCCTTGGGGCTTTGTACATTGCTTTCCTCTGCCTGTGAGACCCTCCTCATCAATCAAGCCCAGCCCTAGTTTACTTCAGTTGGCTCCTTTATAGTCAAGGATCAGAGACACCAGCTCTCCCATCCTAACTTCCACTTGGTTCATGTGACCCCCTTTCTCTCCCCACGTCACGCTGTCTCTTCCTGTTACGTAGTGCCGAGCACACTGTGATGTCATTTTTTTGGTTTATGAATTGCTCCACTGGTATATGAGTTCGCTCAGAACACAGAACGTAACTTTACCACCGCTTTACACCGTGCCTGGTTCATAAACAGCTCTCGGGAAACAATTTCTGATAAATAATATCAAATGCCCTCCCAACTTACAGAATAAAATGATGATTCTGAAAGGCACAGGGCTGGTTAGTGGTGCAAATGCAAATAGAATTGAGAGCTCTTTCTATTTCAATATACTGTTTCAGATTTCGTTTACTCTGGACCCTAGTGGTTAGAACTTGGAACTGTCATTTAAGACAAATAGCTTCTTCAAAGGGCTTTACCAGAGCCTTACAGCTAGAATTGCTTGAGGCAGATCTTTTAACCTTCCTAGCATCCTCTCTCTTATTTACAAAACAGGGGCAATAGTATTGCTAGTCTCTTTTTGCCAAGGAATGATTAATGTAAGGGTCAGGGAAACCAATATCCAAGGAAATGATTAAAGGCAAGGCTAGGACTCAAAAAGAATATCCTTGTACTTCTCTTTGGTTTGCTAATATCCTCCTGAGTATTTAACTGAATACAAGAAATTCAGCCACAGTACAACCCAGAGTACATTTTCCCTGCTGTTTCTGAGCAAGTAATAGGGGACTAACAAAAGGACCACAACACGTCATCAGTACATACCTTCCTGTGTTACCAAATGAAGGTCAACATCATTCTACTTCATTATGGGTTTACGTGTTAGGCAACAAGCCCTTGACCTTGTAACACGTTCTATGTCAATGCATTTAATCAATTCTCTGTCTATACCCTGAAACGCTGTGCATTTTAGATTCTACTCAGTATGTGGCAGTATAAATACAATGGTTCTATGGGGAGAGAATCATAATAGTTGGAATGAAGTGAAATCTGAGGTGTCTTTCTGAATATTTTAAGAATGGTCGGAGCTGTGTAGCTATAGAGATAAAAAGTGTCCTCCAGACAGACTCATTTCTTCCTCAGTTGGTGCCTCAGATGTTAGTATCAGGGAGTTTCCTCAACTATTCTATTTAAAACGGTGCCCCCCAGGCCTGCCCCCTTCAACACACACAAATTCTCCCTCTTTCTCCCTTCTTTTAACCCGCCCAGCGCATCCTTCCCTCCCTCCCCATTTTCTTCCCTGGCATTCTTTCCTGCTGCCTTATCATGCTTGCATCACAACACTAGAAGACACACCCTTTACTTTACATGTTTTTTGATTGACTTCATGCCTGTCTCTCCCCACCAGAAAATGTCTCATGAGAACAGAGGCAGTTTTCTTCATCCTCAGTGCCAAGAACAGCATCGAGCAAGTCGGAGGAGCTCAATAAATAAGAGCTTGGATAAGGAATATCTTTTGCTGCATAGATCATTTCAATTCGGAGATTCTCTCCAAAACAAAGGGGGATTCCTTTTTCCATAAAGTGATTTTTTTCCTTTTTTTTATTGCAGCATAATCAATTTACAATATATTAATTTGGGGAGTACCTCATAGCAATTCAATATTTTCATGGATTATACTCCCTTTCAAGTTATTGGAAAATAAAGGCTATGTTGCCCTGTTCTGTACTATGTGTATTGTAGTGTATTTTATCCTTCTTCATCCCTCTTAATCCCTTACTTCTAACTTGTCCCTCTCTGCTTCCTTCTCCCAGGGGTTTTTTAATCTGAAGTCTGCTTCTGTTTCGTTACATACATTTGTTTGTTTTATTTTTTAGATTCTATATGTAAGTGATAACACAGAGTATTTTTCTTTCTCTACCTGATTTATTAGCCACAACGAGATATCATTTCACACCTGTCAGAATGGCTACCATCAAAAAGAACACAAGTTGGAGTTCCCTTCATGGCTCAGTGGTTAACAAATCTGACTAAGAACCATGAGGTTGCGGGTTCGATCCCTGGCCTTGCTCAGTGGGTTAAGGATCCGGCGTTGCCGTGAGCTGTGGTGTAGGCTGCAAACGCGGCTCGGATCCTGCATTGCTGTGGCTGTGGCGAAGGCTGGCGGCTACGGCTCCAGTTAGACCCCTAGCCTGGGAACCTCCATATGCCGCGGGTGCGGCTCCACATAAAAGGCAAAAATCCAAAAAAAAAAAAAAAAGAACATAAGTAACAGATGTTGATGAGGACATGAGAAAAGGGAAACTTGGTACACGGTTGGTGGGGATGTAGATCGGTGCAGCCTCTGTGGAAAACAATACAGAGGTTTCTCAGAAAAGGACCCTTTTATCCTGTGACCTCTGACCTGCTTTGTTCTCTTGACACTTTAAAAAAAAATCACATTTGAAATACATCTAGTGCCTTCAGTAGTTATCCTCTAGGCGTTCCCATTGTGGCCCCGCGAATTACGAATCTGACTAGTATCCATGAGGATGTGGGTTCGATCCCTGTTCTCCCTCAGTGGGTTAAGGATCCCGCATTGCTGTGAGCTGTGGTGTAGGTTGCAGAGGTGGCTCAGATCCTATGTTGCTGTGGCTGTGGTGTAGGGCAGCAGCTGCAGCTCCAATTCAACCCCTAGTCTGGGAACCGCCGTATGTGGCAGGTGCAGCCCTAAGGAAAAAAAAAAAAAAAAGGCAATGGTCATTTCTCTAAATGGCTTTAACATTCTTCTATAATTTTCATTAAATGTTGCCCAGCTTTGCCAGGTGATAAGCATTTCTATCATGATATCCCAATGTCCGAGCATTATACAGAAATCTCCCCAAGTGTATCCTTTGGAACGTAGAGTCTCTGATACAGCATCTTGGGGGTGGGGATATACGCTTGCTAAAAGGCTGAAAGAAAATTAATGGTTCCATATTTTCTCTGACTGTTTAAAAAAGTTATTTATGTTCTGAGATTCAAAACCTGATGATAGAAGTTGAAATACAACAGTGTTCCCATAGCTTATAAAGTACTCTCCCAACCCCAGGCGAAAGCTGCGTGGGACTGGCAGCCCATGTGCCGCTATAGGAAGATAACAGAGGGAAGCCTGTTTCTAAGACAACAGCATTTTCTTTTATGTCTTATGCTGTAAGAATAGTTCCTATTACTTTGAGGAGCGCCTGGAATTTTGCCAGGAATAAAGCAGTGTAAATGAACCGAACAATTAAGTATCCCTTCAAAGGATCAAAATAAACACATAGAAATAATTTCATTTTATTGATTGAAAGCAAGTATTACAGTAAATTTACAGCACTTTACATTGAGCTACCATGACAAAGAGGCAGGATTCTAATATTTAAAAGTACTACATTTTAACTAAAGTGGCTACTGATAGGGAAGCACACCTACTAATTTTGAAGGATTACTTTCCTGATAATGTCAGAAAATAACAGACTATCATACAGGAATTTCAGACCTTATTTTACCATCATTCTCAACACCTTATGAGCTTATGCATGCTGACTTTGCCCACATTTTCTATATAAAATTGAGAGAATAACAGATACATTTGAATGAAATGAAGGAGTTCATAGGTTGAGAAGAGCTATGAATCTTCTGCTTAAAAATTATTTATGGAGGGAGTTCCCTTTGTGGCTCAGCAATTAACGAACCCAACTAGGATCCATGAGGTTGCAGGTTCAATCCCTGGCCTCACTCAGTGGGTTAAGGATCAGGTGTTTCCGTAAGCTGCGGTGTAAGTCGCAGGTACGGCTTGGATCCCGTGTTGCTATGTCTGTGGTGTAGTCTGGCAGCTGCAGCTCTGATTCGACCCCTAGCCTGGGAATTTCCATGTGCTTCAAGTGTGGCCCTAAAAAAAGGAAAAAAAATTATTTAAAGAAAAAATACAAGAAATTTACGCCAATGTAGACTTTATCCTACATAAATGATAAGACCGTCATTCTATTAACTATTATATTTCAGTCTTATGAATGTTGTTACAAGAACATGTGTTCTTAACAATTATTTCAGGCATTTTTTTATGTAATATCAAAAAAAGGAGAGAATATCAGTCATAGATATTTTAGGTTGGAGGGTTTTTTTAATGAAAGAATTATCTCTGCATAGTTTGAAATTAAGTTTTATACAGCATGCTTATGTAATAAATTAAAGCAGAGTCCATACTCCTCCTCCCATTTTTTCCTCTGAAAAGCATGCTGAAGATTATAAGACAAATTAGTGAAGTTTTTTTCCTTTTCTTTTTTTCTTTTGGAAGTTCAAGTCAAGAAAAGATACAAATGAGGAAAGAAAAGAGTTGTGAGAAAATTACAGAATAACTAATACATACCTGCCATGAATAAGGGGAAAATATAGAAATAAGACCATGATAACACAGGCGAGACTATGTTACAGCGTATACCAAAAGCTAGACACAATGTCTTAAATGCCTCAAAAATGTGAATGAAAAATCCCTTTCTTTATGCCAGCTCTCATTCTAGTCTGAAATACAGCACAAGCCATAAGATATTAATACAGACATTAACAGAAAAAATTTGGATCACAGCATTGTACGATTTTCAATTCATTTTAGCAAGACCAAAAAATATACTAATGAAACAATTATTCACTTTGTTTCTGGAAGATTTTCCAAAATTTGTTCCCTTCATTCCCCTTTGCTTCCTTCCAAGCCTGACAATAAACCTTTTGAAATTGTAGTTTACAGACAGGCAGGCATTTCATGCACCTTTTGTTCATGTTCCTTTCAGCCGGTTTTCAACATGTGTGATTGTTCGTTATTTGGGGAATAAGATTTCAGTAAATGCTACATCAAAAGACTCACAAAAATCAATATGCATGATACTCGTTATGTGGCCTTTATTCACCGAGGTTCTGGTTCTATCAAGAGCTAGAAAACAATAGTCACTCTATAATTTATATAGGATAGCTATGAGTTATGCGTGTCTGTCTTTTGAGAGCTTACATACATGTTTTTCTTAAAATTTGTTATTTTACCTTACTGAGGAGAGAATTAGACGTATTTGAGTAAAATATTCAACTGGATCAGCTTGCCTTATTTCAAAATCACAAGTGAATGACACATTTTATCTGTAATGTCTTATATTTTTCAGGGTCTGTGACTTCAGAAAAGTCAATCATTCTTTATTTTATAATGTGTTCACTCACTTAACAAGTTCTATCCATTATGTTGTCACTTTTTCATGATTAAAATGCATTTTATAATTGAATTACTTTGGTGTAAATTAATATGTTCTGTATACCCAATTATCTAACTTATGGGAAAAAATTTTTATAGCTGAATTTTAAATGTTTTGGCTAAGCTGAAAAACCTGTCTGCAAAATATATGAATACATGTTGCTTTCAATATTCTGAGTAATTGATAACGCTGGCATCAATGACCGTACATAACACTAAACATCAAGGCTCAACAAATGGATAGCCCTAAAACCAAAAGCTTTGTGTTGAGTCATTGTCAACGGTGGGGTCAAAGCAAATGGGGGCTCCGGTTTCTCTGACCAAGCCCACCTGCCTCCCCAAGCTGAGAAGATCAAGAAGGGTAATTCAACAGTAAGTATAAAGAAGGAGTTACCGCTGTGGCTCAGAAGGGACAAACCTGACTCGTATCCATGAGGATGTGGCTTCGATCCCTGGCCTCACTCAGTAGGTCATAGATGTGGCTCAGATCCATCGTTGCTCTGGCTGTGTATAGACCAGTGGCTCAGCTCCAATTTGACCGGGGAACTTCTGCCATGGGTGCAGCCCTAAAAAAAGCAATAAATAAATAAATAAATAAAATGATAAACAACCACAGATTGTAGCTTGATTAATTTGGGGGTTTAAATTGCTAGTAATTTTTGCATATTTCTTGTTTGCTTTTACAGTACAAACTCTGAGCTCATCAGATCTGCTGACATCTCTTAATGTCAAGAGTGTCGTGAGAACCAAATTACGAAAAGGCAAATCACTCACTGATCCATAAGTACTTAAACTTTTAGAATGTTTGATCAGAGAGGATATCCACAGAACATTCGCGGCAACTTCCTTATTTTGTATAGAGGGAGAAGAGTTCCAATGACGTTAGGTGACTTTCTCAGAGTAGTGCAACCAGTTAGAAGCACAATTGGCACACGATTCTACTAAAGTCCAGTCTGAGACTCTATTCATAACAGCAGGTTATTTCGCCATTTTTCAATAGAGCAGGATAGCTTTGTTGTAAAGTTTACAGGATTCAAACCCCATGAAAAACTGCTATATATCTAGAATTCTTTACAGAAATGCTAGAATTCCTGAGGAACTCTAAAAGGAATTTTGAAGGGAATACTGAGGTAAGTAGAAGTATATGGGTGACTTGTTCAAAATTCTTTGCTTATATTATATATTTAAAATAGATATCTTCTCATTATAGTCAATTTTATAAAGAGAAAGGCCTGGGATAAATCAACAGAAGCAACTATGTCTCCTTATAAAAGCTCATGCCGTTATGTTTTTCAACTCCCATCCACATAGAGAGATGCTGAAAACACCATTTCCCACCAAAATCTCCTTCCCGACCCCAGACCTCACTGCTAAATGGCCATGAGCACCTCAAACTCAAAACACCAAAAGCAGAACTCATGTTTCTCCCACACTTACGCCTCACAACAAAGCCGAACACATAAAAATCAAGCTGGTTTCCTCTTCCTAATTCTGCATTGAGAATATAATCGGCCTCCATCCGCCTAGCAGACCAAAGCCCCGTCCATGCAGCAACTCTTCCATCAGTTTCACTTCCTACAAGGAATTCCTCACCAGAGCTTGTCTGTTGCAAAGCTCTTTAAATACCTCTCACCTCCTATCTCCATCGGGATGCCCATTTTTCTTTCTCTTCTTATCCGCAGATCAGTCATACATTAGATGCTTACATTATTCTCCCAGATTAACAGAAGACCAGCTAAACACTGTTGATTTCTCCCCAAAATGCAAATCGAGAATCTGCATTTCTTCTCATCGTTCACCTTCTTTGTTAGACATACAGGGTCTGTCACGACCTGACCCTGGCTTACTGCCACAACCTCATCCTTTTCTGCCCTAGAGTAACTACCAAGTGTTGCCCTGTACTCGACTTGGCACATCTCCCTGTGTTATGCATTCTATCATATTCAGCCCTTTAGGGAGAGTGTTCCCTGTGTGGGGAATAATTAGCCTTTCTCTAGAACTCAGACCCTACCCCTTTTAGCTAAGCGAAGACTCAAGTTCCTTCAAAACCAGCTAAACTGTTGTCTCCTTCTGGAAGCCTTTTCCTTGTCACAGATGCAGTAGATGCTGCTCACAACTGTTACACACAAAATTAAATACATCTCAGTTAATGAAGAACACTTAGTTAGCATTGTGATTTCTCCGTTCTGAAGCTTTTGAATTCCTTTTCCATTTTCGTACAGCCTCCAATTAAGCAAAACTTGAGTTGGATCGAATGAAATTTCAAAGCACCTTCTAAATCTAAACAGTTTAATACTTTGTATTTGCAATAGCATGCTAAATACTGATTTTTAAGGAAGAAGAGGATTTCACCAGTGCTTATTCTGCAAGAATTATTTAACCTTAATTTTTAAATTTAATTTGATATTAGTGGGAATACCTTATGTTATAGTAACAGAAACTTTTTTCTTTTCTTTCTTTCTTTTTTTTTTTTTTTGGCTCTTCAGGGCCACACCCACAGCATATGGAAGTTCCCAGGCTTGGGGTCAAATAGGAACTACAGTTGTCAGCTTACTCCGCAGCCACAGCAACAGGGGATCCAAGCTGTATCTGCGACCTCCACCACAGCTCACGGCAATAGGAGATCCTTAACCCACTGAGTGAGGTCAGGGATCGAATCCGCAGCCTCATGGATCCTAGTCAGGTTCCTTACTGCTGAGCCATGACAGTAACTCACAAAAACTTATTTTAAACTAATTTAACTAAAATAATAATAATAATTTTATTACCTCAAAAAGAAAACAAATTCCAAGTCTCAAAATAGAATTAGTTCTGGTACAACAGAGTGCAGGGCTCCAACAATATCTTCCACAATTGATCTCATCTTTCTTTTGTCTCTTTATTCTTCAGAGCCTGTCCCTCACCTTGGGCCTCTTAGAAACAATGGCCCTAAAAACGTTCATGTTTCTCATTATCATTTGATCTAATAATTCCAAGAAAAATGGTGTTTTTCTTTCCCAATAATTGTGACAAAATCCCATTATCAGTTCTTATTAGACCTATGTGAATAATTTTCTGTGACCAGAGATTTTCAAAGTCAGTACTAACCAGTCCTAAGTACCCAACCCTAAACTAAGAGTAATGGGATCAGGCCTACTCACACCTCACAGTCTGAGATCGGGTACGGTTTGTTGCTAGAAAATAGTCTCTTACTAGAAGATGAGAGATTGTATGCTGGCCAGGCAAAAAGAGCACATAGCCCACCACAAATTCCAATGATTTTTTTTGAGGTTCATGTTATTATTCTCTTATATTTTCTCACCAGCCCTGGGGTCAGTAAACTTTTTCTGTAAAGGACCAGAGAATCAATATTTTATGTTTCTGTGAGTCATTTATGGTCTCTACCACACATTTTCCTTTTTTAACAACCCCTCCAACATGAGAAAAATTTTCTTAGTTTGAAGGCTGAAACAACTATGGGCTAGACTTGACTCATGGGTCAGAGTTTGCTGATCCTTGCAGGAGGCAGCAAATAAATTGAAGGCAGAAGGCGTGTCTTTAAGGTATTATAGTCTTCTCAGCGCTGGCGCATAGTGAGTGCTCAGTAAATGTTTGTTTGCTGAATAAATTCAGGCTTGGATCCCTAAACTAAGAGTTAGAATGGGGAAATGAATTTCAACCTCCCGGCCTATATAGCATCAGAATAACCAGGAATGGAAGCTCTTTCTCAGAAACCTGAAACATTTCATCTGACCTCAGCCTTTTTTTTGGGAAAACTGAATTGGGGGAGAAGGGAAGAAAAGAGCTGTGATATTAAAGAATAATTCTTCATGAAATTATTAAATATCACATAGAGAATACAGTGTAGCTTTTTACTGGGACTGCAGAGGGGGAAAAAAACATCTAGGAAAATAAACAAAGAATCTCTCTTAAGGCATCGCCCAGTCAATAAATAACACTACCTAAAGGTTCATTGAGAGAAACTAATGAGAGACAGGTGGGAACATCTTTAGGTTTTTTTTTTTTTTTTTTGGTTTTTAGGGCCTCACTTGTGGCATATGGAGGTTCCCAGGCTAGGAGTCCAATAGGAGCTACAGCTGACAGCCTACACCACAGCAAAGTGGGATCCAAGCCGCATCAGCAACCTACACTATATCTCATAGCAACGCCATTCTTAACCCACAGAGCGAGGCCAGGGATTGAACCCTCAACCTCATGGTTCCTGGTCGGATTCGTTTCCACTGTGCCACAACGGGAACTCCAAGCTGTATTTTTAAACATAGATTTGATCTAACTTTTGCCTCCAAGTTCCTAAATTTTCCCGTGGCTGCACTTGCTAAGTTGTATAGATATAGTAACAATTAAGAAAAACAGAATTTCTGTGACCGGTGGAATGAAACAGGAAGAGATTACTACTTTACAGTAAGGAGCTTTAATTTATATAGTCTTTCTTATTTATCTTTCTTTAATAAACATGTTACAATTTTATATATGTCATTCTAGCACCTCAGTCATTCTGGGTCATTTTTTTCTAGCACTATGAATCTAACAGTCCCTCAACCTCACCAAAATGCCCAGTCCTTTGACCCTAGCATCTTATTCACACACTGTGCCCTTTGACATCCTCTTTTCCTCTTCACATAGTTTAATACGCAGTCAAGGGAATGATCCCATCCAGTCTTTGTTCCTTGCTCCTCACTGTGGCCTCCAAAGTGATACATCCATGTCTTAATTCCTAACATGATACATCCACATTACTTTATTTGGAAGAAAAGGACTTTGCAAATATAATTACGTTAAGGATCTTGAGACAATGAGATCATCCTGGATTGTAAACGGACTGTACATTTACAAGTGGAGTGTAAGTCCAATGACAAGTGTCCTTAGAAATGACACAAAAAAATACACACAGAGGAAGTGATATGAAGACAGAGACAGCAGTTCAAGGGATGTGGTCACAAGCCAGAGAGAGGAGAAGGAGGAAATGTGACCATGAGGGCAGAGACTGGAGTGACACAGCCACAAGTCAAGAAATGCCAATGGCAACCAGAAGCTGGAAGAGGCAGAGAACAATTTTTTTCCTCCAGCCTTTGGAGAGAAAAGCTGTGCTGCCATCTTGATTTCAGACTTCTGACCCCTAGAACCGTGAGAAAATAAATTTATGTTGTTTTAAGCCACCCTGTCTGGGGTGATTTGTTACAGCAGCCACAGGAAATTTCTTAGAGTACTCTGGGTCACTGCAAATCTTTGCTTCCTCTGGATCTTAACCCATGCACTGAACAGCAATGGTAACAGCTGTTACTATTCTAAGCCCATAACCACACACTTGCCTGTGCTCTTCCTTGCTCTCCTTAAGAATGATTTCTTACCCTCACTCTTGGCTGACACGGTCACTTTTATCTTCCACTGAAAATAAAGGCAATCAAAGAAGTTTATAGACACTTACCATTCAGTAGAGACCTTTTTTTTTTTTTTGTCATTTTGCCTTATCTAGGGCCACACCCGCAGCATATGGACGTTCCCAGGATAGGGGTCTGTCTAACAGGAGCTGTAGCTGACAGCCTTCACCACAGCCACAGCAATGCGGGATCCGAGCCACGTGTGCAACCTACACCACAGCTCACGGCAACGCCGGATCCTTAACCACTGAGCAAGGCCAGGGATCGAACCCGCAACCTCATAGTTGTTAGTCAGATTCGTTAACCACTGAGCCACGACGGGAACTCCCAGTAGGGACCATTTGTCCTGAGAATGTAGATCAGGTATTTATAGTCCTCTCCAAACATCTAAAGACAATCTCACTCCATAAAACAGACCCACCCCTCCTTGCCTATCAATAGTCAAGGTGGCAAAGATTTTCCCATCTCATTCATATCAAATTTTCTCTCCACTGAATCGCCTTCAGCATATAGGAATATTTCTTTTTACACCATCTGCTATCAGATGTCTTTGCTCCCTTATGCAGCAAAACTTCACTAAGTTGTTTGAACTGATGCCCTCCAATGCCTATCCTCTCATTCTGGGTTAAGCGCATTCTATCAAGCTTTTGGCCCCACTACTCTATCAACAGTACTCTTAGTAAGTTGTGTTATGAATGGGATGTTGCTGCATTTAATGATCTATTTCTGTTCCCCCCCTTACTTGACTGTTCAACAGCACTCAACGCAGTCCTCATGTCTTCCCCGTTGGTATACGCTCTTTACTTGGGTTTCTTGTTTTAATGCCTACCTCACGGGCCAGTCTCTCATTTTCTTTACTAGTTTCTCCTCTTTTCCCTACCTCTTAATATTGGCATATCCCAGGGACAGTCTTTGCCCTACACTCAAAATTTTATGATCTCACTGTCTTGTGAATTTGAATACCATCTATCGGCAGATAAATCCTAAATTTATGTCCCCAGTCAGGACCCTTCTCTCAAACTCCACATCTCTATATTCACTTGCGTCCTTCACTTATCCATTCATTTGCACTTGGGAAGTTATATCTCAAATTTAACAAATCCAAATCAGAACCTGTGAGTTCCCTCCCACAAAATTCTCTTTCCATTGTCTACCCAGTACTTATTCAGGGCAAAAACATTACTGCTTCTATTTTCAAGATATACTGAGTATAAGACAATGAATTTCTACCTTCACTGCAAACATCTGGTCCAATCCACCATTATCTCTCATCTAATTTCCTAAGAGTCTCCCTGTTTTCATCCTTTTTGCCTTTAATCTATTCTAAACAGAGTTGCTAGAATTGCCTTTTTAAGACTACAACTCAGATTATATCACTTCTCAAGTAAAATATTCCCAATGACCTCTCTATTACATTCAGAAAAGAAATTAAATTCCTCAGAACGGCATATAACCATTTATATCTCTCACCTTATTTCTACGATGTGTCCCACCCACTTCTCTACAGCTACAGAGGCATCCTTTGCTGTTTCTGCAAAACACCTAACACCCTCTTGTTAAAGCATTTACACTGGCTGTTCCCTCATACTGGAACACCAGTTCTCCATATGTCTACAGGCCTGAATCCCTTCACCTCCTTTAAATTTCTACTCCGATATCATCTTTTCTGAAGTCTACATTGACCACCCTTTTTGAGAATTACTCTGTCCCCCACTATCAGACTCCCGATTTGCTTCCCTTATGGCTTTCTGCCATACTATGTAATTTCCTTCACTCTGGTTCACTGGTTAATTTCTGTCCCTCCACCCTAGAATGATTTCCACAAGGCAGAGATGTTTGCCTATTTTTTTTTTTCCCACTGATCTCAAATTCTTAGCATGGTACCTGGCACATTGCAGACACTCATCAAAATTCAGTTGAGTAAATAAGGTTCTTTAGTAACCAGGAGTTCTAATTCCCACTTTGTCACACACAAGCAATAGTCTTTGAGTAATCCTGTTTAATTCCAAAACCTCTCATTAAAATGATTTGAAAGTCAGTAAAATGAATATTCAGAGAGAAAATATAATCATAACGGCCACTTGTAGATGGCAACATTTCATGATTTCAAACTGTATGCCTCTAATTGTTGATAACAAAGAAGAAAATGAATTGATATTTATTGGGCACTAACATTGTGCTAGATATTTTAATCCATCATCTTACTGACTAAAAATTCCACAAAGTAAGGTCTTCTCTTCTCACTTTGCAAGTGAAGGATCTGTAGGAAACTTAAGTCATCCTAGAAACTGAAGAACTGAAATTCCAGCACATATCTCTCTAACTACAATGTACTAAACGGTCTGTTTAAACTCTCTCATTAAAGACTTTGTTACTGGTTACTGATGTGGATCTGTCTGCTCTTTCCTGTCTAGCCCTCTTCCCTTCTCTTGGTAAATCTCAGCTCTCCATTTTTGATGCAGTTCAAGAAGGAATCCGTCTGCCTACAAAGACCTCACAATCTGGCTGCCATCAGTTTTGGAGATGCACAGCTGATCTAAATTCATCCAATCATTCTCCTTCCTTGGAAATCACATGGAGTAGTAGCATCACAGTCTCTGAGGGGGTCTCACACTTAAGTCGGTTTCCCATTGTATGGAGGGAATCATTCCGAAGAAAAGAGAATGGATCTCATGCAGAAAGATGCACAGAAGAGAGATGGAGAGAGATGGAGGAAGGGGGAAAGAGGGAGAGAGGCAAGAAGGGAGATACGGACAAGGAAAGGGAGAGGGGAGGGGGAAGGAGATTCTTGGGGCTGGGAGGGTGCTGATTACCTGGTTCCTGGAGAACTGCCTATTCTGGTTTCAGATGCTCCCAAGGTCATTTTCTGTCATTCAGTTGGATTCATACCATTTCTTGGATTCATAAAACCATAAATTCTCCTCTCGGATTATTTTTTCTTATTATATGAGCCAAACAGTATCTTTTTTATTATTTGGAGACTTTGCATTTATTAAAAACAGAATAATAACTAGCAGGGCACCACCATTACCTAAGACACTTGGAATTCCAAACACTATCCCTATAAGGTATAATAAAGTTCAAGTGGCCATGTCTTAGAAAGTGAAGCTGAGTTAATTAGATACGCCTTGCAGCAAATATGTGAAATGAAGTGTTACATCCTTAGGAAATATGTCTAAAAAAATGAGAAAATCTGAAATAAAAATCAGTCATACCTGTAGGTCCTTGTTTTCCCCACACGCCTTAAGCCAAGGTTTATAATTTCAAGAAAGTGTAAGGAACCAGGGCAAACATTGAACACGCATGTACTTAACTGGATGTTAAAAAAATTAATTCATAGAGTAATGATTAACTCATAATTCTTTCATAGAGATTGTAGTGCTAGCTGTAGGAAATGGAGGAATTTTTCCTGACTTTCCAGGGACAAGTCTTACTCAGCTCCAGCCCTTTGTTACCATTTCTGTGCACTTTCTAAAGAAATCCAGAAATGTGAGTTTTTACGTGAAACCTCTATATTTATAAGTATTGGTTCAAAGTTTCATAACCCTGTGCAGGCCAAACAGGACACAGCTTCAGGGCAAATTCAGGCCTGAGCATCTGCTTTAAATTTTCATTAGTTTTCTAGGAATGACAAGAGGGAAAGTAAGAACAAAGAACCAAGAAAATGGGTAATGGCCTCCCAGGAAAGCCATCGAGATGGTTTTATTTTTATTTTTTATTTTCTTCTTCTTCTTCTTTTTTTTTTTTTATGGCTGTACCCACAGCATATGGAAGTTCCCTGGTTAGGGGTTAAACCCAGGCCTCTGCATCAACCCAAGCTGCTGTAATCGGATTCTTAACCCACTATGCCACAGTGAAAACTCCTTTTTATCTTTGATAGGACTGGCTTCTTAAATGTCATATAGGCTACTTTGGATATTTTTCGGTTGTGGGGTCATGAATTACTTTCACATACTCGCATTTGTAAGTGAAAGGCAGTGGTGCTTTAGATTTATCGACTACATAACTGATGGGGATTTTCCTCACAGAAGCACCATCAGCTGGAGAGTATAGATAATGAAAACTACTACCAGTGTGGTCCCACTGTCCATCACAGGTAACTAGATCCAATGTCTTGGGATAGAACATGATGGA
This sequence comes from Catagonus wagneri, assembly GCA_004024745.2. Lineage (NCBI taxonomy): Eukaryota > Metazoa > Chordata > Mammalia > Artiodactyla > Tayassuidae > Catagonus > Catagonus wagneri. Next base: position 19,146,471 of record PVHT020004944.1, read on the forward strand.
AGACAGTATGAGAATAAGAATGTATGTGTATATATAGCTGTGTCACTATGCTGCATAGCGGAAACTGGCACAACATTGCAAATCAACCATACTTACATAAAAATTTTAGGAAAATGAAGTATTCCATCTACCAATGCAAAGTCTTTAGACAGTTCCTCTTGAAGATTACCTCTTCTGTCCCATTTCTTTGCTCAGATGTCATCTGAGTACATGGTGGAGGGAGCTTATGTTGGAAGCAGCAGATTCCTTCCTGATACTCTTCACCAGCTCTCTGGTCACCTGCAGTGATCATTTGCCAGGGAGGTTTAACTGGACCTTCTGAAGGCATTCATTCTGGCTGGTGAAATTGTGATGTTTCCTTCATCTTAAGCAGTGCTCAAAGGGAAGCCACGTCATCTCTTTGCTGGTAGGAGATGATCTGTTCTTAGCTTTTTCTGGCTCCGTAGACCCCTAACATCTAGCAATAACTCCCCTGCAGTCCATCACCCAGTTGGGTTGTAGGGCTGTTCTTGACTTCAGGCCCTTTTCACTCAGCTACACTGACTCCTCAGACCTTTAATCGTGTTTACCAGCAAGCACACTCAGCGTCCTTCTGTGCCTTCCATCTGGACGTCTTTACCAATTCAGGAGCTGAGGCGGACTTTAGGGGGCAAAGCCTACTCTCTTGTTGCCACTGCCTTCTACCCCCAAGGCAGCAAACAACCCTACACGCTATGCAGGGACTTCTCTTCTTAGGGTCCCAAAATGAAATGAGTTCAAAGTCCTTCTGATCTACGTTATCCCCTCTACCTCACTAGGTATCGCGATTAAGAAATCCAGGCTTCTGATGTCTTAGAACTAAGAGAAGAAATTTCAAAAATATGTCTCCGAGGTAAAACCAGCTCCCAAATCCACTGCCTTTCAGAGAACTAGAAACTGGTACTTTGGGTGTCAGAGTTAAATCTTGTTTTCCCCTTGCACGCGTGCCATGACATTTGTTACATTCCTGGAGGCAGATGGATGCAACAGGTTGAACACGGAGGCAGCTGTGTACAAGAAAATAAGTAAAGAGAACAGTAAGAAATAACTCACTACACTTACATGGATAGTAAACTAGAGCAGGAATCTCAAGCCTATTTAATTTGGATGTGCTACTAAGCAAAACTGAGGGGTTGGCAAATATTTCTGTTTGTGTATTTCAGTCCTAAGCTTGCGACTTGACCAGTGTTCCAACACTTAAGAGAGCTGCTGAAAAAAGTCCTCTTCACTATTCTCAGTATTAAGATACGTCTCTTAACTTTACCCATGCAGCCCTGGAACCTCCACTGACATTTAGTGAACAATAAGTAATAAATCACTATTAATATGTTTCCTTCCTCCTGTATTTTCTTCCTCAATATTGCATCATCTTCTTGTTTTTACATTTTTCCTTTTACTCTAAAAATTTTTGTCGGTACAGTATCAAAGAGACTTTTTCCATGGCAACATATCCATGTTATTCTCTCATTCATTAAATTATATTTATTTTAGTACATTTATTAAAATTTTAGAGGGACTGATAAAAGACATTTTTCATTTCAATATATAGTTTTCTTTTTTGAACTTTGAAAGTATATTTTGATTGATTTTTAATGACAAAGTCATCTTTCTTCCATGTTAAATTGATTCTTGAATACTCTATTTTTCTCTTAGGTGTTGCACTAGAATTAACCTGAATATTTCTTTGAAGTTTAAGGATTAATTCTCAAAGTCTCTTGTAAATTATGGTCTTTGTTCCATAGCAAACATGCTACATTTATGGACATGTATAATTTAAAACAAATAGTCATTTCTAAAACTTCTCTTTGAAAGGTAATTAATCTCATTCAATTAGGAATAAGCATTAAGCAAACCAAACTTTAAATTTAATTATGAGTTTCACAATGTCTAAGAGATCTTGAAGAACACACAATAACCCTGGGCCATAGTTTTTGAACAGTTGACAGAAAATAGATACTTTCTCACCTACTGAATTATATTTTAGAGTGTATGAAAGAAACTAGGCGAATTATTCTCATCTTTATTTGGCGGAAATATATTCATATGAATTCTCAGAAGAAAGGAAACCCGAGTGTTGATTTTCAAATGCCATTTTTTAAGCACATATTTTTGTAAATCCATAGAAACGCTGATTCCTGTGGACCTAGGTGGACCCCAGCACATACCATGCCTGACCTGTACTTTGATTTATTTATTTCAGTTGAAGTAGTGTTGGTTTATAATATCATGTTAGTTTCAGGTGTATAGAATAGTGATTCAGTTATACAGTTATCTTCAGTTATAGTCCTTTTTTCAGATTCTTTTCCCTTATAAGCTATTAAAAAATATTGGTATAGTTCCCTGTGATATACAGTAGGTCCCTGTTGGTTATCTATTTTATATATAGTTGTGTGACATACTAGCTTCTTATAGGGGTTAGAGGGCAGGAACACCCATTCTCCTCTGCCCACCAGCCCTTAGGAGGAGGATACTTCCCCATCCAAATAGGGTTGGACTTGTCCACATGAAGTGCACTGGCCAATGAATGGAATAGAGGTGACAGTCAAGGAGTGCCAATTTTGGGTGGCATCTGTATGGGTCAATGAGAGGGTCAGACAGAGGGCTGTCTGCCAGGGCTGCTGCTCTCTTCGTGCTGGCATGGCAACAGCACACCTGTATTAGAACTATTGCATCAAACTCGGCTCATGTGTTGCAAACCAGAACCTGACCGTGGGTTGAACCTGGCGTAGAGATATTGCAGCCAATACACACCTTCGTGAATGAGGAATCGACACATATTATTGTAAACCACTGAGATGGGGGGAGTAACCTGTGCATAGCATCACTGTAGCAATAGCGTACAAACATAGTTCTTGATACCTAGGAGACGTCTGCTGGCAAAGCAAAAACCTAAAATATGGGTCATGTGGCCTTGGAGCTGAGTGGAATGCAGCTTAGAAACTCTTATTTCAGACGAGACGAATAGTGAGGTATTATTTCTGGCCAAACATTTGGTAAAACTGTCACCTGAAGGAACTTAGAAGGCAGAAAATATACACAGTGAATCTGTAGGTTTGGGCAGGGAGACTTTGAGACAGACTATTACTAGCATGGGTGGTTTGTTATGAGCTGCGGATGATAAAGAACATGAGAAAGAGATGAGCTCAGGGAAGAATTGGCCTTTTGACAAGAGGGATAAAAGGGAAGGAGAGAATCCAAATATCCCTGAACTTTCAAACTTTCAAGATGCAACTGATTCTCATCTCTAGCCTCTTTCAGCCTTTAAATGATTGTCAGATTAAGAGAGTGTGGGCGAGAAAGACCAGCCTAAGGCAAGACTGTCACAATTTTTGTTAAGACCTCTGATGCGATTAAGATGCTCTCCAGTACTTTTTTTTCCCCCAATAAAATGGCTCAGTGAAAAAAGACTAAGGACACAATCCACAGAAGTTCAATAATCCAATGATCTCAAAACGCCTGTAAATTTACAGATATACTGGCATACGGTGTGAAATATCAAATATTTTTTAAAAATGTTTTTGAGTCACATTGCCAAAAGTGCTGTAAAACTAGACCAAAAGGACTGTGACTGTCAAAGAAATTAAACAATCACTGGCTCACAAATTTCTAGGGGCAAAGGGCAGTCTGAGGATGTGGCTCAGCCAGTAAGGAGGTTCCTTCTTTCAGTGTCTCTCTCAGAAGCTATCAAGTTCCATGGATGTGGAGAGCCTGCAGAGGGGGCAGAGTCATGGCTTCGAAGAGCTATGAAACTGAGAGCTACTCATAGGGCAAGGAGTGGAAGCTATCAAGGAATTTCCTGTATATCCAGAATAAGTGGCCTCACATTATTTGCCCAGTGGGTTTTCAGAATAGCTGTGCATCCATGATTGCCGTTATATTCCTGAATTTTTGGAATTTTATTTTATTATTGGCCACACCCACTGCATGTGGAATTTCCCGGGTCAGGGATGGAACCCACGCAACAGCAGTGACCCAAGCCACAGCAGTGACAACACCGGATCTTTAAGGATCCATAACAGTTCCAAATTCCCTGTTCCCATCTTTGAATGATTATTGCAGTTGCCTTGTCCCTTCCTAACCCCTGCATGTTGGAAGTTCAGGGAGAAGAGGATGTTTTCCGGTTTTTTTGTTTCTGTTTTGTCTTCACTTTCCAGATTATCATCATGAGTCACATACCACCATGGCAGAGGCTGTCAAAAGATGTATGACTGAACAATATTTGTTGTCTCTTCATGAATGAAGTGAGTAAAAGTTAACTGAAGGAATAGGTTCACTGTGTATACTGGTCAGAAAAGTTTATTGTGTACAATCTAATCATTTAACACCTCCATTCAACAAATATTCACAAGTGTAATAATAGACCCAGAATCCTCTATTGTTCTCCTTTCTTGATGAGTGAAAGACAGCATTCCAAGAACCATCCCATTGGTTTATCTAAAAAGCAGAGCCAACCACGTGGGATGACCCCGTGACTACACCCAAGTCATGTGTTACATCACCAACTGGATAAAGTTCTTGCTCTTTAACACGTTTTACAGGATTCTCCATGAACTGATTTCCGCTTTCATTTTTAGTCTCATGTTTCCCTTTTGTCCTCAAACTTTACATTTACAAATATTAAATGGATAGGAATAAATCTCAGTTGTTAGCGGATTCTCAAATTAACCAATTTCACTAGATACATTCACGCACGGTAGCAGAAGTAGCCTGACCAAACCAGACTGGCCTCTGAGATGTTCAACAGCAAGTACAAACAAGGAGTAATGAATTGACAAGGATACATTTATTTCGTTTTGTTTCATGAGTTTTATTAACTCACCCTCCCTGGACCAGGAATCACCTTACTGAATTCCACTGTTTGCTTTGTTTTAACCAAACAAAAGTGAATTGTACACTCTGAAACTTCAGCCTGGAGCAATATCTGATGCTTAAAAATAAGAACAGTAATAGTAATGTGAGTGGAGGAATCACATAAGGGGATACTTTTCTTCCATTTATTTTTCAAACTGACAATATAGAGAAAGAAAATATTTACAGAGGGAAATAAATAAGCTTGGCAACTCCCAATTCTCCAAATATCAGATGATTGAAGACTCAGAAGAATGCTTATATAGATTCTGTAACCATCAGAAGCACATCAAAATGCATATTATATTTTTTAAATGGTAGCTTATTTCGATCTGAATTGTCCTGATTGCCAATACTGGATTTTTCTCAGCCTCAGCACTATTTATTTCAGACTAGATAGCTCTTGGTTTTGTGTGTGTGTGTGTGTGTGTCTGTGTGCGTGTGTGTGTGTGCGTGTGTGTGTGTGTGTGTGTGTGTGTGTGTGTTTGGTGGCGGTGTGCTGTCCTGTGCATTGCAGGATATTTAATAGCATTTCTGGCTTTCACCCACCCAGTAGCACCTACCTCTCCCAGCTGAGACAATCAAAAATGTCTATAAATTTTGCCAATTATCCTCTGGGGGAAGAAAGGCTAGAGTTCCTGGGTTTAAGAACCCCTATCTACACTGATCAAATTTTTTGAAATTTTTGTATGATTTCCCCCTTCATGTGAATCACCTCGGTATATCTTTGTGTAGTTAGACCCAAGAAACATAGCAGCCATTCAGATGACCACGTCACCAAGTTTTTCTCACGAGTTACCCTTCAATCTCTTCAGAAACAATGTAAAATCTTCTATGAACTAAATTCCTCACTGGATGTCATGACAATGTGGCCACTTCTGTTGCAGTGCTGTACACTCGGAAGAACACTGGATTTTTCTTCTAAAGATCTTGTGCCTAAGGTGTGGTTTCCAAATAGTCAACCAGCAGACATTTCTTGGAAAATCATTTACTCATCTCTGCCTCAGTTTCCTGCTATGCAAAATAAAAAAAAAATTATATCTATCCTATCAACTTGAATACTTTGCCCCAGGATCCAGTAAGTTAATAGAAGTGACAGTATATTATAAATGGCATTCTAAAGAGACTAGCTGTTTTTTTTCTAAATAATGTCATCTCTCTAAACCCAGTCTGAATACAGAAATTGAGATGCCCAGTTTAGGGTGATAGTACATTTATTCTAATCTCAATCCTCTAAATTGAGGCTCTTTTATAAGATCGAGAAGGGATACAGTTAACAGTTAACTCTTTTGAAAGGGAAATGATGTAGCAAATATTCTCTGAACCAGTTAAATTTTAATTGCTTGTACATGGATGATTCTATAGTGCTTTGCTCAGATAAGTGCTTAATAAATACTTGTGGAATTGAATTAACTGAACCAAAAGACATATTTCCTTCTAATAGATCCAGCACCGTGACAGTTACTAGTTTCATCATGTGGAAATAAATGATGATGCCTTTAAATAGTAGCTTCATATAGAATTGATAAAATAGGTTCAGAACAAACTCTTCTATATCCATTCATTATAGTTTGTTCGCTTTGTGTACACTCCAGTACCATGAATGCTAATATTTTTGTAATTTACCTTGAAGCTGATGGTTTTAAAAGAGCATTTTCCCTATGTTTTCTCATTCCACCGTTCTGAAATGTCCCCATTCTTCAAAGCCCACATCCATGTCTATCTTCTCCATAAAGTCGCATACTAAGAATGGAATCACTTTTTTAAAAAAATTCTATTTGTTGATTCTACAGGATTGAAAAATGTACCACTTTATTTTGTGACTTATCATCGAAAATGTCTTGTGTTTTGCATTTTATACTTATTGTTCAGTAAATGGATGTTTGTTAGTTTGGTCTGTCCCTGAAAAGTGAAAGTTCTACAAATGCAAGGAGCACATCTTAAGCCTATTTTGCATTCCATGAAGACTTCTTCTTTCAACAAATATTTACTGAATATCTGCTGTATGCAAGTCATTGTGCTCAGTGATTTGGGTGATACAAGATGTTGATCTGCAACCCCTTTCCTCCAGTGTAAATGTGTAATTGATAAGTGGCCTGAAGCCTATCTTAAATTATATGAGCTCACTCAATTTAGGCTATTTAATATTTTTATTTAATTCCCATCACCACCTGTTTGTTTGTTTGTTTTGCTATTCTTTTATTTTTTTATTTTTTATTTTTTTGCCTTTTCTAGGGCTGCTCCCGCGGCATATGGAGGTTCCCAGGCTAGGGGTCTAACAGGAGCTGTAGCTGCTGCTCTTCGCCACAGCCACAGCAACGCGGGATCCGAGCCGCGTCTGCAACCTACATCACAGCTCACGGCAACGCCAGATCCTTAACCCACTGAGCAAGGTCGGGGATCGAACCCGCAACCTCATGGTTCCTAGTCAGATTCGTTAACCACTGAGCCACGAAGGGAACTCCTGTTTTGCTATTTTTTAACTCAACACTTAAACGGGAGTTGAAATGAATACCCTGAGTACAAATTCATTGGTGTGTGATGGTAATCTTGCTTTTACTTTCCCATTGTATTTCTTTTCTGTCAGAAGAATTTCAGCATACACCTTTAAAGCAGAAGAGGTGATCCCATTTCATTTCATTTTTTTTTTCCCTCAAGTTGGTCCTTTGAGAAATCATCTGTTCAATCTTTAGTCCTCTCTACCCTTTACTTTTAAATTCACAACCTCACCACTCTGTTCAGAAGATTTTCCTCTTCCCCTTACAAGTCTGATTGCTGTGCTTTTCTTTTAGGTAACTCTGGAAAACATAGCCAACAGCCGCCTCTATATAAATAAAGGCTGAATAAATAAATTCTTACTTTTTCAATAGCTTATCCTTAACACTCCATAACTGTCATTGCAAATGCTATTCATGCTGGAAACTCATGCTTTCAAAGGCCAGAAGGTGCATTTAGATAATATTGCCTACAATCGATTCTAGACAACTTTTTAACCATTTATCATGCCAGCTAATACTGCTTAAAAATCAATGCTGTGGATACATATTGTTATATATTTGCCTAAACCCTTAGAATGTACAACACGAAGAGTGAACCCTAAGGTAAACTGTGAACTTCAGGTGAATATGATGTGCCAGTGTAGTTTCACGAATTCTAATAAATACGCCATGCCGGTGGGGGTTATTTATAATCAAGGAGGCTGTGGGGTAAACGTGGGGACAAAGGGAATATCCTCACATATACCCCATGGAACCTTATATGGAAATCTTTGTACCTCCCTCTCAATTTTTCTGTGAGCTTACAGCTGCTTGAAAAATATAATAAAGTCGTAATTTTTTTAAAAAAATTAGTATCCTGTTCACTTTATTTGGATCCAATAATCTAACTTTACGTAGATCAAGTTTTTTGAATTACCATATTGATCCAACTATGTATTTATTTATTTAACTTATGGATTTTTCGGGCTGCACCCACGGCATATGGAAGTTCCTAGGCTAGAAGTTGAACTGGAGCTGTAGCTGCTGGCCTGCACCACAGCCACAGCAATGCTGGATCCTTAACCCACTGAGGAAGGCCGGATTTCAAACCCACATGCTTACAGATACTAGCTGGGTTCATTACAATTGAGCCATGACAGGAATGCCAATCCAACTCTTTAAATCATCAGTTTACCATAGATTAATCTAGGATAATACGTATGCTCCCTAGTTCCTACTTATCATCTATTTGAGTGTATCATTGCTCCAATGTATGTGATATTTATGCTAATAATAATATGAACATAGACTAAAGTTATCCACCACTATTTTCCTAAGTACTTCACACATTTTAGCTCATTTATCATCACCTACAGCTGTGAGATCTAAACTATTAATATTCCAATTTTTCATACAGTAAAAATTAAACCTAGAAAAATTTTATAATTTGCCATTGGTCATCCAGGTATTAAATGACAGAGTCCATGATTTTAAAAATTGTGCTTACATCTATGCAAAATTTTTCATATTTAATTTACTGCATCATTCTTCTTTTCTAATATTGTCCTGTTATCTTTCATTAAAAATTGAGATATAGGGCAGATTTCATTAATACAAATTTGGAAATGTAATTTTTTAAAATAGGCTTATCCCATATAGTTGTTTGAAGAAGTAACTTAGACTTGACTAATGATGTGCTGCCGACTGAAACTTAACACACGGCTTCCTTTACTAGGGAATTATTTGTAATTTATCTTCTTATATAAATAGGAATTTCATAGTTTACTGAATGCACTTGAAATCTTTGAACAGGTGCAAGCAAAGATAAAAGCCTAATATTTTTCTTTTAAAAAAATTACAAACATAAGAACTGTGAAGTACAAAGCGTACATATTATCTATAAATGCAGGTGAAATCATGCAGAACCACCACAAGCACATGATACCAAAAAGCATGCATGAAGACATCTAATGGACTGAGCTAGCAAGATATCAGGATACAGTTGTCTGAAGAAGTAATAGCTATAGAGGGTGCAAGATAGGGTGCACGAATTTCTAATGCCTAGCTTAGTTCTCAACATATACTAAGAACCAAATAAGGACTGATTGATTGGTTCTCTGATGTGAGTTCATAAGGGTGGCAAGACTGCTGACTGATCATTCTCACTGATTCCTTCCTTTTCTCTATCTCTATTTTAGTTCACATAAAAATGACATGAATGAGCTCAGCTCTCGAGAACAACGCTGCATCACACATGACAAGGCTTCAAAGTATGGTCCCACTGTATAGTCTGGAAACCACTACGCTTTAGACTTAATAAGCACCTTGCCATGGCTGGGCAGTGTGACACTGGCAGTGCTCCAGAGAGAAGGAATCCCAAGAGCTGCCTCGATTGTTCCAGTTATCAAGATCCCCCTTGATCAGTTTCCTAGAGCTGCCGTATTCATGCTATCATCAACGCCTGGCTGTTGAGCACCATTTTCGATTCCGTGAGCTAAGATTAATCCCTGCCAACATGATCTTTTGCTTAATCCCACCAGAGTTGGTTTCTTTTCCTTTCAGTAACAACAAACTGCCAAGAACATCTTTACTACTAAAACCCCAGTTTAAAGACATGTACTCTATCTAATCACTTGTGATGGAACATGATGGAGGATAATGTGAGAAAAAAAAGTATATATATATATGACAGAGACACTTTGCTGTACAGCAGGAATTGACAGAACATTCTATGCCAACTGCAATAAAAAATTTTTTCAAAAGTAAAAAATAAAAAGACATGTACTTGTAATCAGCTCAGAAAACTTCCAACTATTATCAAGGGAGCTTCCTGAACTTTCACTGTAGTCACCAAAATACTTGGTATAATGATTTTTAATATCATTGACACTTTAGTAGGTGAAAATGACATCTCATTGTTATTTTCATTTTATTTCTTTGAATGTTAGGGAGATTGAATGTATTTTCGCATATTCTTTGGCCATTTACATTTCTTCTTTGTAAAATGTCAGTTAAAGTTCTCTGCTCATATTTCTACTGGGGTGGGTCACCTTTTTTCATGTTGATTTGAGAAGCTATTAGAAATATTAACTCTGTGTGTGCTAAATACAATATGAATTTCGCAACTTTATCATGTGTCTTCTAATTATTCTGGTCCTTTTTTTGACAAACAGATTCCTTGTCATCTAGAAAGCAAAAATTTCTTCCAGTTTTCTTTCTTTCTGACTTTTCCTTGATTTCAACTTTATATTGGGTGACTTTCCTTACCCTGTTTTGTTTTTTTTTTTAAGTTTAATTTGAATACTTCACTCTTTATTTCCTCCGGAACTCGTACTGGTGGAAAGTAGACCTAACTCCTCTGATTTACCGGATGATATTTTTCAAAGAGCCCTCAAAAATATGTTTTGTAACCATTCTTTTCTTCTCTAATTCAAAACATGCCTCTTTGTAGACACCTGTGATAGCTGCTTTTCCATCTTTATTCCTCCTTTTTTTCAGATCACAGCATTATATTAAGTATATTTGGTGGGCAAATGTCAGTCATGTGCCCACTGGGTAGGCATGGGGGGGACATCCATCCAATGGATCCAGTGAATTGGATGTTCTTTCTCTGAGATTTGGACTCTGGAAGAGGAGACGATGAAGTGAAAATGATTGGAGTTACTTTATCTCAGTTCTGTCCCCTTGAGAAGCTCAAATCCTGCACTGCCTGCCACTGCCTGCACTGTTGGGGCAACCTGATCCCCTTTGCCAGTGAACTTGCTCTTCACCGTGTAGTTTCCCTTGGGAACCCCTATATTCTTACATAAACTTCCTCTTTCCTGCATCTACCCAGGGCCAGTTTATAGCTGTGAAGTCAAACACCTAAGGATTTATATTTGCATAGTAATAGAAAATGTCCTAAAGGACGTATAAAATAAAATCTTATGAAAAAGAAAGATATTACTGTATGGAGTTTTATTGTTGTCTTCAAGCAGGAAGGGCCAGAATACCACCCAATGTCTCATACTGGGTATGGTCATGAACCAAGTCTATAGCTGCCAGCATGACCTGCAGGTGGCTGAGTGCTATGGCCAGTGCCAGCAACAGAACTTTCAGAAGGAACTCTTATGTGGTATAAGAATGCAGAACAAGAGAGCAGACTCATTTGTCAAGCCTGGGTCTCTGGTGCCAACACAAGGCCTCCGTAGGGAAAGCAGTTCCCCCTGAATATCTGCAGGAGCTTTCCAGAAATATGCTAAGTGGTGAGTCTTTTGATGACTCTGCTTAGACACCACATTCTCAATGGAACCAACAAGTATCTCTAAGAACTGGATTCTAACTCTCGATTTCAAGCTACCCACTAAATTATAATTGCTTAGGCTCTGGTTTGAATACAGTAACTCTTGACATTTCCCCTCAATCCAATAAGTTTTTAAGCCTTCTCTGTTTCAGTTGACATAATTTATTTCTCTTTGCTTTGGCCAAAATACATGAAAATTCCTTTGCAATATCTCTTTTTCTCACAAAGTCGACATGGTTCTGTTTTCTATGTAAACCCACGTTCTAGCCACGTCTCACCCCTCTCTGCCCCCACATGTGCCTAAACCATCATCATCCCTCTCCTGGATTAAAGCGTAGGCTTCACACTGCCTTTCCTACTATTCACCTTATCGCACCAGTCTTATCTGAATGTGGCTGATTAGCTGATACCATTAAAAGTATGTTAGACTATGTTGTTATTTTTTTTGGCTGCACCCACAGCATTCAGGAGTTCCTGGGCCAGGGATCAAGCCAAGCTACCACAGAGACCAGAGCCAAAGCAGAGGCAACACTGGATCCTTAACTGCTAGGCTACCAGAGAACTCTTAGACTGTTTTTTTCAAATCCTCCAATGATCTCCTTTCTCATTCAGAGTAAAATACCTTTTTTTTTTTAATGTTATATAGAAGCCCAGTGTGACCTGACACTGCATGACCTCTCTCACCCCCCGTTTCCACTCATCACCCTTATTTCTATGTAGACTATTTGTGCTGCCACTCAGACAAGCTCAGTCTGCTCCCAGTTTTTCCTTCTGCCTGTAATACTTTTTCTCAGGTAGCCACCTAGTCACTCCCCTCCAATCTTTCAGCCTCAGAAGTCATCTCTCTGAAAACTTTCCTGAAACAACCTAAAACTTCGGTCTCCTTCCAGCATTTCACATTACCCCTGCTCTACCACTTTTCCTCCTCCTTAGTGCATCTCATTACCCATCATACTATTTTTATTTGTCTAATTATTTTATTTTGCATCTCCTACACACATTGAATGTAGGCTTTCTCCATGAAGACAGAGATTTTTTTTCCCCTCGTTATTATATCCATAGCACCTAGGATAGTGCCTGACACATGGAAGACACTCAAAAGACACGTGTTGAATGACAACTGAATGAATGGTCCTTTTCCTAGTCAAAAATGAAAAGAATTTAAATTCTCTACCATAGCCTTTTTTTTCTTTCCTTTTCGCCACACCCAAAGTATGTGGAAGTTCCAGGGCCAAGAATCGAACACGAAAGGAACTCCTCTACCTTAGTCTTCTATTGAGAGCTTCTAGAAGACGAAAATCTCAACTAGTTTCTTAATTAAATGGATTGAAAGTATAATATATTCATTTTGTGTTAATAGTGTTCATCATGAGAGGCTTAGCAAATAAGACCAACAGTATAACCCTCACACAAAAGACTTAGTGTACCTGTTGCGTAAATGCTTTAAGGAGGAAGTGCATGATTTAGAAAAATCTGCAGAGTAGAAAACTGAAACAGCGAGAGAGATGGAGTAGCTTCCATTTCTAAAAAATGTTTTTTTCTATCTAGATCTTATCTGAAAAGTCTATGACAGTATCCACTACATCACTACAGTGAGACTAAAGAGGACATAAGATTGCCCACCTATCCAGGATGCTTATATGAAGGCACAATCCTTTGAAGCTACAGGAAACAAAGTAGGGTAAAAATCAAGTCCTATGATTTTTCAGAGTAGGTAATAAAAATAGAGGATTCATTAAGAATACAGAGCGGAAGATCGAAGAAATAGAATAAATTTAAGAGGGATTCAGAAAATAGGTGGGTAAAAAGAACCCATAGCTAACATTTAATAAAGAATAGGGTTTGGGAGTTCCCTTCGTGGCTCAGTGGTTAATGAATCCAACTAGGAACAATGAGGTTGCGAGTTTGATCCCTGGCCTTGCTCAGTGGGTTAAGGATCTGGCGTTGCCGTGACCTGTGGTGTAGGTTGCAGACGCGGCTCGGATCCCGCGTTGCTGTGGCTGTGGCGAAGGCCGGCAGCTACAGCTCCTGTTAGACCCCTAGCCTGGGAACCTCCATATGCTGCAGGTGCGGCTCTACATAAAAAAAAAAAAAGAATAGGGTTTGGGATCTAACCTCTAGCTTCAGAGGTTCATGTCATGAAGTACAACTAGCAACCAACCCCATTGAACCTTCCCAAGGCCCTTGTCAGATATCGGAAATCAGGATGCACCTTTGGTGTGACGAACTGTATTTTTTTACGTTCTTCCGTTTAAATATCTCAGCTCCATCTGGTTCAGCTGCACTCTTCTAGACCCTGCTTCAGTTTCTTAAATAATAAAAGTATTTTACTAGGGAAATAAAAATAGCAAATGCTGATCACTGGTTCTGGGTTGTGAAAGAAGACATTGCTTGTAACCATAGATATATATTTTGAGTCCTGATGAGTTGGAGTTTATGATTGCTTACCAAACTAAATTAATCTCCTCATGTGGCACAGCAAATCAATGTATGGAATGACATATTTTGTAATCAAGCAATGAAAATATATCAGATAATCAGCAAAAGATCAATAGGCAAGTAAAAATGAAATATAAAGTAATAACCAAATGTCTAAATATGAGGAGTGATGCAAATCATTTAATCATTTTTTTTTCCAAATATGGCTAATGATTAGAACCATTTAGGGAGTTTTTTTTTTTTTTTTTGGCTTTTTGTCTTTTCTAAGACCACACCCATGGCATATGGAGGTTCCCAGGCTAGGGGTCTAATTGAAGCTGCGGCCGCAGGCCTATACTGTAGCCACAGCAACGTGGGATCCAAGCCTCATCTGTAACCTACACCACAGCTCACGGCAACGCCGGATCCTTAACCCACTGAGCAAGGCCAGGGATCAAACCCGCAACCTCATGGTTCCTAGTCGGATTCGTTAACCACTGAACCATAACGGGAACTCCCAGGGAGATTTTTTTTAAGGTACATATTTCCAGGTTATATCCTTGTAGACTGTAATTCAGAAATTTGAGGTTGATCTGAGAACATTATAAACCATTCCCATATATTTGGAAAATTAGAAGTTATGATGCAGTACTGCTTTAACACTTAGTCGTAGATGTCACTGACCATTTAAAATAAAATGTACAATCTGGAATGCTTGTCAAAAACTTTAAAAAATTATTACTACAATAATTTTACTTGGACAACGTGTTGATACAAGTCTGAAGAAGTCAGAAACATCAGGAATTTCTGATACACATTGGGGACCTAATGCCACTTTTCTAATTGATAAGATAAGATTTTAATGTGGTTTCTTAGAATTATAAAACCTGATTCATACTTTCATTTCCTTGTAAGAAAATTTTAGAGATCTCTATTTGGGACCTATCCTCAAAGAATCTGCTCTGCCTGATATTAAGTGACTCTAAGATCTCAGTATTGAGATCTCAGACAGCCTATATTTCCCAGTTGCAAATTTAAATTTCTGACTTTCAACTGGAAAGAGCCAACGTAGCAGTACCTGCCTATATACATGGATATTCTTTCAGTTACAATGGAAAAAGCAAAACTGCATTATTGCCCGCAAGGCTACAGATGGCTTTTGGATGCAGAAGCTCAAATGATGACATCCAGATCAGATTTTCTGTTTTAAAATTTTAATTAAGGAAAGCATAGTTAGACATTAAAATAAAAACCCAGCTTGAGAAATAAAACATTTCAAATATAATTGAAGATCACTCTGTCTACATATTCTTTTTTCTTTTTTTTTTTATCTTTTTAGGGTCACACCGAGGCATATGGAAATTCCCAGGCTAGAGGTCAAATTGAAGTTGTAGCTGCTGGCCTACACCACAGCCACAGCAATGTGGGAACCCAGCTTCTGCAACCTACAGCACAGCTCACAGCAACACCTGGTCCTTAACCCACTGAGTGAGGCCAGGGATTGAACCTATGTTCTCAATGATACTAGTTGGATTCATTTCCAATGAGCCATGTCAGGAACCCCTCTCCACATATTTTAGACCCTTTCCCCTCACCTGCCTTTTCCCACCTTCCAGGCAATAATCACTAACTCGTTTGCTGTTACTATTTGTGTGCTTAATCCATGAACAAATAAATGCACACGCATGATTTTGTTGCATGCTTCAAATATTTATAAAAGTCTCAGAATATATATTCTGCAACTTGTTTTTTGTGCTCAACATATGTGACTTTTAAGATTTGGGAGATTTACCCATGTAAATATGTGTAGAATTAGTTCATATATATTAACATCATATATTCTAATTTTATTGTTGGCCATTCACGTTGCTTATGATGTTTTATACCTAAAACAGTTGAAATAATATTTATTTATTTATTCCTTTTAGGGCTGCACCTGCTGCATATGGAAGTTCCCAGGCTAAGGGTTGAATCAGAGCTGCAGCTGCCAGCCTACACCACAGTCACAGCAATATAGGATCGAAGCTGCATCTGTGACCTATGCCACAGTTCATGGCAATGCTGGATACTTAACCCACTGAGCAAGGCCAGGGATTTAACCCGCATCCTTATGGATACCAGTCAGGTTTGTTACACTCTGAGCCACAAAGGGAACTCCCTGAAATGAACGTTTTTATATCTCCTTTGATAAATATTCAAGAGTTTTGGAGATTCCATTGTGGCCCAGCAGATTACAAACCTGACTAGTACCTATGAGGATGTCAGTTCAATCCCTTGCCTTGCTCAGTGGGTTAGGATCCAGCATTGCAGTGAGCTGTGGTGTAAGTCCCAGATGTTGCTGGGATCCCACATTGTTGCGGCTGTGGCATAAGCTGGAAGATGCAGTTTCAGTTTGACCCGTAGCCTGGGAACTTCTCTATATGTTGCAGGTACGGCCCTAAAAATAAAAAAAAAATAATAATAATTTTTTAAAAATTCAAGCATTTTTGTTCAGGATTTATTGCCTTTCTATTACTATCCAACAGGAATTCTTTATATAATATCTTTCACAATCTGTTGTTTAATAACAGAAATTGTCACACCAATTTCTTCCTGCAGTTTATAGCTTGTCAAAAATACAAAGGATTTATGTTTTACTGTCATTAAATATTTCACTATTTTCTTTGACAGTTTGTAATTTTGGAATAAACTTTTTAAAAATTTCTTTCCCAGCCCGAGATTGAAATCGGCAAATGCCTTCTCAGAACTTAGTGTAATGGACATTCTTCTGTCTCGGTGCAGAAAGAATTCAGCCAGGAATAGGATGACAGGTAAGGGAAGTGCTCATTAGTGTACTACACTGGTGGGAAATACAAGCAGGCAGGCAGGGGAGGGTTGCACCCAAGAACTTAGTGGGCTACTCTTTTATCAAAGGAAAAGTGGGGAGGGGGAGAAGACCACCTTCGTCTTCATTCTTGATTAGACATCAAACTTAGATCATCAAAAAAAAAAAAAAAAGCGAAACAAAGCAAAACTTGCATCATCAGCTCCTCCTCCGTATCTGGCAAGGGAGTTTTCTTGTACCTAGGCGGTCACACTGGGACTGTTGTGGCACAATGGAAATGAGCAAAAGTGTGCTAACCTATGCTGAGATGTGGTAAATCATCTCAGGTTTTAATATAAGTTCACCTTTTCCTACATTTTTGTTTTTAGTGTGGGCAGAGGAGCGTGTCCTAGGAATCAGTGAATTATAGAACTTCCTGGGCAAGATACGGATTTCATTCCCCCACTGTTTTTACTTTGGGGGGCATGTCTCGTGCTTCTGTTGCATGATTTTGTTGCTAAGCAAGCCTACTTGGTTTTGTTTTCAAGCAAGCTTTATTTCTTGAGTGATCATTAACCTACAGGGAACTCCTATACATCTGTTTTTCTACTTACAATCCCCTGGTGGGATTACCTATTCAATCAACTACTTTGATCTTTTTATCAAGATCATAAAATGCAATGATTTTGCTTTAGATTAATAGCTTTTAGGTTTTTCTTATTTTTTTAAGATGTTTCTTTTTCATATTTAGTAGTTTAATCCATCTGGAACTTATTTATGTATTTATGTATTTATTTACGTATTTGTTTGTTTGTTTGTTTGTTTTGCTTTCTAGGGCCACACCTGTGGCCTATGGAAGTTCCCAGGCTAGAGGCTGGCTCGGAGCTGCAGCTGCCGGCCTACACCAGAGCCACAGCAACTCGAGATCCAAGCCACATCTGTGACCTTCGCCACAGCTCATGGCAATGCCAGATCCCTGACCCACTGAGCGAAGCCAAGGACTGAACCTGCTTCCTCATGGGTACTAGTTGGATTCGTTTCCACTCTGCCACAATGGGAACTCCCTGGAATTTATTTTTCCATATAATATAGAATTGATTTAATTATTTTTCCAAATTGATAAATACTTGCTTACTCTAGAAAGAATCGTACGGCCAAGGACATGGTATGAATTGATTCCCTCAGCTTTGGATCACATGCTTTACTCCTGGAGCTAAGGAGAACTAGATGTTCACCTGAAACCAAGCAGGGCCCTGTGGGGGTGGGCTCCTGAGCACATGAACATTTGTGTGTCCCCCATTTCTTGTTTTTAGGGAATAAACTTCAGCCTCCGTGACCTTCCCTGAGTTCCAAAGGATAGGTTCAACCAGTTGGTAATCAGGGGAGGGAGGTGATGTAGAGAACAGACAGGAACAGTAAAGAAACAATAATGCACCTTTGGGAATAAGGTCCCAGTCCCTCCTTAAGGAATATAGGTAACCATATCTTTGAGTTCTTTTACAGAACTAAATCCCCCAATAAAAGGAAGATGTTAATAAAACATTCTTTATTCCAGAGAGAAGGCCACCAAACCAATGCACAGCAGCTTTGAAAACAGAACAAGCTTGCCTCTACCCTCATCCTTATCCGCAGCCTTATTTCTTACTCCGCAGCCTGTAAAACCACCTCCCAATCTCTCCTAAGGGGGGCACAGTTTTGAGGCATTAGCCTGCTGTGACTGCCCCCCTTTTGCCTGACAAAGCAATGAAGCTATTTTTTTATCCATTACCCAAAACTCTGTCTCCACATTTATTTCTATTTGGCGTGGGTGAGCAGAGACCGAATTCTGGCAACACACCCAGTACACGTGAACTTAGAATGGAGAAAATGTGAATCCTCTACCTCCACTTTGGAAGTTCTCTGATTAAGCTATTAAAAGAGAACAGCAAAAGGTTTTGTTTTGTTTTGTTTTTGATGTTTTCTTCTAGAGTGCTTAGACCAACTCAGATCAGGGAAACAAGAATTCATACAATACATGAATCTTCCTCAGGAATAAAGAATGTACAGCTTGCTGGAAGTTTCAAGCACTTTCCATTGTAAATCTAAGTTTAGAAGTGGCCAAATGGGAAGCAAACAATAGGAGATAATCCCCTGTATACAATTTGAGTTAGAGAAAACAATGTGCCAAATTTCCAAGCAGTTGGCTGCCTACTGCCCACTTATCCCCAGGCGAAGCCTCAAAATTGACCACCTCATTCTCTTGCAGAAGCTATTCAAACTCTTTGTACAGAGGGAGGCTTATTATGTAAGCAAACTCACATGTTGCACAGTGAAAGAGGAATCTCAGGCTAGATGCACAAAATAATTACTCCAGTTCTATCATCAGAAAATTCCAATAGAAAACTTCTTATCACCAGACATGTGAAAAAAAAATAGCAACTGGGAAGTGAATAATCAAGATTGAACAACAAAGCAACAGAAAGCCAAGCATCCAAAACAAAAATAACCCTGAGCCCCCCCCCAAAAAAAAACCTCAAGGAATAAAATATAACTAAAAACTAATTTCATTGTTATCCTCAAGAGAATAAAGTAAGATGCTACCCAAAAATGGAACCATCAGGGAATAAGAAAAACCTGCTGCAAATTAAAAGAAAGAGGCAGAAAAAAATAAGAGGCAGAAGATGAACCAAATAGACCCAATGTTCAATTAATAAATATTTCAGAGGGAGAGAGAATAAAGAGAAGGCAGAAAATTATAAAATTAAAATGTAGAATAGTATTTCACAGCCATAGGACACAGATCTTCACGTTGAAAGGGACCAAAAAAAAGTAACAAAACAAAAACCGCACACAAAAGTGTTCTACACTCAGTCTCGTACAGTTTCAGAAAACAAAAGACAAATGATTCAAATAGTTCTACTCTAAAAAAGCCAAAGCCTACACCTGTGAATAAAATCAGCATCATATTTGAAATAAGCAATATTACATGCTAGGCAAGTTGAGAACATCACTTTTAAGCTAATTTTATTCTCAATAAAATTATCAACCAAATATAATATCACAATTTAAAAATGTCAATGTATAAGAACACGTCTCATATTTTTCAAGGAATGAGAAAGACGTGATATACAAGAAAGAATGTGCTAAAAAAAAAAGAGTCTACAAAAGATGCACACACAACTGGTCTAGAAAGAAATTAGAATAAGAAATCAGTTAGTTATGAATAAAAATATCCTCTAAAGAAGGTGCAGTGCATTCCATTCAACAGTTACCGGGTGTAAAAAATTTGTAATTTTGTAGCAGAGCAAATAAATAAATAAATAAATACAAATAAAAAATGAGATGAGAATTTATTCTTCCCCAGCATTAACCAAACTTAAATGTATGGCATAGTTTTGATCAACTGACGAAATGTGAGAACAGAGAATCTGAATCTGACGTGCCTTGAACCTAGCCAGAACCCAGATTGGGACTTGAACCCACATGCTGGGATTTATTCATTTATGTCTTTGTTTTGGCTGCCCCGAGGCATATGTAGCTCCCAGGCCAGGGATCATATCCAAGACACATCTGCAAACTCAGCCACCGTGGCAGCAATAGGCCATACCTAACCCACTGTGCTGGGGCATGATTGAACCTGCGTCCCAGTGCTCCCAAGATGCTGCCAATCCCATTGCACCACAGCGGGAACTCCCCACATGCTGGGACTTGAACCTAGCCTCAACCCACATGCCCGGACTTGAACCCAAGTCTGGAACTCACCTTGTGACTGAAGTTCACGTTCTTTGTGCTTCCATTCAGAAGGAATTCATTAAGATACAAAGTGATAGAAGCAATTGATTTATTAAGATAGGATTTGTGAGAGATGCAAGAAGGCAGGCAAGCAGGCTCTGCCCTGAGGATTAGGTGGGCTACAGTTTTATCATTCAAGGGGAGTCGGGGTGGGAAAGACAGCCTCTTCCTCTTTGAGTAGTAGATCCTCCTTGGCATCTGGTAAGAGAGTATTTGATCCCATAAGGTCAAACTAGGACTGTCATGATGCTTATTCAAATCAGCAGAGAGCTTAATTCAAATTAAGCTCTTGCATTTGGTCTGAACCTGAATGCAGGCCTCATCCCATTCCCTACCCAATGACCTGAGGCATATCTCCCACCTCCACTAGTTGACCAAGTGGGCCTCATTCCGATGGCCCTCTTGAGCAATTATTAACTCGCAGTGATTTCCTAATGTTCCCTAAGTTTCCCTCTCTATGTATGGTCCCTTACTGCGATTTCTACAACTACCTGTGTACCTATCCTATCCCATCCCTGTAAAATCCATTTGTACTTGATGTTTGAAATGGTATCCGGGTGTTAAAGAAGGAGATCTAATATTAGCACACCAGTTTGCTTCATAGGTGGCAGTGTTTCCATAATTGTCAGGTAAATAATAGTTAATTTCAGCTATATAATATAAAAAGAGCAGAAAACAATCTAAAAGATATTAATTTGACAGGGTAAAGATAAAGTTATAGCTGATAGATAATTGATCACTGATGAAAGATGGGGGTATTAATAATCTCACTTACACAATTAGAAGTCAAGAGAAATTACCTAAACTGTCTGAGCCAAGAATTTCAAGTTTATGCATATGATCTTAGACATAATTAGTAAGCCAAACGAATAATGAAAATAATCTAAAAATTTATATTTGTAAAGGAGATGAAGAGAAGGATGAGGTTACCATTGGTAAGGTAAATCTTTATCTTCTTTAAAAGATAATATATAATTGTTGATTATTCATAGCTATGGAAGCAATTCCAAGAGCTGCAAAAAATGATTTTTTTAGCTATGGAAGGTGGATTAACAGAATGAGGTTTTGTTTCGTAAGTTCTTTTTAACAATTTGTATTTTTACAATGTACCTAAATTTGTTTCAGTTCTTTTACTTTGAGTTAATTTAAAAAATCCATAACACAAAAAATCTGATGGGGAACACAGATATATGCGCTACTTAGCTTAAGTCCATACATAACTGCTAACACACGTAATGCAGCTCTGCCTCATTGATTCAGAAAGAATAGGTTGTTGGGGCTGTGACGTGGATTAATGGGCTTTCCTTGGTTGGCAGAGGGTTTTGGTGAGAAAAAGAAACACCTTAGATGTGGGTAAAGTGTGTACTGCACTGGTTAAAAGAAATGCAAACTGTGATCTCATTCTTTTTATAATTTTCTGAATAGTGTTTTTAATAAAGTATTAATAAAATAGTTTGGCCCCTAGCAGCATAATAAATGACGGCAATATAACGTTCAAAAGAACTTCTATTCGTAAAGGAACTAGCATCATTTTAAAATCTAAGTAGGATGTTATTGAAATAACAAAGTCAAGTGAGGCACTTTGTTCTCTAAGACAAGTACCTTCCTACAATGTTAAATTTATAGAGTGTTTTATAAGGGTCATGTTTACTTCTTTTTAAAAATTTAAGAGTATTTTAATGTTACCTTAATACAATATCTAAATATGAATATCATGTTTTATAATTTTCTTTGATATTCTAAAAGGCAAATTATAACAAAATTGTGTTTTAATGTGACTCTTACAAGATTACTAGTAAAACTAAGATTTTTTTTGTAACTCTATGTATCTTTCTTATAATATCTTCACACAATATTCCCTACGTTAAATAATGGTTTATCCTTTAATAAGCCTTAAATTATTTCAGCTTCTTCTTCCAAAGTTACTTTGCCAATTTAGAGAAAAACAAATGCTTTGTGATCACTTATATGTGGAATCTAAAAAATACAACAAGCTAGTGAACATATAATAAAAAGAAGAAGATTCACAGATGTAGAGAACAAACTAGTGGTTGTCAGTGGGGGGAGGGGCAACATGAGGGTGAGGGAGTGGGACATACAAAGTTTTGGGTGTAAGATAGGCTCAGGGTTGTATTGTACAGCACAGGGTATATAACAAACACTCTGTAATGACTGTAAATGGAAAGTAACCTTTAAAAATTGTATAGAGTGGGATTGCTGGGTCATATGGTAGGTAGTTCTGTATTTAGTTTTCTGAGATACCACCATACTGGTCTCCATAGTAGCTGTACCAATCTACGTTCCCACCAACAGTGCAGGAGGGTTCCCTTTTCTCCACATCCTCTCCAGCATTTGTTATTTCTGGGCTTATTAACGATGGCCATTCTGACTGGTGAGGGATGGACTGGATATCAGGCATTAGTAGATGCAAACTATTGCATTTGGAATGGATAAGCAATGAGATCCTGCTGTATGGCACTGGGAACTATATCTAGTCACTTGTGATGGAGCATGATGGAGGATGTAAGAAAAAGAATGCATACATGTATGTGTGACTGGGTCACTTTACAATACAGTAGAAAATTGACGGAACATTGTAAACCAACTGTAACAGGTCACCATGCTGTGCAGTTGGAAAATTGACAGAAATCTGTAAACCAGCTATAATGGAAAAATAAATAATAATAATAATAATAATAATAATAATATAATAATAATAATAATAATAAAATGAAAAACTAAAAATTGTACAGAAAAATTTTTAAAATAATTAAAAAGCTAAAAAAGAAATCAACTCATTTCCTGGAAAGCAACATTTGTAATTTCCTGAGTTACTCATCAAATTTTTAAAACTTTTACTCCATAAATAGTAAAGTAGGGGAGTTTCTGTTGTAGCTCAGGGGGTTAGGGACCCACTGTTCTCTCTACAAGGATGTGGGTTTGAGACTTGGTCTTGCTCAGTGGGTTAAGGATCCAGTGTTGCCACAAGCTGCAGCATAGGTTGCAGATGTGGTTCAGATCCAGTGTTTCTGTGGCTGTGGAGTAGGCTTCAGCTGCAACTCTGATTCGACCCCCAGGCCAGGAACTTCTATAAGCCACAGGTGTAGCCAAAACAAGAAAAAAGAAAAAATTGTAAGGTAGAATCGTGAGTTTCTTGTCTTTGTATCCAAGTTATAGGACATGAATGTCTTTTTTATTTTCCTAAACAGTGGTTTGGGTACTCCGTAAAGCTCAGAATACTTAGTCAAAATTCCTATATTCTCATTAGATTTTCCAAGTCATATAGAACATTTATATTAATCTAATAGTCAGTTATACTGATTTCAAGAATTAACCTAATCATTCAAGATAATTTAGAGCGTGTAAATGTATCATTCTTTTAATGATCAGTATTTAAAATTTTTAAATTAATAAACCAATTTGATTAGAACTAAGACTGTTTTAAAATTATGTATTCATTTATTCATTCATTCATTTTTGGCTGTACCAACAGCATGTGGAAGTTCCTAGGCAAGGAGGGGGTGTCAAACCTGAGCCACAGCAGTAACAACACCAAATCCTTAATTGCTAGGCCACCAGGGAATACCTGAACTAAAATGATTCAATGCAATGAAAAATCAGCAAAATGGTACATATTTTAAATTTTAATTCCATATTTCCATTAAAACAAGAAATATTGGCTACACAGATTAAATGCTGCAAGCTTACATAGCCCGAGTGTTAATACATGCTGGTACTTGATGTTCTTGGAGTTCCCGTCCTGGTGCAGAGGAAACGAATCTAACTAGGAACCATGAGGTTGTGGGTTCGATCCCTGGCCTTGCTCAGTGGGTTAAGGATGCAGCGTTGCCCTGAGCTGTGGTGTAGGCCATAGTCAGGGCTCAGATCTGGCATTGCTGTGTTGTAGGCAGTTGGCTAGCTCCGATTAGACATCCCACCCCCAGCCTGGGAACATCTATATGGCACAGGTGCAGTCCTAAAAAGCAAACAGAAAAAGCAGACAAATAAACTTGATGTTCTTGCGACTTGTTTGAAAGTACTACTGAGATCAATAAGTAGGCAATGATAAAGCAGAGGCAATGAATGTAAATCTGTAAAGGAAGATGTCGTGTTATAGACAATGTGTTTGAATATCTGGTTCTGCTGAGAGATCCGGGAATGCCTTTTTTCTCTCTTCTACTCATTAGTCTTTATTCTCTTCAGCTACTGAAACAAAGAGTTTGGCTGAATAACTTCTATTCAGTTTTATGACTTCATCATAATATTGACTGTATAGGGAGAAAGAATTTGGAGGATGATGTGTGTGTTTAAAGCAAATATTTATTGGTGAAGGTGCCATAGAGTAACCCAGCTCTGTTGACTTCAACAGCTGTCATGAAGCCCGAACAGACTCTGAGACACACAAAATTGCCCAAAGAGAGCTAAGTAAAAATCAAATTGAGTGGAATTTTCGTCTTTATTTTCTAATTTCACCTTTTAAGTGGGCATCGTCCCATGACCGTTTGAGACTCTGAAGGCTGAAATTACCACCAAATGCTCTTTTTCCTATGTCAGCCCTTAATTTTGGCCTTTTTATTCCCTTGAGGCCTCAGGTTCAGACATTGCCATCAAGTGTTTGGGGTGACCAAATGCGAACTCCTGCTATTTGTCATCATTTGATGTAATTTCAGTGTCAACTTGTTCACTTTTAAAATGTCAGAAGGAGTTCCCGTCATGGCTCAGTGGTTAACGAATCCGACTAGGAACCATGAGGTTGTGGGTTCGATCCCTGGCCTTGCTCAGTGGGTTAAGGATCCGGCGTTGCCGTGAGCTGTGGTGTAGGTTGCAGATGCGGCTCGGATCCCTCACTGCTGTGGCTGTGGCGAAGGCCGGCGGCTACAGCTCCTGTTAGACCCCTAGCCTGGGAACCTCCATATGCCGCGGGTGCGGCTTTAGATAAAAAAAGGCAAAAAGACAAAAATAAATAAATAAATAAATAAAATAAAATGTCAGAAACACTTGTTCAAACTGAATCAAACAAACAAAAAAACCCCAAAAAAACTTTGGGTTGTTAGCACATTCTAGGATATCATGGAATGAGAGCTAAATACTTGCTGGTGTGTATTCCGAACAGAAGTAGAGAACATTATCACTGAGGTGTTAGGAGCCATAACAATGTGTAATAGTCTGTGCAACTAAATTCTCTACCCCAAACTCAAAGACATTTTAGGATATATCAAAGCCAGCAGTAAAAACCAATGGACGTAACAAAGCCCCATAGGAAAAGGAATTTAAAAATCTGTTTAATTCAACCTCCAGCTCCCATGCATGTACTTAAGGAGATAGAGTGGACATTTGTGTTATTAAAATCTTGGGAATACCCCGTCTAAATTGTGGAACTTTCTGTCCAATGAGCCCTGTTTCCCCAGGTGGAAAAGCCTCTTCCCAGCAGCTGGGGCACAGGGATTCAGGCTCTGTAGATGAGCTAGTCAGAAACATGCTCCTGGACTTCTGTTAGCAAGAGAGTGACATGAACGGGGCAGAATTCTATGAAGGTAGCAAAGGGCAGAATGATGTTTGGTTCTCAAAGGCAGCAACAGCTGAGGTCACAGCAGAGATTCCTGTGCTCAGCAGCCCCGGCGTTATGCCTGGAGGCTGTGGCTCTGCATTTTCCTCTAGAGCTGCCTGATCCATAGCCTGAATATAGCTCCCGGTTGCCCAGCCAGAGCTTAGCTCCTTGTCCTCTTGACAAACGTAGATACCTCAATGTCCTTTATACAGTCCCTTTGACCTTAAAACAGGATAGATTTCACTGTTTTTTTTCTGTTTTGTGTTGTTTTGTTTGCAGCTAAGAATGTTTAAGTGCAACTTTCAAATGGTTGACTTTTGAAAGGTTTATCAGGAGAATAATAATAAAGACTATATTCTGGTCTTGTCCACTGTGCCATTTCACCCATGACAATTTTCCCTCTCAAACTACTTGAAATGCACTTGGCTTCTTAGCTCTGCTGGCTTCATTCATTTGTGTATCCATTCAACTGTGATATAGTGAACATCTATAATGTTTATTGAGTGTCTAGAAGCCAATGAATCATGATGGCTGAAACTCTGTCCTTGATTTCAAGAAACTTCCAGGACTAATGGTAACAGTAAACTAGGAAACAAGCGTGTATAATATAATGATACTCTACAATGTGATGATAAAAATAAGCTCAGGTCACGGGGGAATACAAAGACTGGTAATACATTTAACACAGGGCTAGAACGTAGGAAAGTTGGAAAAGACTATACAAAGAAGACTACAAGTTAAAAAATAATGATTAGGGGTGAAAACTGTGGAAGTAGATGACGGACAGAGGTAAGGAACAGCATATGCAAGGCTTAATTTCAAGAAAAAGCATTGTATGCCTGAGGGGTTACAAAGCATGCAGTGGGACTTGAGCTATATATAATAAAATGGGATGTGAAAAGAAGTGAAGCTAACAGGTAAGCTAGGAACAATATCCCATATTGAGAAAATTATAACCATTGGGAAAATCACTGAGGAAGGGAAGTCTCTGAAGTTGGGACACAGATCTCATTAAACTAGGATGAAGACAATGACGATGTTATGCCAACTTTTAAAGTGATATTTTTTTTATCCTTTTCTGATTCAAAGAGCTTACTACTTTTTCTCCAATGTGCAAAACAATTAAGGACACAATAGCGCCTCACTGTAGGGTCCTGATATAAGACTCATTTTAAAAATTTTAATCAGCCAGAGGTCATAGGTGCAAATAAGGTGCCAAGCAGAAGTAAGTGGTTGGGGAGGTCCCGTCGTAGCTCAGTGGTTAACGAATCCGACTAGGAACCATGAGGTTGTGGGTTCAATCCCTGGCTGTGCTCAGTGGGTTAAGGATCCAGCATTGCCGTGAGCTGTGGTGTAGGTTCCAGATGCGGCTCGGATCCCGCGTTGCTGTGGCTGTGGCGAAGGCCAGCGGCTACAGTTCCTGTTAGACCCCTAGCCTGGGAACCTCCATATGCCCCGGGTGCGGCTCTAGATAAGGCAAAAAGACAAAAAAAAAAAAAAAAAAAGTAAATGGTTGAAGTTTTCTCCATCTCCGATAATACTGGCCTGGCTTCTCTGCTTCTCTCCCTCAGTGTTTGCCCTCCAAGGTAAGGTACAGTGCCTTAGAAATGAACACAGAGTCATCAGAGTCCTATTTATGTGGGGCTTTATGTCAAAACTATCAACGAAAAAAAATCCTTGCTAGTTTGACTTAAAATGCAGAGCAAAATCTCTTAACATATTCCTATACCTTCTCTGTAAAACTCACCTCCCTAACTAAAAAGTCATTTCCTCTTAGGTCCTCAGTCTCAAGTCAGGCAGTGTGGTATTTCTCACTTATTTACTTTAGTTTACAAAGATATCAAGTCTACCTTTCACTTTGTTAAAGGAAGTAATCCCAGAACTGTGTTCATAAGGCTCATTACATCCCTTATTCTTGGGAACTTACCTCTTTATCATTTGTTCCTTCCCATCACCCCTTATGAAATAAGTACAGTCTGGAGTAATTCTGAGCAATAGCATTAGTGAACTTGGAACTCTTTCCAGTATTCAACAAATGTCCATACATTGACCTTAGACACTGTGTCAGCACTTGCTAGGTGCTGAGGATACAACAATGGACAAGACAAGCATGACCCCTGCCCACAGAGCTTACAAAGGTATATTTTCACAGTCTGGAGTTCCTTAAAGGTCAAGAACTCCAAGAACTAACCACTTACTTACTGGTACTTAACTGACTGCTACGCTCAATTAAGTACAAACCATTTTTTATTTTTTGCTGAGAGCCACCCTGAACAACTCAGGGAAGGTTGTGTTATATTCTTAATAGACTCAGAATTTCTTATTGTATCTAGCAGAAAGAGAAGCATTAAAGTTCCATTCACAGCCTGATGCTTTTAGTATTTATTACTGGCAAATTAGTTTAAAATATTTTGTTGCATTATTTAAGACTGATCAAAGTAATATGTCCTCTAGCATACTTGGTACTCAGATTTTTATTAAGGTGACTCTCTTATATGATGATGAGTTATAACTTGGAGATCAATTAGTAACAAATATGCTACACAGTGAATGGCAAATGTAGCTTTTTTTTTTTTTTTTTACGCTATGAGCTTGGACCTTCCTATAGACTAGTGATGCTCAAAGTATGGCTCCCTGAACAGCAGCATCAACATTACCTGGGAATCTGTGAGAAATGGAAATTATCTGGCCTCACCCAGGATTTACTGAATCAGAAGTTCTGAAGTTGCGGACCAGAATTCTGTATCTTCACAAATCCTCTAGGTAACCTCATGCACACTCGAGTTTAAGAATCAAGCTGCAGAGGGAGTTCCCATCATAGCTCAGTGGAAATGAATCTGACTAGTATCCTTGAGGACACAGGTTCAATCCCTGGCCTCGATCAGTGGGTTAAGGATTCGGCATTGCCATGAGCTGCGGTGTAGATCACAGTTGCAACTTGGATCCCCCATTGCTGTGGCTGTGGTGTAGGCCGGCAGCTGTAGCTCCATTTCGACCTCCAGCCTGGGAACCTCCATATGCCCTGGGGGTGGCCCTTCAAAAAAAAAAGGAATCAAGCTTCAGAAGCATTACCTCCAGTGTCTTTCATTTTAACCTTAAAGAAACTTACCTCACAAAAGAAAACCGATGATCATGTAAAAGGGTAAAACTTCACTAAGATTAAATAGGCAAGTATGTTATTTTATGGCTTAGTAATTAAACTAGCAAAGATTTTCAAAAATCATCCCAATGTTGGTAAGGGTTCAGGGAAATAGAACTTAGTGGGAGTGTAAATTTGTTCACATTCTAGATGGCAATAATGGTGAAAATCCTTTAATTTATCTCTTACTTCTCATCCAGAAATTCTAATTCTATGAATTTAATGGTGGAAATAAAATGAAAAACTTCAGCTCTGAAATCAAGCAGACCTGCAGACAAATATTTCTTTCACTGACTAGTTTGTGACTTTTGGTAAGTCCTTTAAACTCTTTAAGGCTCAGTCTTTCTGTCTGGGAAATGGGGCTAATTATGAAAATTAACTCATAAATGTGTACAAACAATATATGATTCATATATTTAGGGTCTCCAGATAAAATATGGCACATCCGATTACATTTCAGATAAGCAATGAAAACATTTTAGTACACACAAGCCTCAAGTATTGTGAGACATACATCTACTAAAAGAAGTTCATTATCTGAAATTCAAATAAGTATCTTGTATTTTCATTCACTATATATGACAAGTCTACTTATCCTATAACAGGTGTTCAAGAAATATTAGCTATTTGCTTTTTGTATTTTTACTTAAGAGATTGATAAAGCCAACTGGTGACAAACAAGTTATCCAATTTTAAATTGGGATTAGCAGTTCTGTGAAACATGAAAAAAAGTTTATACTTACAAAAACTTCATGATATTCAGAATGAATATGCTGAAATACAATCTTAAGACGTCTCATATCTAGAAATACCCCTGAGTAATCAAAGACATTCAGTATCTTGGGTTTGAATAAACCCAAATTAACTGGAAAACCTGATTTGTTAAAATATTTGAGCTTTCCAGTTCTGCTGCACTGTAAGAAAATATCTACTTATACATGTATCAAAAAATTCCTCTGATAATAGAACAAAATAGAGAGTGAAAGTAGGGCTGCTGACTTTGTAAGAAACAGAAAGAAATCCATGTGCTATCAATTTGTTACTAATAAAATGTAAACATCCTGAAACTTTAAATTGCATTTGATTCAGCAACCAAAAATAAATTCATCTTTTCAAAACTGTAAAGTTCTCTCTTGATGCCAATAAAATTTAGTGACTTGTAATTACACCCAGAAATGTAAGTGACAGAGTTTAAAACATAAAGTATGAATTGGATCAGTAGTTGCAGTTTGTCTTTTTTTTCCCGCTGACTTAAAGATTGTAGCTGGATGCAGATGCTGGAAGGGGGCCGCAGTGTGACAGGCGCTGTCTTCGCTATCAAAGTGACTGGATCATGACGGGTTGTGAATGATCGAGTCATTTTGGCTGTCTTCATGATAAATGGAGATACTTCCTTGGTCAATTTTGACTGCTGCTGTGAAAGGTATTGACCTACAGGCTGCTGGAAATGATGGAGCTGTGGTTGAATTCACTGGCTATATACAGATTTGGCTCAAGTTGGGATTGTCCAGAAACAGTAAGGCCCTTTCCCAGTGGGGTTGTCTGAGAAGAATCCATCAAAGAAGTACCATTGGATGTTCGTTTTGAAAGTAACTAGGATTAGGAAGGTCAAGACAGGGAAAGAGCCATTCTGGCAGATGCTAAGAGCAAGTCTGTCGGGAATAAATGACTGAAGTGGAACAAAATGTTCTTGATAGAACAAAGTGAGAAAAAAAATGATGAAGTATGTTGGATCTGCTTGGCGGTACTTAAGAGTATGGATCTTAACCTCCTATAGGAGAAAGATAATGGGATCTTTTAAACAGATGGGCCATGGATATAATAATTTGATTTTTGAAGGCTAATCCTATGGGAACAGAAAAACTTGCTGGTGGAAGAGGGAATGGAGGCAGGGAGATCAGTTAGAACACTTCCTGAGAGTTTCGGTAACAAGAGGCAAGAGATGTGTTTATGGAACCTGAGATAACAGAACTAAAGCAGGTCTGATGGAAATTAAGCCATCATCAGTCACAAAAAGGTAGGCTATACTGGGAATAGTAGGATGGACAGAGAGAAATATGGCTTAAGAAGGGAGAAGGGAAGGGGCCAATAGGATTAAAAAAATCAATGATGTCTTGATTTTTTTGTCATGATGTCTTGGTAGGTGTTTAAGTGGAAGTGTCCAGTAGCAGCTGGAAACGCAGAACTGCATCTGTGAGGAAATCTTAGCGATGTAAGTAAAAAAGAGACCACGGAGTTCCCGTTTGTGGCACAGCCGAAACAAATCCGACTAGGAACCATGAGGTTGTGGGTTCGATCCCTGACCTAGGTCAGTGGGTTAATGATCTGGTATTGCTGTGAGCTGGGGTGTAGGTCACAGACGTGGCTGGGATCTGGAGTTGCTGTGGCTGTGGTGTAGGCCGGCAGCTGTAGCTCTGATTAGACCCCTAGCCTGGGAACCTCCATATGCCACAGGGGCGGCCCTAAAAAGACATAGATAAATAAATAAAAAAATAAGTAATAAATAAAAGACCACGTCAGGGAGGGAAAATCAAGGCAGTGAGAACATACTGGAGAGGACATGTGGAAGGGGTAGGATTTATTATCATTTAATCCCTAATATAACTTCTTCCATAAAGGCAGATGAATGAAGATGGAACCCTTAAAATATGTGACTGAGATTTACAAGACCATAGACGAGTCATCTTGGAGAGACTAGCTTAGAGTTATGTCACTGACGTCAAAGTTGTCAAGACGGTCAAGAAGGCAAGAGCAGAGAGAGTCGGCGGAGCTGGCTTGCCAAGTAGTCAAAAGAAATAAGGACTCTGAAGCAGCAAAGAAAGGAAAGGTTTACATTCAAAAGGAAAAGAAGGTATATTCCTTCAAAATAGAGCATGGAGTTTGGACTTTCCACCAGGGTTAGAATACTGACACGATTCCATTAACTAGAAATAATCATGGTGTTACTAGTGTGCGTTTAAAGCCAGATCATCAGGGTCCAATAACCAGAGTGCCAAGCTATAAAAGTCAAAGATCCCTTGTACATGAGATAAAGACAGTTACATTTCTAGAAATGTCTTGAAGAAAGAGTCTTGTACGTGACAAGAAGGAACACATTTAGCCTTGCGGATTAGGAAGGGCCATGGCCTGGCCAGGACTCAGCAAATTCCTCCCCTATCCTCGCCAAATGTCAATATAAAACTGACAGCCCCTTGAAAAGAGAAATTGTAGAGGTTTTTATTTTCAAAGTGAACGGTGCTGCTGTGGTCACCTTAGTGGGTGTCACTTCTGTGTCTATTCCTTATCTGAGGTTCGCTGTCCCATCTAATTAAACAGATATTTGAAAAATGTTGTTTAGGGAGAAGTAAATGAACCTTACGGAAACACCCCCAGGTTTCAGCCTGGTCCTGTCTCATTGTGGTCAAGATTAAATGTGCAATTGCCCTCTGTATCCATGGGTTCTGTATCTGTGAATTCAACCAACTGTGGATAGAAAATATTCAAAAATTAAAAAAAAAATCCATAAAATTCCATAAAACAGATTTTCTTCACACCCAGAAACTACTTACATAGCATTTATGTTGTATTTACAATTAGGTACCCAATATTTTTCACTGTATTAGGTACTTGAAGTCATCTAGAGATGATTTAGAGTATGTGGAAGGGTGTGTGTCAGTTACATGGAATACTGCACTGTCTGATATAAGGGACTTGAGCATCCTAGAGTTTGGGTATCTGCATATCCCACACAGATATCAAGTGACAACTGTATATGAAGTCTTGGGGCTTAGTGAGCACCTCATCCAATAAGTGGTACCCAACAACTTAAAAATGATTATCCAACGAATGTGGCTATGCAAGGAATCTTTGTAAAGCATCCCTGCAAGAGAAAGATAAAAACAGAGGTTTAGGAAGGAGCAGAGAGTTGCACCCATGACATATGGAAGTTCCGGGCCAGGGACTGAATTTTGAGTTGCAGCTGCAACCTACACAGGACCTTTTAACCCACTGGATGGGGCTGAGGTTCAAACCTGCACCCTCGCAGCAACCCAAAGCCACAGTCAGATTCTTAACCCACTGCACC
Organism: Catagonus wagneri; assembly: GCA_004024745.2. Classification (NCBI taxonomy): domain Eukaryota; kingdom Metazoa; phylum Chordata; class Mammalia; order Artiodactyla; family Tayassuidae; genus Catagonus; species Catagonus wagneri. Next base: position 19,179,838 of record PVHT020004944.1, read on the forward strand.
ACAGCAGGGACTCATCTTGTTTCTTTCTTAATATGGGAAGAAGCACGGCTGATAGCAGAAAAGATATTGCCAACACAGTTAACAAAACCATAGTAAGGACAAATCTCACTAAAAATAAAATTTTCTGCTAAGAGGGATTTCTTTCTTTCTTCCTTCCTTCATTCCTAGACAGAGTGCAGCACAGAAGTACATTTATCAAGCCATTAAAGATAGAACTTCCCTTATACTTTGTATATTCTTTTATTGTTTTAGGTTTTTGTATTGTCTCATTATGGACTTTAGGTTTCTATTACGAAGCTACCAAATTCATTTCTCAACTGATGAATATGAAGACTAGCTAGGTCTAAGGCTGGCTGGAAACAGAATCCCCGATAAACAAACCCAGTAAAGACCTTGGAGCTGCCATAGGACCTAGTGTTTCTACCAAAGACTTGCTCATGGAGAAACATGCCTCTCTAGGCTAGGGAATAGATGGAGCTTGAGTGATACTGTGACCCTCAGAATAATTTACCCTATTGCAAAAATAGTTAATAAGTCAAGGCATTTTGCTCCCTGATTACTCTCTTCATTCTTGGCTCTGTAATGTATGAATTATACTAAAATACCCTTTCATTGCAGTCAAGAAAATAGTGATGTTTGGATTTTAAAACCACCAGGAATATTCACTTCCTCATCCTCCTTCCTTCTTCCATCCTCAACATCCTCACGTCTCCATGACAAATTGGTAATTATTGAAACCACTGATAGAAAGATATTTTTTCCCACTGCCTCTTTTCAACCTATCCCATCTGACAATTACGCACAAACATTCCATGGGTCAGTGATGGTGATTTCTAAGAAAAGCCACTATTCTTACATTAAAAGGAAAATGTTCTAGTTTCATGCACCTGTAAACAAGGGATGGGTGACAATCCCCAAAGATTTGGGGTGATTTCCATTTTAATCAAAAGGCATAAACTATTAATGCTTACTCTTAAATTTATAATAACAGATTAAATAGTAATATTGCTATCTGGGAAAACAGATACCATGGTGCCAGTTGCCTTGAAATCGCATTAATAGATAATATAGTGGTTATTTGGGCCTTTCGTCTGTCATACCTTACATTTCTATTTTCATTGGTGTTTTAAGTGATAAACCTAAACCATTTCCATTAAGAGAAAACAAATTGTTATAAATTATTATGCTTTTGTTTAATTGCTAAAATATGCATTTTTATTTCCTTTTGTAATCTTATTTGAAAACACTAAGTTGTTAAGTTGCTTTCCTAAGCCATCATGGCGCAGTCAGGCGTAATTGAAATAGTGGTTTCACAAGACCAGAAAGCATAAAAAAGTATCTTATCTTTTATCTAACTTCAAACACAGACACACTTACATTAAATGGAGAAAACCCTTCTGCTTTTACAGGATCCCAGATAAACCTTCTTCCGTTATTTTCCTCATCTTGTAAATCAGATAAAATTGACCTTATAAAATTGAAAAATTAAGGAGATTATACATGTCACTTAACACATTGTCCAGTGTATAATAGTTTTGTTTGTTTTTGCTTTTTTAGGTCTGCACTCATGCCATATGGAAGTTATCAAGTTAAGGGTCGAATCAGAGCTGCAGCTGCCAGCCTACACCACAGCCACAGCAACATGGGATCCAAGCCATACCTATGACCTACACCACAGCTCAGGGCAACACCAGATCCCCAACCCACTGAGCGAGGCCAGGGATCAAACCTGCATTCTCATGGATACTAGTTGGATTTGTTTCCCCTGCACACAGCAGGAACTCCAGTATTATAGCTTTCAAAATAAATATTATTTTGTCATGCCAAAAAAACCCCTCTATATATATATATATATATATATATATATATATATATATATGAAAATACATATATATAACATATATATATGAAAACACATATATGAAACATATATATAAAACATATATATATGAAAACATATATATATAAAATATATATATATGAAAAATGGTCAAGATTGCAAACCAGAATCTGTTTCCATACAGAACCATTCATTCCAGGCTGCATATTTTTTTTTTGTCACGAAACATTTCTTGAGCATGTACCAAGCACCACACTGTCTGTTGGCACTAGGAATAAAAAGGCTAAGTGTGGACCCTGTCTTCTTGGGCCTTGCATTGCTTTAGACCATAACAGCATACAAATCCAAGCATGCTTTTTGAGGCTAGTTGCTCTAATATCTTATATAAGAACCATTTGAAGAGCTATAATATTAGGGTGTAAACAGCTCACTGGTGTAACAGAAAGAATGCTTTTGCTTATTTCTGTAAGTCCGATTTTTATCTTGCTCATAAAATGAGGAAATAAAATCTTGACTTATCTGAAAACCAACAGGGTATGAAGGAGGCACAAATCACAGTTCAATACCCATTACCTGTTCCAAATCTGTTTAATGGATAAACTCACAAAACTTGAAATCTGTAAACAAAAGATTCCTACTTTAAGCAGAGCAATAACAACAAAAAGTCATCCTTCTTTCATATAAAAATAAACATATGAAATGCCAAGTTAGCCCAGAAGCCTATTAATAACCACCATGGATTGGTGATAAAGCATTCTTCCAGTGCTGAGCTGGAGGAAAAAAAGGGAAAACAAAACAAGGAAACATATGACAGAACAATATAAGCACGGTGGAAGATTTGGTAGGATACACAAATGAAGCAATCTGAGCTCCTGAAATGAAGATTCACTTTGGAAATGCAAATGAAATAAAAAGAAAGCATAAAAAAATGCCCCAAACATTATTCACTTAAAGCTGTAACACAATGGCATTATGTATCCTTTTAAAGCAATGCCTATGCTTCTACCATAAGGAAATCTTATTTTAACTTGTCTAAACAAGAAAAATTGTTATCCTATTGATATAAATATTTGTTCTGTGTTTGTACAATATGTAATTCAATAGGAAACAGAAGCTTCTTATCCATCCTTCTCTTGCAAGGAGGTCTGTATTTCTTCATTCTTTATTCTGATAACTGTGTCATTGACAACATCATCAGTAAACACTTATCATTTACCTTAGCTGTAAGGACAAAAATCATACTGTTACACATGGATTTCTCAATTGAAAAAGTTTAAGATTGTTCATATCCCATGAATGTGTTCAGAATTCTGGCATATAATACAGTTCTCCATTTACTCAAGGATTCATGACCACTGCCTTTGTGCCAGGCACTGTACTTAGTAAGAACAAATCAAGTTTATAGTCAATTCATGAAGACAGGTATTAAGCAATGTGAAATTTTAAAGTTTACAATTAAGTTATGCCCGAAGAATATCTAACTGGCTTCAGAAAACATAACGATACTCTTCTAAATGCAAAAGCCTCGTGACAGTGATAAAAAAAATAGGGTTTCCTAAATAAAAGTTATCTGTTGGCGAAAGAAAATAGGACAGAAAAGAAAAGCATTCTCTGGTACCTTGGAGATGAGAGATGAAACAAAGATGAAATAGCAGAAGTAATTACTGTGTGAATTTCTGAGGACCTTTGGATCTGAAATTTTCCTTTAAAATTGCACTGTCTTATTTTCTTGATGCAGTCTTGGATACACCACCTGACAGACATTGTTTTTCCAGAAGTTGTATTCTTCACATAGGCAAGGAAAACATGAGTAATCTTTGCAACCAGATCTATTTCTCTCATTTCGTGTTTGACAAAAATTTCTTTGGAGAAATAAAAAATAAACTGAAGTCATTAAAAATTTTCCTGAGTATATCTTGAGAGGTGATAGACACTTTAGTGTCTCATTATAGCATAGTTTGCATCTTCCTCTCTTTTTTCTGTGTGTGTGTGTGTGTGTTTAGGGCCACACCTGTGGCATATAGAAGTTCCCAGGCTAGGGGTCGAATCAGAGCTGCAGCTACCAGCCTAAACCACAGCCACAGCAACACCAGACCTGGGCAGTGTCTGTGACCTACACCACAGTTCATGGCAACACCAGATCCTTAATCCATTGAGCGAGGTCAGGTTTCGAACCCACATCCTGATGCACCCTAGACGGGTTCATTATCACTGAGCCACAGCAGGAACTCCTCATCTTCCTCTATCTTTTAATAAAAGACCGTAGTCCTCAGACACCAAGAGACCAGTTTTCCAGGGCACTGAGTTGGAGCATTTTCCAAGCAAAGAGACAAGGAAGTACAACTATAGAACAGTTATCAAAAAAGATTCTACATGGCATCTCCTCAGTTATTTGCACTTTCTGTGCAACCCCTCTTTTGTTTTAGAGTGATCTGTTAATTTATTAAAAACAAGTAGAGGATATCCAAAAAACAATAAATCAAAGTTAGAGAAGTCTTGCAAATTCTTACATTCACTGGCCCATGGCTTATCTAGGTGCTCACAGAAAGTAGCTGGGTGAATGATCTGTATTCACTAATGCCTTTAACTAGAATGGAGGGACAGGTTTTTTTTTCTCCTAATGTGTGGCTGATTATGCATCAGACCGCATGTAGCCAAAAAAAGAAAAAAAAAACATTCAGCTTTCAAGTGGGAGTCAGCTTTCCATCCAATGTTTTTCAGGTTCAGACATGAAACAGAAGAGCGTTTTCCAACCTTTCTTGTCATAGACGTGGACAGCTGGAGTCTTAGGGAAGGGTAGTGGGGTTAGAGAAGGAAGCAAGGAGAAAGGATGACTATAAACAGTGCAAATAGTTGATCTTATTAATAGTCCTTGTTCTTTTACATAAGGAAGTCAGCAGAAGCACGTGAAGAAGTCGTACAACAAAACCTGTTTCTTGGAGTTCCCTTCATGGCTCAGCGGTTAATGAACCCCACTAGGATCCATGAGGATGTGAGTTTGATCCCTGGCCTCACTCAGTGGGTTAAGGATCTGGTATTGCCATGAGCTGTGGTGTAGGCCGGCAGCTGTAGCTCCAATTCCACCCCTGGCCTGGGAACTTCCATATGCCGTGAGTGTGGCCCTAAAAAAAGGGGGGAAAAAAGGGCTGTTTAACTTATGCATAGCCATGATGCTCTGTTGTCAAGAGTGATTTCCACCAACGATAATACTGAATCTTTATGACACAGCATAGGGTCGAAGGACATGTTTGTGAGATAATTATCAGTCCCCAAACAGCCTCCCTTCTCTTCTCTGGATGCCACTTCTCCCTAAATCACCAATCTTCTAGCCCTCTTCCCCTCTTCCCCTGCCACTTCTGCCATGCACCACCCACACTCTTCAGACTCTGCCTGTAAAGTACAAATTCTTAAGTCCCTGCTGCCTGTCCCTACTGCCTTCGCCATTCAGGTCGGCAAGTACGGCACCAACATTGGTCATCTCTTTGGCTTCAAGTTCCCTTGGGCCATGTCTCCTCGAGTTCACCTCCTCCACATCTGATATGCCTTCTTCAACTGTGCAACAGCTTTCTTAACTGTGATCTCACTCCCATGTGGGTGAAAATTGACAGAACTGCCAACAGCACAGTATTCGATGGAAAAGAATACTTTGACTCAATAACTCAAAGTTCTTCCAAATTCTCAAAATTGAATTATCTCTACTAATTTTTCTTTATCTTTAACTATAACAACAACAAAAGAATTAAATGTAGTTACCATGATAAATATCTTTTAAAAATTCCCAAATTTGCAATTTCCAGGACCTGAAAGAGCATCATAACTATTTAGTGGCTGCCTACTTTGCACACAGCAAGGTGCTTATCATGGAGAGAGGTATTTAGGTCAAGGCATACAAAAAAAATCTTAGAGAAAAAAAAAATCTTAGAAACAAGAGGAGACAAATGTACATAAAACACCATATATGCAAATGTCATGAATATATAATATCCCTTCATTTATAGTCTGTGGCTCTACATAATTTATTAGCAGGATTCTTACAGGATTTACTTAACATTTGTTTTAAGTGCCAGCAAGATACAACAAGGAATACACATTGCCTGAAAGCAGTTTCAAAATCCTTCCCCAAATCTGTTTTAAGAACGGAAATAGTGTTGATAGGTCTGAGATATTAAATAATCCTGATAACAGATTTTAAAAACCCCATTCCTCCAACAATTTTACCCTGAATAATAATTAGGACTGCCTTCTAGAATGCTATGTCTTAGTGTCTTTTTTGTATACAATTCAGGTTGGAGCTCTCTTCTTTAAAGATTTTACCCTTACCAAGTTCCTTTCAATGAACTATTTGCCTTCCTTATTATTACAATGGGGTCAATAAACCAGTTTTGATTTCCTATTTTTACTATTTTCTACACAATGCCAAATTTTCTTGAAAGTCTCTTCCCTCCTTTAAACTTTAGAAGTGAAATTGTGAAAATCTTAAGAGTTTCTCTTTGAATCTCCTTCTTTGGCTGCAAATCACATTCTCCTCTCATTCTATAAAATTTTTCTAATAAGTGAATAAAGCTATATTTTTCCCTTAAGCAATTTAAAATGAGCTCATAGATGCTTTATGAAAATGTATTTTCCATTTCTATTAATCAGTCATCAAATTTAACCCATCTGGTATTTCAAATTTGTCTCCAAAAGGTGAAGGGTGAGAACAATTATAATTTATAATTTTCATTACTGAGGTCTGTAGTTTCTATCTCTGGCACACTTAGAAATCATCGATTAATCATCTCAATGCTTTTACAAAATGAATGTTATCTCTACAGTTACATGATTTAAAACTAAAGAAACTTAAAAAAAATAACCCTGAAGTTAACCTAGTTTGAGGAGAATTCAAATCACTGTCAGGGAACATGTTTTAATATGTGAATTTGATGTTATAAATGATGGTTAATTTTGATTAGTCCTTAAATTCCCTTAGGATATAGTGAAAATCATACATGTTTTAAGAGAAAATTGTTCAGTGCCAAAGGTTAACAATATTATCTTTTGAAAGAGCTCATGAGGTTGATTGGTGAGGTTTGCAGTCCATGTGTTTATAAAGCTGCTAGCCTAAAATATCAACCATGAAAACTCTTTTAAAATTCAGCATATTTAATTTTGGCATGAAAAACAATGTGAGAAAAATCCACAACTTTTCATTAAATCTCAAGAAAACATAAGTGAATAAAATAAGTAAATTAATCATAATCATCTTTCTCTTATCTCTCTAGTACCTCGGTACACAGGTTGTCCTTTCCATTGGGTTCTATATTTACTAAAAGTCAGTTATCTTTGTTTTCAGACCTATTCATAGAAGTTTTAAATACATAATTTAATAAATATAAATTGATGATCTATGAGAAAAAATAGAAATATTTCGCTCTGTGATAACTATAATGAATACTTTGGAAAATTCCCCACAAAGCTGAGGTGTGACCAAGATTGTGGAGAAACTAGATGTTGAACTCACCTTCTCCCAGGTGCACACCAAAATTGCAGCTGCTTACAGAGAAACCATGAATGAGGGTGACCTAAAGACTAGCAGAAAAGATTTTCCACAGTTTAAGGACATAAAGAAGGAATAGGACGCAAAGATTCCAGTCTTGAAGTGTATTCAGAATCTTACATTATACAAGTTCATCATAGAGGGAGCCGTTTGAAAAGACCCTGGGTCAGACCCACTTGCTGATCTTGGAGAACTTCCTGGAGAGGCAGGAGGTATCCAGCACTCCCCTTGGAAATGGAGATGCTGAGAACAGCCATTCTTGGGAGTTAATTCTCCTACACTGATATCAGTGCTGATAAGCAAAATATTAAATCCTCTCTCCAGTCTAATAAATGTTAGAGGCTTATCCACCCTCCAATGGGCAGGCACCACCTCTGAACACTATGCAGTCTCTAGTGGGCCAACACCTAACCCACTGGCCCATGGTCTTCATTGCTAGTAATGTGGAGACCCAGCCCCATCCCCAAGTGGGCCAGCCCTGGACAGCAACCTTTCCCACCAGGAAGCCAGGGCTGGACCCTTTGTGCCCTGGTCTGCACAGCCAGCCACAGAGGGCCTTCGTCTCACCCTCCAGAGGATCCACAGCAACCACACAAGTTAGGACCTTGCTGTGAACCAGGCAAGGAACCAGTTCTGTTAGTGCACTTACAGTCATGGCACCTGCTGCAAGAGAAAGGGAATACAGCTCTGGTGAACAGAGCAGAGCATTCTGCTGAGTCTCATAATACATCTCCTACATAAAGAAATGTCTCAAGATTGCAAAACGTAACCAACCCACCTGATACATAGAAATAAATACAGGACTACAGAAACTGAGGAGAAGGAAAATATGATCCAAACGAAGGAACTGGACAAAATCTCAAAGAAAAGGAACTAAATGAAGTGGAAAGAAGCAATCTACGTAATAGAGTTCTAAGTAATGATCATAAGCATGAACGATGAATACAGAAGTCTGGATGAACACAGTGAAAAGTTCAACAAAAACAGAGAACTGGAGTTGAAAAATACAGTAACTGAAATGTAAAATGCACTAACAAAGAATCAAGAGTAGATTAAATGATACAAAGGAATGGATCACCGATCTGGAAAAGAGTGTAGTGAAAATTACCCAAGCTGAACAGAAAAAAAGGGGAAAAAATGATGAGGATAGTTTGAGAAACCTCTGGGATAATATCAAACATACTAACACTACATTCCTAGAGTCCCAGGTGGAGAAGAGAGAGGGAAATGTGTAGAGAATTTATTTCAAAAAATAATAGCTGAAAATTTCCCTAATCTGGGAAAGGAAACAGATTCCCATCCAGGATCAGAACGCACAAAGAGTTCCAAACAAGATGAACCCAAAAAGGACCATGCCAAGACACATTATAATTAAAAGGGCATTTTTTTTCTTTTTATGGCCACACCTGTGGTACATGAAGTTTCTGGGCTAAGGGTCAAATCAGAGCTGCAGCTGCCAGCCTACACCACAGCCACAGCAACACTGGATCCAAGCCACATCTGTGACCTACGCTGTAGCTTGAGGCAACGCTGGGTTCTTAACCCAGTGAGAGAAGCCAGGGATCAAACCTGCATCCTCAAAGACACTATATTGGGTTCTTAAACCACTGAGCCATGACAGGAACTCCTAAAATAGCAAGTATTAATGATAAAGATGTAATCTTAAAGATAACTAGGTAAAAGCAGCTAGTTATGTACAATGGAAGTATCATAAGACCATCAGGTGAATTTTTAGCAGAAACGTTGCAGGCCAGAAGGTGATATATCCAAAGTGGTAAGGAATTCCCTCTGTGGCTCAGTGGTCAACGAATCCGACTAAGAGCCATGAGGTTGCGGGTTCAATCCCTGGCCGTGCTCAGTGGGTTAAGGATCCGGCATTGCCGTGAGCTGCGGTGTAGTTTGCAGATGCGGATCGGATCCTGTGTTGCTGTGGCTGTGGCGAAGGCCGGCGGCTACAGCTCCGATTAGACCCCTAGCCTGGGAACCTCCATATGCCACGGGTGCGGCTCTACATAAAAGGCAAAAAGACAAAAAAAAAAAAAAAAAAAAAAAAAAAAAAAAAAAAAAAAAAAGGAAAGTGGTAAAAGGGAAAAAAAGCCTACAACCAACAATACTCTATCCAGCAATATTATGATTCAGATTTAAAGGAAAGATAAAGAGTTTTAAAAACAAGAAAAGCCAAAACAGTTTAGTACAATTAAACCAGTCACAAGAATGTTAAAAGGACTTCTCTGAGGAGAAAAAAAAAAGGCCACAACTAGAAATATGAAAATTATGAAAGGAAAAAAATCTCACTGATAAAGGCAAACATACAGAAAAGATAATAGATTAGACACTTAAAAAGACAATAGATGGGAGTTCCCATCATGGCTCAGTGGTAAGGAACCTGACTGGTAACCATGAGGATGCAGGTTAGGATCCCCGGCCTTGCTCAGTGGGCTGGGGATCTAGTGTTGCTGTGAGCTGTGGTGTAGGTCTCAGATGCAGCTCAGATCCTGTGTTGCTGTGGCTGTGGTGCAGGCCAGCAGCTGTAGCTCCAATTCATCCCCCACCCTGTGAACTTCCATATGCTGTGTGTGCAGCCCTAAAAATACAAAAAATATTTACAATAATAATAATAATAATATAATGGAAAGAATAAAAGGGGGAAGCAGTAAAATTATCTATATCTACAATAAGCACTTAAGGAGTATACAAAACAAAAACCCAAAGATATAAAATATGACATCAAAATCATAAAACATGGGGAAGGGAGTAGAAATGTAGAGCTATTAGAATGCATTCAAACTTAAGAGACAATCACCTTAAAATAAAATATGAGTATACATATGATACACATATGTGTATACATATGAACGTATGGTAACCACAAAACAAATATCTCTAATAAATACCCACATAAAAAATATAAAGGAATCTAAATATAATACTGAAGATAGTCATCGGTCACAAGGGAAGAAAGTGAAGGAAGAAGAAAGGAACAAAAAAAACTGCAAAAACAACCAGAAAACAATAAGCAAAATGGCAATAAATTTATACCTATCAATAGTTACTTTAATTGCTTATGGATTAAATGCTCCAATCAAAGACATAAAAAGGCAGAAGGGATTGAAAAAAAAAAAAAAAACAAACCCAAGACCTACATATATGTTGTCTATAAGAAACATAATTCAAACCTAAAGACAAACACACACTGAGAGAATGAAAAAAGATATTCAATGAAAAAGGGATCAAAAAGAAACCTGGAATACTAATACTTATATCAGACAAAATAGATTTTAAAACAAAGACTAGGAGTCCCTATCATGGCACAGTGGAAACGAATCTGGCTAGGACATGAGGTTGAGTGTTCAATCCCTGGCTTCACTCAGTGGGTTAGGGATCTGACATTGCCATGAGCTGTGGTGTAGGTCACAGATGTGGATTAGATATGGCGTTGCTGTGGCTGTGGCACAGGTTGGCAGCTATAGCTCTGATTGGACCCCTAGCCAGGGAACCTCCATATGCTGTGGGTGCAGCCTTAAAAAGCAAAAATAAAAATAAAACAAATCCTGTAACAGGAGACAAAGAACACTGCATAATGATAAAGGTATCAATCCAACAAGATATAACAATTGTAAATATATATGTACCCAACAGAGCAGTATACAAATACATAAAGTGAATATTAACAAATGTAAAGGGAGAACCTGACAGGATGATAATAGCGGGAGACTTTAACATCACACTTACAGCAACGGACAGATCATACAAAGAGAAAATCAAGAGGAAACACTGGTTTTCTTTCTACATACTTGCACTAAGCAAGCAATGGAAGACACCTAAGTTTTCATCAATAGACATGGATAAAGAAAATATGGTCTATTTAAAATGGAATATTATTTAGCCATGAAAATTGAAATTTTTTCATTTGCAATACCATGGATGGATCTAGAGAGTATTATGCTTAATGAAGTAAGTCACACAGAGAAATATAAATACAGCATCATCTCATTTACATGTGGAATCTAAAAATCTAAATAAACAAAAAATGGAAACAGACTCAAATATACAGAGAACAAATGGGTGGTTGATATTAAGGAATGGGTGGCATTAGTGAAAGGGATTAAGAGGTGCAAACCTCCAGTCATAAAACAAATAAACTATAGGAATGTAATTCACAGCATAAGGAATATGGTCAATAATATTATAATGTATATTATAGATATCGTATATATATTGTAATAACACTGGGGACAGATGGTTATTAGACTTACCGTGGATGTCATTTGTCAAATGTATGCATATGTCAAATCACTATGTAATATACCTGACACTAATATAATGTTATATTATTAACTATATTTCAATTAAAAATTACTCTCAAATTAGGTGTGGGTGAATATAAAGAACTAATAAATAGTACAAAAAGACTTACCCTAGAATCATATCACATGTGCTTCTAAGTTCCCATTGCATAAAAAGAGTAAAAACAAACTCAAAATCATTCATGTCTGCTACATGAGCGTGGTTTCTTACAGGAAAAGCAAAAGCAAAGAACAGTCCTTGTGTTCTTATTCAAACATGAGGAAGCATAACACACTATATATTATACATTAAACTAATTTAAGATATGTGCACATCATTTTTAATGATTTTACATTTTTTCCACTCGATTAGTCAATTATAGATGAATCAAGAAAGAATAGGATAGAAATATCTTTAATATCTTAAACTATAAGAAAATCAAACATATGTAGAAATAATTTTCCTCTGGTATTTAAGATTTGGAAAATATGGGTATACCTTCTTAAATCAAAATTTAATGATGAAATCCAGCCTTTACTTTCAGATAATTAAAGTGGAAACCACAAGGCCCACAGGCAAGTATTAATTTAGGCAAGAGGAGATTTTAGTTCATCAATCAAAAATGCGTTATTTCCACTGTTTCTTCCACTTCTCTCGTTGAGCACCTCCCTAACACGACCTGAAATGCTAAGAACCATTTTCTGTTCCACAGTTTGCATTTATACCCCTGGACCATCCTTCTAAACCTCACTCGCCATTACTCTAGTATATTAGAACTCAGTGGGGTTCAGGACACGCTCCTCTCAAATATGGCACTTTGGTGTATTAAATATTTTAAGCTGAAGGAGTTTGGGAAAACCACAGGAAGATCACCCTGAGACTCCCTCTTCCCCCCGGAAGCAGGGAAATAGACCCTCGTGCGAGAGGTACCTCATCTCCACCCAGAAGAAAGTCACACACTTATCCTAATACAGAGGAGCTCAGCCTGGGCCATTTCCCCATCTGGTACTCACCCACACTCTGTGCCCTATCCTATTTCTCCCCACTTCATCAAATCTAGCATAAAAATTCTCAGGTTTTAACTGTGTCTTCAGGTCTTAACATTTCTTTGGAAGTTTCCTGTGTCACATCACACTTACGCTAAGTCAATTTGTGTACTTTTCTCCTGTTAATTTGTCAGTTTAATTTTCAGACCCAGCCAGGGAGCCTGAGAGAGTCAAAGAAAACTGTGTCCTTCTCTACAAACCTGAAGGAGAGCTAGTTACACTCACGGAATATATTGAGAAAAACTCTTACAAGGAATATAATGATGAACCATAAGCCCAAGACTAGATTTTATTCTTTCCTCCTCTTCTTATTACTCCTGGGAAACCACTTTGGGATCTCAGTTACTTTATCTGCAGCATTAGGAATTAAACTAGAAGTATGGTAGTTTAAAATGTACCAGATACTGCATTAATTTATTGTCTCATTTAATTTTTGTAACACTCATATAAGGTAAATAATATTATCTCCATTTTACATATAAAAAAACTGAAGCTTATGAGTCAGAGGGTGGCAGAGACTAAAGAAAAAAACCTAGGTTTGCCTGAACTTGACCTTCAACAGGATAATTTGAAACCCATTAATTGTTTTTTTAAAAAAGATAAAATAATGCTACTTTTCTAAGTAGTCTTGCTGATTGCATGACTCAAATAGTCTATTTGCTTAACTATTTACCTCTTTGGTCAAGTAGACAAAGTAGCCTGGGCTACAGATAAAGTCCAAGCAAAATAACAGTGGAATAGACCCAGAACAAGATACACTGGAGAGAAAGATTTACCATTTTGTATCATTTACAAATGCCTTCCAGTTGCATCACTTCACTTCTCTATGAGCCCTCTGATACATTTTTAAACAGGCATGCTTCATTTTGTGGTGCTTTGATGTATTGCTCTTCACAGATATTGTCATTTTTATAAACTGAAGGTTTGTGGCAATGCTGCATTAAACTAGTCTATTAGTACAATTTTTTTAAACCCCTTTTGCTCACTTTGTGTCTCGGTGTCATATCTTGGTAATTCTTATAATACTTCAAGCTTTTTCATTATCACATTTGTTATGGTGATCCACGATTAGTGATCTCTGATGCTCTTATCACCAAAAGATTTTGACTTGCCAAAGCTCAAATGATTGCTAGGGTTTTTGAGAAATAAAGTCATTTTTAATCAAGGCATAATGCTATTGCACACTTAGTATGGTATATAATAGTGTAAATATAACTTTTACATGTGCTGGGAAACCAAAAAATCTGTGGTGCTTTTTTTGGTGATAATCAGCTTTATTGAGGTGGGATGGTCTGGAGCTGAACCTGAAATATCTTTGAGGTGTGTCTGTATATGTGTTAATTGCAGGTCCACTTATCCATGGATTTTTTTTTTTTTCACTAATTACGTACTACAGTACCACATAATCCATAGTTGGTTGAATCTGAAGATGTTGAATAGCTGACGGTAAAGTTCTATGCAGGTTTTTGACTGCACAAGATTTTCTATGCACTGACGCTCCTAATCACCCTATCGTTCAAGGATCAACTGTTTTTATGCTACCCTGAAAGCAAACACAAGGTCTCCGAATCAGAGATTTACAACGATATTACCTACAGCAGTAACTACATCAGTTCCTCATGCCCCATTTCCCCCTTTAAAGCAATTCAAAGGCAACCTGATATACATACTACAGGTTCCCCACCACACCCACAGGGGAGGAACCCCCAAATTATCTGGGAGTTTATATAGGCTACGTGTTATTCTCTCAGCAACCACCCTCCAGAGAAGAAGGTGGGAGGAAGAGGAGGAAATCAAGCATTTGGCTATGGAGACAACCCATTTCATTACCCTTTTTTCTTTTTTTTTTGATCTTTTCGCCTTATCTAGGGCCGCACCCGCGGCATATGGAGGTTCCAAGGCTAGGCGTCTAACAGGAGCTGTACCTGCCGGCCTTCGCCACAGCCACAGCAACGCGGGATCCGAGCCGCGTCTGCAACCTACACCACAGGTCACGGCAACGCCAGATCCTTAACCCACTGAGCAAGGCCAGGGATCGAACCCGCAACCCCATGGTTCCTAGTCGGATTCGTCAACCACTGAGCCATGTCGGGAACTCCCCTTTGAGAGTATGTGGTTCCATAAGAAACACACATAAGCAGCTCTAGTTGTAATGCCCTTGGAATATGAGGAATGAAGTATCTAGGGAAACTATTTATATATTATATTCTTTATTTACAGCATGTTTTTATTTTGCCCAGAATATCCTAACCATACAGTAACATGAAAGTGTTTATAATGTTTTCCAACATCGTAGTGTCCTCATCTGTATAAGGGTGTTGGCTATAAAAGTCCTCAAATTCCATCTATTTACGATGTTTTTGTAGAGGGGATAGCTCCACTGAGGAAAAATAAAATGGCCAGAAAAAAAAATAAAATTAATTTAAGATATCTACAGGCGAAATAGTAAAGTGGAGACATCACTGGCTTAGTGGTTACAGCTCTCTCATGGGGGGAAATTGTTTAAACCCTCAGCCTCCATGTTCTTAATGGTTAAATGAATAATTTGGACTAAATGAATCAAATACTCTTATGAAATTATTTTTGAATTAAAGAAATGGACGTATAGACTATAAAAATTTACTCATATATAATTTTATTACCATTCTCCAATTTGCATCAATGACTTTATTGTCCAGATCTATTGCTATGTAAAGTAAATAAATATTTTAGTTCCTGACATAATTGATGTTATAAATCTCCTTTATGTTAATCCTAGATCAGACCAGGTGTTTGTTGATTTTCTTTACTTTCACCAGAGAGGCTGGGAAAGAGGATGCCATTTTGAAC
The DNA here is from genome assembly GCA_004024745.2 of Catagonus wagneri. Lineage (NCBI taxonomy): Eukaryota > Metazoa > Chordata > Mammalia > Artiodactyla > Tayassuidae > Catagonus > Catagonus wagneri. Next base: position 19,195,376 of record PVHT020004944.1, read on the forward strand.
AGTGGCTTTCAAACATTTGCATCCACTAGAATCACCCGGATGTCTTGCAGACTTTTTCTGGGCTCCCCGGATCTCTAATTCAGTACATCTTGGGTTAGACCCAAGAACTTTCCTTTCAAAAAAGTCCTCAGGTGGTGCTAATACTGCTGGTCTGGGGGCCACACTCGTAGAACCACTGATTTACAGTGTTTCTAAAACTTTACTTTGGAAAAACAGTTGGGGAACTTGGAAAAATGCACACGCCGAGGTCTAGAATGGAGCTTGCCCGCTGCATTCATAACCAGCCCCCAGGCAATGTTGCCGTTCCTAATCCCTGGATTGAGCAGTCTGAGCAGAAAGGACCAGCAAAGGCATCACCTGGGAGCTGTTAGACAAGCAAAATTGAAACTCAATTGAATAAACGTATTGATTAACAAGTAGGTACCACACACTACAAAAGCTGTTAGTGTCCCGAAATGAATTACATCCTGTGTGTAAGTGTGATAAAGGTTAGACAGGAAATCAGAAAATTAAACACATATCACAAGTACAAGGATAAAGGCATAGTTAAAAAGGGCTAGAGAAATACAAAGTTAGCAGTGCTTAAAAGGGGATAATGTTTGGGAACAGCACAGAGGGACGTTTTTCTTGAAGAAATGCAAATCTGATTTATTTTACCTAAAAGGCTCAGAAAAACTAAGCCTAAGAAGTAAGAAGAGCATTTGGAACTTGTCTGAAGTAGCACAAACAGTAGACTAGGCAAGAAGACAAAACAGCACTACGTTAAACAGACCAAGCAAACATCCATTTTCACGTTAAAAGGACCTAAATTTAGCTAACCAAATAAGCAGACATGTGAAGACTCACTTTAAAAAAATAAGCAAAATAATAATAATAATAAGCCCACAAAGTTTCAGGTAAGGTAAATAACGCTTCACAAAATTACTCAGGTACTCAAAGATTTAAGTTCATGCAAATAACACATAGGCCACAGCAAACAAACACTCAGCAGCTTCTTAGATGTCCCATGAGGAGAAGGCCCTTCTGAGGAGCTTGGACCAGATTTAAAACCTTATCAGTGTTCTGATTGGTTAGAAGATCTCCACCTCCAACATCCCCCGTCCTGATGGGAGATATTCAGTCTCAGGGTGCTGTAGACAGTGGAGTCCTCTATAATGGAAAATCTTATGAAGAAGTATTTTCTTTTGATATAATGGAAAGTGTAAACTCCCCAAGTTTTCAATCACCAGTCTTTCTACGGGTAATAGGAAATTAAAATGAGACAAACAACAAGAGCAATGACAAAGCTGTGCTTTCTATCTAAATAGAAAAACACCTTAAAAGTTCACATTGAAGACATTCACATAAATAGTTAAGAATGATTGAGCCAGCAATTAAAAAAAAAAAAAGTGGTTTCTAATAGAACTTCAGGTCATTTTCTCAGTAGGAAAGTGAAGAGAACAAAGACGCCATTGTGTATGGAGCATTTTTTAAAGCTGGGCTGTTTGGAGGTGGAAAATGAAGATAGCGTTATCCCAGCCTCACAATGTCATCTGATAAGAAAACTGACCTTGAACTCCTAGCAGGTGAGAAATGGCTGGAGCAGAGGCTAAGCACTTCCAAATACACACTCTCCACTCCTTCCTCTCTTTCCTGTTAGGGGTTTAATTAACCTCGACTCCAGACCTCCTTTTAGAGAGTCAGGAGAAAACAACCAGAAAAGAATTGGAGCAATAACGCAAACAAATGTGTGGAGAGTTCAAGTTTAAGGGTCTTCTGTCTCTTCAGATGGAGAGGTTTCAATGTGCATTCAATAACACGATTCCCACAAAGGGAGAAGCGCCAATGAACTTAGCAAGTGCCACAAACATCCTAGAACTAACTCACTTTTATTACAAGAATTATGAGAACTTAGCACTGTCAGATTGGGTCACTTAAAGTCAAACCATAAATATCATGTTAATATATCTTTTTCTTTCCAATCCTTGATGATGTTCAATGTTACTGAACACCTACTATATATAAAAGGCTACAAACATATCACTTCTGGGTAATTTCAGGGCAATGTTGATCAGTTCGCCATTTAGACTACATTGCATGAAATGGAATTCTATCACATCAACAAAGCAGTCGGTCTGGCATTACAATGGTATCTTTCAAGTATGAGCCCTCCCATCCCTGCGTTATACAACACCTGTAATAGCAGTGGCGTGCGTCACCACTATCACCTTGGGGATATAACTCACCTCTTGTTTATTTACTTCATTTTAATGAATGCCAAAACTGAAGAGGATTTTATACACTTAGGACTGCAAGTCCCGTCCTTGCTAAATGGCATAATACAAAACCTGAACAATTCATGACCCTGACTTGTAGGTAGACTAAATGAGGAGGGGAGAATGACCAGGAAACAATGCTTTTTTTTTTTCTCTTATAACGAAGCAAAAATAAATTTAATAAAAAAGTCATTCTACCTTTCTGTTTTGAAATACTTGCTTCTTTAAAGACATAACAGTTAAAACCCTTGCAGTAAAATACAGGAAAGAAAATGAATGTAAACCTTTCCTGAGAGCTGCACTTTACAGATTTTAATGTGATGTTACCCTCTATTTAAACATGTGCTTGTAAGTTCACTGACTCAGAGTATATTGAATGTGTCAGAATGTAGAGTTTTAATAACTAGGAAAAAATCTCAGATAAACTTGACTCTGAGACACGAACAGAAATGTCATTCTTTTTGCAGCTAGATTTTAATACATCCTTTAAGGTGTAAGGAGTGTGGGAAATCAATAGCAAATCCCAGGGTCCTTTCGTTGAGATGTGCAAAATGTTAACTCTAATGGGAGTTAAATCAGAAGAAGAAAAGGCTGATATAACCTAGGGCTGAGTAGTTCACACAAAAGCGGGAAAGAATTACTGCTCAAAATCTAAACATATCTTGTGCCTTTAAATAGCAATACAAAAGCTTGTAGTTGTCATCATAATTTTAAGAAACAATGTAGCCCCCCTTTTTTTCAGATCTGAATGTATTGATATGAAGGTAGATAGTTTTGGAGAAATTATTTTCTCTTGTTTAGTAACTATCATTAATGAAAGAAAGATTTCTTAAATACTAATAAATAAGGGTTGGATTGACTGACCATGCATCCAAATTGCTGCATTATTCACACTGGCATTACGCCAAAGATTAGCTGCAAATTGCCCTCTAAATTGAATTTACGGTTTCATTTTTCATGACTACTGTGTTGTGACAGATGAGAGGAATCTGAGAGGAAAATGACAGCAATGGACCCAATTTCTTAGTGCTCTATCTTCAAGATAGAGCCAGACTATCTCTATAATTTATTTTGGCAAACATAAAAACCTGGTAGGCTGAAATCCGGGAGACTCTATTGCATATCCTATTCAGGGAAAGAAAAAAAAGTCAACGTTATATTTTTGTCAAATGGAAGCTAATCAAATCAACATCTATTGGGGGGGGTTCACGTGTGTGAGACGCAACTCTTTTGTGTGGGTCAACTGAAAAAATCGCAAAACCTGAAAGTTGAGAGTTATGTCTGATTCAGCAGACAAAACTAAGAATTTAAGCCTGGGACACAGAATCTCAGATAATTCTGAGCGACTGCTCTGAAGACATAAGAGAGGAGCCAGGGTATATAGGATTTTTTGCAAGAAAGACCAGGTAGTCTGGAGTTCCCGTTGTGGCTCAGTGGTTAATGAACCCGACTAATATCCATGAAGACTCAGGTTGGACCCCTGGCCTTACTCAGTAGGTTGAGGATCCAGCATTGCCTGAGCTGTGGTGTAGGTCACAGATGTGGTTCGGATCCTGATTTGCTGTAGCTATGGCAGCTATAGCGGCATGATTCGACCCCTAGCTGGGGAAGCTGCATATGCCACCAGTGTGCCCCCCCCCAAAAAAAAAGATCAGATAGTCAAAAGATTAGTTAAATGAAGACAATCAGAGATCTCAAGTTAATTAATTTAGGGCTGTTTATGTATGGGACGATGCAATACATCGTCTGGTCTCACTGAAATTATTCCTTTGATATGAACCTCAGCTGTGGGGGAGCCAGTATCCTGTGCTTTCTCATTCCAAGTCTCCTCAGGTTACATTGTTATGGGGTGGCTGAGGTGCCTGATGGCTTGATGGAGGGCATCCTGTCTCCATCCTGAGTTCTCTCAGGGCACACCCTCTGCACTGGCGATGGCTTCATGGCTGCAACATCCTTTATTGACTGATAAAGCAGGCAGTATTTTTCATTCACATGTGTGATATTCTTTGATTTAATCCTCACAGCAAGACCACAGGCTAGGTAGTTACACCCTTTTTTATTTTATTTTATTTTGATTAATTTAATTTAATTTTATTTGGCTTTTTAAGGCCATACACGCGGCATATAGAGGTTCCCAGGCTAGAGGTTGAATCAGAGCAGCAGCTGCCGGCCTACGCCACAGCCACAGCAATGTGGGATCCGAGCCGTGTCTGTGACATACACCCCAGGTCACAGAAACACCAGATCCTTAACCCACTGAGCGAGGCCAGGGATCGAACCTTCACCCTCATGGATACTAGTTGGGTTCGTTACCGCTGAGCAACGGCAGGAACTCCCATCCTTGTTTTAGAGAAAGAAAAAAATGAGACTTTGAGAGGCTGGGTAATCTGCCCAAGTCTGGGTTTTTGTTTTTGGTTTCTTTTTTGGTCTATTTAGGGCCGTACCTGTGCCACAGCAGCATGGGGTCCATGCCACGTCTGTGACTGAAACCCCAGCTCACAGCAATGCCAGATCCTTAACCTGCTGCGCCAGGCCAGTGATCGAATGCTCGTGGATACCAGTCAAGTCCGTTACTGCTGAGCCACAGCAGGAACTCCCCCAGCTCTAGACTTCTGAAGGGCCTCTCTCTCGCCCTCTCTTTCTCTCTGCAAAACACATGCCCAGGACCTCCTACCAGGTCACCTCTCAGAAAGGGCTGCTGGCTTGATCCATCCAGAGTTATTCGCTGCATGTCTGCCAAATCACTCACGATTTCCTTTTGAACCAAAGAATGTAGAAACGACCCCAGTCCAACTAGTTAGGCAGGGGAAACATAAACCTATTCTGCAAACAGCGCAGTGCGCACATCTAAATCTTGGGAACAACTGTTTTTAGACGATTATTGAAAAGCTGAAACAAAATGAGCCACCCGAGCAGAGACAAGTTATATACCCTGTTTATATGAGATATATAACTTGTTGCAATACAGAGAGGGGAAGACAATTCTGTTAGCCTTTAAATTGGGTTTTGTAGCGTCCAGGCCTCTCGGGTTCGAAATGATTGAAAACAAATATTGGGTTGGAGTTAGTGACAAACGTAGTTGATGCCTTCAGGTTTATAAGGCACGGGTTTGTGAACATATGCTCTGTTTGTAAGACAAATGATGAGGCAGCCTCCTTCGGTTTTCTGTTTCTAAAGGTTTAGAACGCATCACCATTTTTCTTCTGTAATGGCCTCAGGCATCCTTTCTTGTATCAAACCAGTTCTCATGTTAACAGGCAGACACCTATGCCATGCATGCGGCATTTCTAAAACATACAGAGGCAAAGGAGTTATTTTTATTTAGAAGTAAACATTTTCATATGATTTAAACTTGGGTTGTTAACAGAGAATTTGCATGGCCCTTTAAGAAGACAGAAATAAAACCTGAACGAGTTAGAAGGGAAATTGCCAAACTCTGGGTCTCTAGATCAATCCCTTTGCGTCCTTTCACCTTTTAATCCAATTACTTTATTACAGATCTTATGAGGTATCTTTTCTTGTGCATGTAATTTGTTGTTTTTTCCTCCAAAGACAGTTTTTTTTTTTTTTTAATATTGCAACTTAGGCTAATGTGGCATAAGTTTTCAGCTACATACACATATTTCTAGTCTTCTGGTGCCAGGTGCGGCCTTTATACCATCAGACTGGTCCATTTGTATTTTCCCCTTGTTTAATTATTCTAAATGAAACTAAAGTGTTGACATTTGAGTTTAAACTCAAAACACTATTCTTAGTTGATGACAAATGTGGAAACCAAACTTTACCAAGCCATTTTATGGAAATGGACAATATAACACTAATTCTAGATATCTAGAACAACGAAATTCTTTTTATGTTGTGTTTGGCTATTATATAGAAAAGACAAGCTAAGGTCCATGGGGCATAAGATACTTCGGTGAAGCAAACCCAAATATGTAACTAGCTGTGTGACCTTTGACAAGTTCCTTAGTATCTCTGAGCTTTACTAAGAATAGGGTTAATAACGCTTACCCCTAGGGATGTTGTGAGGGTAAGATGAAAGAACCAACTCTATGGAAATTTTTTTGGGCATGCGCCTAGCATGTGGAAGTCCCCAGGCCAGGAAGCAAACCTGTGCCCCTGCAGTAACCCAGGCCACAGCAGTGACAATGCTGGATCCAATGCAAGAGAACTCTCTGGATCTTATCCATGAGGCCTGTCCTCGAGCCTTCACACCATTTCTAAGGAGAAGAAGTGGAACTTTGCTATTGAGCAAAAAGAAAAGGAGTCTACAGATGAAAGAGCAAAGCGATAGGAAGCCCAAATCAATGGCTTGGGTTTTAGCTTTCAGGATGGCTTTAAATGTATAGTATGTAAATAGAAGAAAACCTGGGGTAATAACCTCACCATGTGAATGGTTGTAACTTTGGTAACCGGGTTAAGTATATTTATATTTTCTGTTACATATTTCTAGAGATGTTTGAAATGGGTTATAATAAGACTATATAACTTGTTCCAAGAAATTATAATAAATGTTAAAAGGTAAGATGTGCCCAGAATATAGTAGGTACTCAATTAATGTGTGTTTTTCTTCATCTTCCAGATGCATCAGCTGTAAAAATTAATTTGTGCATTTCATGCTAATAATTAATTACTACCTACTTGTTCTGAATTTTTCAGGGTTCAGTGAGTTCAAAGTAGAAAAAAGTAGACAACCGTCTTTCCTATCTGTCAAGGCATGGGGACAAATAAAACAACATTAAAAAGTCCCTCAATGAAAACTATTATAGTTAGAATAGATAAGCAATAGAGTCCTTACTGTACAGCACAGGGAACTCTATCTAGTCTCTTGGGAGAGAATATAATGGAATATAGCCTGAGATAAAGAATGTGTGTGTGTGTGTAAATATACATGACTATATATATGTTTGTGTGTGTGTGTGTGTATACACGACTATATATGTGTTTGTGTGTGTGTATATATATGTGTGCATATATACACATATATATTCATATATTCGTACATATATATGAATGACTGGGTCGCTGTGGTGTACAGCAGAAATTGGCACAACACTTTAAAGCAACCGTAATTCAATAATAAAAAAGCCCCTGTAAGAAAAAAATTATAAAAACTTTCAATCTGTTTCTCTCTTAATTAAATTCATACCACAACGTCCCCCCACTTGAAAATTGGCCACTACTCTCTAAGAAGTAAAGGAAAAAATATTTCAGGCGTACGTAAGTAAAACAGAAATTGTGGTGATGCTACGATATCATTTTGTGAGTAAAACTCAAATAAGCATTTATTAACTTGAACAAAACATTGGTGTAATTTCTGTGTTTAGTCGGTCAAATGGCCAAATAGAGAATTCACATGTTTTCACTTCAGGTTTTCAATCAAGATAGCTTTAAGACAACACTGCATCCAGGTTTCAGTGAAGATACCCACAAAATAAATGCATTTCTCATCTGAAAAACCTTGACTAGAGTGCAGATAAGAATTCTTAGAATAATTTTCCAGGCAGTTTTTGATATCGGCATGGATGGATGGGAGCGTCGACACACACAAGTCAAACCGAGAGACCACAAATTATTCACATATGGCTTCCAAATATTTCCAGGAAAGTACAAATATCGCCTTAGTGAATGATGTCAACAAAAGGCTTGACCACCTGTTCTGTGAAACCAGATCCACAGCTCAAGAACAGAGTGTACAGGATGAAGTGTCCTTAAACTCCTCCGGAAAGTAAGTACTTCGTTGATCCTGTCACGCCAATGATTTCAGCAAAGCAAACTTGAGCCGAGTAAGTTCTTGTTCTAAGAACAAAGAAATTCTTTCCTGGCTAGTACAGAATCATTGCCCCTTCATCATGAGTACCTTAATTGGCCAGAGCTGTGAGAGGCGAGTAACAAAAGCAACAAAGAACAACAAAGTAGAACACCCTGAAAGAGCAGCTGCTTACTTAGATCGTTGAATTTTCTGGAACCCCGAGATGTTTCCCGGCACTCTTCGAGGAACCGGAAACCGATGCCGGTGCTCATGTGGGAGATTGCCTAGAGCACGGTAGAAATTCTGGGCAGCCACAGAAGTCGGTATTCATAATCATCCTGTATCTGACACCCCTCTTTGAGCGAGGAAAAGGAATCTGGGGCTTGGCACTTGCTCACATCCTGGGAGCTGACAGTGGGTGGAAATAAAACAAGACGGCTTCAGGGAGGGCAGCCTAGGAAACAAAAGAAGTTCAGCGCCACAGGGAACAACTGTGGGATTCTCAATGCAGGGTGAGAAGCGATGAACAGGTGCAATGGAGTCGAGCCTGTGGCTTAACCTAAGGAAAATTCAATTCTCCTAACTTCCTTCTGTCCTGCAAGCTGTTATTACTTTGTATTTTGGCTCCACCTTGTTTGCACACTGCATAATCCTCATAAATTGACTGATGCTTAAACAGATTTATCCATCATATTTAAAAAAATCACCCACTTTCGTTTCTTGCATCTCATGAGTTTCTTTTAAGTATGACAGTCTTCTTACTGAGATACATCTTAATCCTTTTTTCATTTAGAGTGTGTGGGTCACATAATTTTCTTGGTCCAAATGTGTTTTTATTTTATCTTCTTTTAAACAGGCAGGTGCATTATATATACTGGAGTGTAAAGTGCACCAAGAAATGCTAATAAAACTGACATAAAGACCTTGATGAGTTTTTGTTCAATGAAAGTACCAATGAAACCCAACCAGATCAAGAAATAGAACGTTGCTCTCACTCCGGACTCTTATATCCCATTTCAGTTATTAATCCCTTGCCTCAGCATAAGGACAGTTCTCAATGGCTAATTACTTCTTACACCCTGGATTAGAGTTGCCTGGTTATTTTTTTATTTTTTATTTTTTTGGCCTTGCACATGGCTTGTGGAAGTTCCCAGGTCGTTCCCAGGATCGGACCCAAGCCACAAGAGTGACAACGCTAGATCATTTACTGCTAGGCCACCAGGGAACTCAGATCTGCCTGTATTTTGAATTTTATATAAACAGAATTGTGCGTATAATCTTTTGGGCTTCTTTCGTTCCACATCATGATCGTAATAACGATTCATGTTTTATAGAAGGTTCCTTTTCGTTTTGTTGTTTGCTTTAATTATCATTGACAAATATATTTCATAGTTTCAGTAACACAGTTTATTTCAGCACTGTGCTGTTGCAGACATTTGGATTGCTTCCAGTCACGGAATAATGCAAATAAGTCTTAATGTGAACACTTTTGCACCTGTCTTTGTTGCACGTGTATACAGGTTGTGTGAAGGTATATATGTAGTATATGATTATGTTTTCCTTAAGGAGATACTGCCAAGCAGTTTTCCAAAGGAGAGCTACCATTTCAACCTTCCATCAGCACTGTAAGAGAGTAAAAATAATTATCATAAAAGGGTAGAATTATGACTCATAATATATTGTACAGATATAAAAATGAACACCTTAAACATTTTACTTAACACATTCAATGAGAGAAGCAGGCTGATGTCATTATCGGTTTGAAAGAGAATCCAAAGAAAAAGCATATTTATGTAGAACTGAAAATAGCTGAAGGATAATGAGCAGAAATAGAGTCAGATTACTGGAGTTTGTCCTACATAGACAATAAGTTTTTGTGAAATAGTTTAAAGACAAAGAAAAGCTAGACTCAAATGTCTTACAGGAGTGTCCTCCAGATGATGCACAGTTCTTCATTGAAACACTTTTTTATTTTCTTCTACAGAGGGTTCTAATTGATCCATGGACTCTCCAACACTTGTCTTCTTTTTTTCTAATTTTAACAATTTTGATGGCTGTGCGTTGTGGTCTTAATTTGGATTTCACTGATGATTTATTAACTATGAACATGTTTTCATGTATTATTTGGCTCCTTTAGCCATGTCTTAGGTTAAAAGTCTGCTGAAGAAATGTGACAATTTATTGTAGTGTGTTTACTGTTTTTTTTTTTTGTACTCATGCATTTGTAGGGATTCTTTACCTATTCTCAGTACAATTCCTTTGTCAGTATACATAAAAGTATTTACCTGCAGTTGCCTTTTTACTTAATGATGTCTTTAAATAAATAAAAAGAATTATGTTAAAATATTCCTTGCTCAATTATATTCTTAAATTTTATAATGTATTTTAGGTTTGTTTGTTTTTATTCAGTCCTTTGGACATCTTAACTGTATTTCTTATGATGTCTGATTTAACATTTGAAATATCTGCTGAAAGTTTATTTCTTCGCAGATCTCTTTGCTTTCTTTCATGATCTCTATTTTATTTATTTATTTATTTATTTATTTATTTATTTTGCCCAGAAGAACTTTATTTTGACTCCAGGGTCATACAATTTAAATAACTTGGGTCAAGGTGTGGATTTCTTTGTGTTTAATCCACTTGGAATTCTTTGTAGTTCTAAAGTCTGAATAGTCAGGTCTTTCAGCAAAGTTCTTACGGCAATTCTCTTCAAAGTTCTCTCTTCAAACCTTGTACTCGTCTCATTCCCTCCATTGGTCCTTCAGAAACCCATATTTGGCATTTGCTAGGCATTTCATTATCTCCTCCAGGTCTCAACTCTTCATATTTCCATCTCTGCATATCGCTCTGCTGCGTTCTGTGTAATTTCTACAATCTGTTTTCCACTTTACTAATTCACTCTTCAGCTCTATACAGTTGTCTGTTTAAACCATTCAGGACAATATTCTCTAGCTTTAAAAGTTCTATGTGGTCCTTTTACTTAGTGTTTTAGCTTCTTATTCTTTTCATTTTTATTCTTTCAATTACACCTTCACTCATTTTACCCTTTTTTATTGTGGTAAACACATAACATAAAATGTACAAGTATACCCATTTTTAAGTGTATGGTACAGGTCATGGTCAAATCACCTTCAGCAAGAGTTCCAAAGCTACACAATGGGAAAAAGATTGTCTCTCTCTCTCTTTTTTATTTATTTATTTTTCTTTTCTGGCTGCCCCACAGAATGTGGAATTCCAGGGCTAGGGATGAGATCCAAACCACAATTATAAACCACACCACAGCTTGTGGCAACACTGTATCTTTTAACCCACTATGCTGATCCAGATATCAAACCTCCGTCTCAGTGCTGCAGAGATGCTGCCAATCCAACTGCACCACAGCAGGAACTCCAGAATTGCCTTTTCAACAAAAAGCCATCTGGTTCTGGGCTTTTCACTTGTGGGGATGGGGGCGAGGGTTGATTACTGACTCAATCTCTTCACTGGTTATAGGTTTATTTAAATTTGTTTCTTCATGGTATTGTCTTGGTAAGTGTATGTTTTCTACATGCTTACCTATTTCTCCTAGATTATTCATTTTGTTGGACTCCAATTGTCCATAGTAGCCTATTTTGATGCTTTTTAGTTGTGTGCCATCAGCTGTAATTTTTCCTCTTTCAGCAATTTGAATATATCATAAAATCTTTTTTGGCCTGTAATTCTGCTAAGAAATTTGCTTAAAATCCTATGAGATCCCTACTCCATGATGAGTCACTTTTGCCTTGCTGCTTTCAGAACTGTCTTTGACTTTTGGTAGTTGGATTATGATGAGTATTTGTGTGGACCTCTTTAGGTTCCACATATTTTGAGTTTGTTGAACCTCTTAAATTTGGGTGTCTGTTCCCTGACTTAGGTTTGGGAAGTTTGGGGCCATTTTATCTCCAAATAAGTCCTCCATCCCTTTTTTTCTTCTCTTTCTATATAGTGTATAGAAAGAGCTCTCATATAGTGTATACTGCTCTATTTATGATGTCCCATAAGTTTCTTGGTCTCTGTACTTACTATATGTGAATTCCTAGCAGATCTGATTCTATTATCTATTATTTCTGCTGAATGCAATCACTGATGACTTGTTTCCTTAAACGTCTTGAAATTTCCCAGTCTCAGACTTCATATTTCTTAAAACTTTATCTGTGAAAAATAATCTGAGTCCTGGTACGAAATGTTTATTCCTTCAAAGAGTATTATTTTTATACTCTATCTGCCAGGTGTATGTCTTGAGTTTGGCAGTCCTGTCACATAATGTGATCTGGGATTACAAAGCCACCTGAGTTCCAGTTTTTGTTTTTGTTTTGCTTTTTAGGGCCAAGCCCATGGTATAAGGAAGTTCTCAGGCTAAGGGTCAAATCAGAGCTACAGCTGCCAGCCTACGCCGTAGCCACAGCAACACGGGATTCAAGCTGCATCTGCAACCTACACCACAGTTCATGGCAACAACAGATCCCTGACCCAGTGAGCGAGGCCATGGATTGAACCCACAGCCCCATGGATACTAGTCAGATTTGTTTCTGCTGCGCCACAACGGGAACTACCCGAGTTCCAGTTTTTAAGATATGAATTTTCGAAGATTTCCTTCATGTACCATGGCATTTCCTATTCAGGACCATGACAGACATCTTTCCTACAGTGAAGTCCCAAAGGTAACAGGTTTATTGATAATCACTTGTACACTAAGAATAATCCTTTAGGGTGTTCTATGGCATTTTCAGCACACAAGGCAAATAACCTCAAGGCCTAAGGGAGCGCCACTGCTGTTTACTCCACGGGATTCGCCTTTACATAGTTTTTGGCCTCCGAGTATGCTTCATATTATTAGTCAATTAATAAATTTTATTAATGCACTTTCTTTAATAGAAAGGGGAGATTAGATAACAAAATTTACCAGATTATCAGGGGGAAAAACGACAGCTTTTTTTTTTTCCTTCCTAGAATACATAGTTACTGAGTTGAAACTTCTCAGAGGATATAGCTCTAATAAGCAGGGCAGCCTTAAATATTCCAAGTCTCAAATATGTGGGCTTCACGTCTTTCTCCCTGGCTCTGCATGGGCATTAAAGCCTCAGCACACGTATTACCTAAGTCGGCATCTTCCCGTCATTCTCTCCCTCTATCCTCAAATGCAACATCTGCAGGGTTTGGAGTTCCCATTGTGGCACAGTGGAAATGAAGCTGACTAAGAACCATGACGTTGTGGGTTCGATCCCTGGCCTTGCTCAGTGGGTTAAGGATCCGGCGTTGCTGTGAGCTGTGGTGTAAGTCACAGATGCGGCTGGGATCCTGCGCTGCTGTGGCTGTGGCGAAGGCCGGCAGCTGTAGCTCCGATTCAACCCCTGTTTGACCCCTAGCCTGGGAACCTCCATATGCAGTGCATGTTGTCCTAAAAAGCAAAAAAAAAAAAAAGGCATCTATAGGGTTTTAGTTTCTCTTTGTTTTTATTCTTTGAACATTTTAATTATTTTATTTAAAGTTCAGTCTGTATCTAAAGGAACATTTATGGTATTTTACAGTTATTTTTGCAGCATTTCTAGATTTTTTTTTTTTTAGCAGATGTATAATCAGGTTGCATATGCTACCCACTGTCCTGTAAAATCTTGGCACACCTATTTACTGAAAGTCATTGGATTCTAAAATAGAATTACATTCAAAAATCTAAAAAAAGCCAATTCTGTGGCTTAATTCAACCGAATTTCATCAAAGTGTTTTGCACTATATATAATTTACATTTCCTTGAAAATTGAATATGGTATCCTGTGCATTTTTATAGTAATCTTCTATGGAAAATTTTTCAGCTTGAAATCATACTATTGTGTTTAGGGAAAATCTTCTGATTGTTTTCACCACCACAAATATTCCATTTTAACTCCAAGGACAGTACGGCAATATAATTCTGGCACAAACTACCCTTGGTGTCAGACTCTACGGGTTTAAGGGCTCAGTCTTCCACAAAACTCCCCTCGCTTCACATGCCAGCTATAAGGCTCTGGGGGCCTCTGTACTTCTGCCTGATCAGGTATAAAATCAGGGTCTCTCACAACCCCTTCAGCTTCAGTAATTCGCTAGATTTCTTCACAGAACTCAAGAAAGCCCTATGCTTATGAATACAGATTTTTTTTATATAAAGTATATAAGTTAAGAATAACCAAAAAAGAAAGAAACACAAAGGGAAAGGTCTGGGAGAGCCCCGCATAGAAAGCTTGCTTGCCTTCTCCCAGAGGTGTCAGTTTTGTCATCTTTTCCAGAGCTCAGAAGATTACTAGGGTTAGCCATCAGGAAGATCCTTGTCTTGCCTCTTGTCTTGAAATTTTTTACTGGAGTTGCATTTTGTAAAAATGACTGGTTAAATCACTGGCCACACCATAGAATTCATTCTCCTGTCTCCCTCCTCTCCCTGGAGGTCAGGCTGACCCAAAGTTCCAAGATCTAATTTGTGCCTGGTCTTTCTGGGTACTAGTGTCACCATCCTGAAGCTATACAGGGGCCCACAATGAGTCCCATCTTTAGCTCAACAAAAGCATTCTTGGCTCCGAAAATCCTATGGGTTTTTGAAGCTCTATGCCAGCAACCAGGGACAAGCAAGGATCATGTATATTCTTTTTCTTTTTTTTGCCTTATCTAGGGCCGCACCCTCAGCATATGGAAGTTCCCAGGCTAGGGGTCTAACAGGAGCTGTAGCCGCTGGCCTTCGCCACAGCCACAGCAACGCTGGATCTGAGCCGCGTCTGCAACCTACACCACAGCTCACAGCAACGCCGGATCCTTAACCCACTGAGCAAGGCCAGGGATTGAACCCACAACCTCATGGTTCCTAGTCGGATTTGTTAACCACTGAGCCACGAAGGGAACTCCAGGTATATTCTTTATTATACCACAATATCATCAAAATTATACCAAAATTATCATAAAATAAATTAATCTACAAAGTAGTTCAGAAAAATCAATAGATAATATAAATAATGAATTGGTCA
Source organism: Catagonus wagneri (assembly GCA_004024745.2). Classification (NCBI taxonomy): domain Eukaryota; kingdom Metazoa; phylum Chordata; class Mammalia; order Artiodactyla; family Tayassuidae; genus Catagonus; species Catagonus wagneri. The sequence goes on from PVHT020004944.1 coordinate 19,210,387, forward strand.
ATTCATTCCTAATATACACTAACACTGTATGTGTAATTCTAATGAGACTAAGCGCAAATTTATAATCTTCACATTATTTTCTACATGTGTCCAATGCTTAAACATTTTTTTAAAAGAGGATCTCATATACTACACTATTCTATAGTTCTGTCCAATATGTATTAAAATGCTATTTTTTTAGGTAAATTAAGATTTAATGACTTGTCTAAACTCACAAAACTCTGTAGCAAATCCAGAGTTAAATGACTCCAAATTATGTGATCTCCAGCTGACATCACAGTTTCCTTTTTAATGTCTGTGATTTTTATCTGATGAAATTGAATGCGTTTTTGAGTTGATTATTTTGTGTCTATGCTCCTCACCACCATCAACAGAGCTGGAATCGTCTTTGCCTTTATATTCCTTCAGGGTCCCTTGGCCATAGCCAATTAATGTGGTTGTTCCTTTGACCTGAGAAAAGGATGTTAATTTGGTTAACAAGCATATAGTAAGCTAGGAGCTAGCTGCAGAAGCTAGCTGCAACTCGGTGGTCATATTCCTTTCTCTTACGGAAGGCCTCGGCTGAACTTGATTTAAGGCAAGTGCAGTACTGCATAATGAATATTGCATTTTCCATTTCTATAGTGAACTAAAATAAGCTATTGTGAATGTTAGAATGTAATAATCCATACATTATTATGTTTTATTGATAGGGTTTTACATTCTGGAATCATTCAGGCATATCCAACCCCAAATACCTTTAACTGAATTTAATTCTGTGCATGAAAGTTATTATATACATCATCACACTTTTTACCTAACTGCACAACATTTAATTTCATGGCCATAATGGAACTATAGATATTAGCTCTATTTCCATATATTGGGTTGGGAAAAATGAAATTTTCTTTTTAATATGATTGAGAGTGAATTGTTACACAATGGCACTTAATTGAAAGCAATACTCAGTTAAAGTAATTCTTTATTTCCCATTCATTAGTAAAAAAGGGAGATGATAAATCAATTAAAATCAGAAAGTTATAATTCATCAACCTGCACTTAGGTTAGCAGGTATTCGATGTAAGACAAACAAAAAACATCTTTCTTTTATATTTTTACTTAGTAATCAATTTTTATGTCTAGAATTTAAATAAGCATCTGATTTTTTTCTTCCAATATATGCAAAGGGCATTCTGACATAGAGAAGCAAAGGAAGACATATTGTAATAATTAACTGAATTATTCCTGGCATGCCGTGAACAATACAGGATTAATAACTACCCAACCAAATGGAGTTATGTTGCAATAAATTGACCGACAAGATTTCTCAGTTAGGAAATGAAGCTCAGCTAGATCATCAATAAGAACAACTGTTATGAGCATACTTGTGAGAACTCCAGTGTTTTACGTTTACAAAATATGGCCATGGTCACTGTGCTTAATGATTAGAAGAAAGTATTTAAAAATCCATTTAGAATATTTTGCCCTTTATAATTGCCTGCTGAAAGACATAATGTGTGATGGTCACTAATGTACCATACAACCTACACTTAATTAAATACCTGTAAGTTCCAAAAGCCACTAAGAAACAGTCTTTCTATAGAAAGGAAATAGCCAAGTGAGAGAAAAAGAAAGAAATAAGAATTGGCAGCTTGTTAAGAATATGCTGTGTGCTGAATGCATCCATAGTAAGAATAATGCTGTATAAAAAAAAACAAATAATTTGGAAGATGAGTGATGTCATATGTCAGGAGCTCCTGCTGTGGTGCCGTGGGTTAAGAATCTAACTGCAGTGGCTCATGTTGCTGCAAAGGTGTGGGTTCAATTCCCAGCCCAGCGCGGTGCATGAAAGGATCTGGCATTGCGGCAGCTGTAGCGCAGACTGCAGCCGTGGTTTGTATTCAGCCCCTGGTCTAGGAACATCTATATACCTCAGGCGATACCATAGAAATTTTTTAAATATTTTTAAGTGATTTCATATGCCATATCATGAAATAACATGACATCTATATTACCTACTTTATGAATGCATATATTAAAACATTTATTTATTTATTTATTGTCTTTTATCTTTTTAGGGCCGCTCCTGTGGCATATGGAGGTTCCCAGGCTAGAGGTCTAATCAGAGCTACAGCTGCCAGCCTATGCCACAGCCACAGCAACGCAGGATCCGAGCCGCATCTGTGACCTGCACTGCAGCTCACAGCAATGCCAGATCCTTAACCCACAGAGCGGGGCCAAGGATCGAACCCACAATCTCATGGTTTCTAGTCAGGTTCATTAACCACTGAGTCATGAGGGGAACTCCAAAAGATTTGACTTAAAACAAATAACTAAAGATCAAGTATAGCACCAAGATTTATATTTTATTGTATATAGTTTTGGTTGATAGCCATTAACTTTTGGAGGACCACACACACACACATGTGGAAGTTCCTGGGCCAGGGACTGAACCTGCATCACAGCAGTGAGCTGAGCCACAGCAGTGACAATGCTAGATCCTTAACCTGTTAAGCCACCAGGAAACCCCACCATTAACTTTAAATCAGAAGAAGAGGGCAGAAAAAAAAGTGTTATGGGTGGAGTAAGAGCAAAGAAAGGAGTTTAGAATGTTGAAAACGTCATGTATAGGAAGGTCTTAAAATATTTTCGAACTAATTTTGTTCATGGGGATATGATGACTAGAATCATATTCTGCTGCAAATGGGGGAAATTAATTTGTAACTCAGTTTGAACTCTCCCTAGATCTTTACTTTTCAGTCATCTTTCAAATAAACCACCTGGCCAAGCCATCAACTGACCGCATAATCAGAGTAACGTCACAGAACCCCTCTTTAAGTTGTTTACTGATTTATGACATGACTATAGTTGTCCCCAGAAAGACTACTGAGAAAAATAATTAACTGTGCAAAAAGTATAAAACACTTGAAAACTTAAAAGCATCTTCACCTTGTTATGTAGTACATAGTAACCATAACAACCGTACTGATTCTAGAAGTTCGTCTCTGTGGCCTCCTCCTTCCATCTTACTTTAAACATGGTGATTTCCCCAAAGTGACTGCTTCTCCTTTCTTCTTCCTTTACTCTGGCCATTCTCCCCTGGAGCCCAAGGCACAACTTCAGGTCAAACCCATAAGCCTGTCTCTCTCTCTCTCTCTTTTTTTTTTTTTTCGCTTCTGCTCTTCAATCTATCCACTTGGATGCTCCATAAATACTTTAAACTCAATGTGGTCAAAACTAAAATCAATATACTTGTCCCTCGTAGCCCTCCTTGTGTATCACCTGTCAGTTCACCCTGCAATAATAGATCTCCTCATCCTTATCCCTCCATCCAGTGAGCCCACAAGCCCTCTCATTGTGTCCTATGAGCTACCCTTATATTATCTACTTTCTCTACCTGATTTTCCACAGCATCTTTCCATAAGGGCCCCCATGTCTCTATCCTCACCTCATTCCAACCCATGCTCACATTCCTATTGATATTAACCATCTAAGGTTTTTGCTGAAAACTTCAAAAACCCAAGATGTTCAGTATAAACTGAAAGACCCTCAAGGTGAGGTGCAAGGCCCTCATGAACTGGATCTTGCATTCAACTTCATCATTGTGTCTCCCCACTTTCTCCCTTGTCCACAGCTCAGGTCTCACTGACATGCCAGAAGTCTCTTGGATGTGCCAAGCCCAGTCTAGGTCTGCTTCTGCACGTCCTGCTTGCTCTGTCCAGAAAGCCCTTCTTTTCCACCCCTCCTTGCCCACAGCTCTAGCTGTTTAACTCTTCACTGATAATAGAATCTAAAATCGAGTCACCTTCTCTAGAGAAATTCTCCAGATCCCACTCCCACCCCAATTTCAGCGAAATGCTGCTCTCCTGATGACAATAACTTACCTATACAAGAGAAACTTTCAAAATCCGATCACAATTGCTAATGCTTTTGGTGACCTGGGGGTTACCTGTGCTAACTTTCAAAACATTATCACAGTTATTAAGCCTCCAGCCAGACAGGGAATTCCCACTGCAAGCATGTTCCCAAGGAATCAGATTCTGAAATATACATGCATACAGGAAGTTTACCGGAAGGTGTACCTGTGTTCTCATGATCAAGAATTGTGGAGAAGTGGAAGAAGTAGGATTGATGGGGTTGAGGGGTGAGAAATTGAACAATGAATTGATTCAATGACAACAAATCAATCTTAGAGGGAGCTCTGAAGTTGGAATGGCCCTTCAGTTGCCCCAAACTGGGGCAAGACAAATAATCCCTGTGTTGACCAATCATTATACGCAGGCTTCCTAGAGCTTCCTAGGGTGAGTTATGGTCAGGGCTCAAAGCAAAACTCAGCTAAGAACTATCAACCACCAGCATTCTACCAGCTGAGAATGATGGTGTGTGGGCAGAGCATCAGGAAATTCACTGTGGCGCACTAAGGATGAAAACTTTTTCTCATTCATTTTTATGTGCCCTAGTCTAGCAGAGATGCTGAATTATAGGAAGCATTCAAAAATTAATGTTTATTGAATAAATCCATAGTATGATTTTTAGTCAAATTCATCTTTTGGAAAGCAATCTGTGCAGCAGATACCTATGTTCAATCTGAAAATAAGGACCAAAGAAAATACAAAGTGCAGAATAAATAGCTTTTAATCTAACTTCAGTCCCTTGGCTTCTTAGAAGACTCATAACGATCCTCTGTCTTTAATCTCTCCACAAAATGAAAAGTTAAGAACACAGCAGCCAGGACTGAAGTACAGAAGAAAAGTCTTTGTATTAAGAAGACATTCATATAGCTTTTCATATGAAGAAAATGTACGGCTGCAGCATTCCCAATATTAGTTGAATCTCAACAGTCTCCTTTTATTTACATTTGGGAAAGCAAGCCATTGAAGTGACCAAGGGTAGGCTCTGATGGTTATATAAGCAGTTTTCTCATGGGCAAATAGAATAGACCAAATAGAAAATGCATTGATAAACACTGCTCTTGTGCTTAAATTTTACCTGAAAATAGAGAAAAATGGGGGAAATGACACAAAACTGATTCAGGCTCACTATTGTGCAGCAAAGTTACATGACAAAAAAAGTAGGGGTGATGAGGTGGCTGGGATGTCCTGACAAGAAAAGGAAATGAAGATCAGTAGCTTTCGGTGTTAGAATCTAAGAGATCAAGTTGTCAACTGAAACACCACCAAAGAAGTATAAAAATCCCTGAAGGTGCTAACATGTGGTGGAGTAGAGAGAAAAAACATGAAGTCCTAGAGTCACTGAGGCTGGGGAGATAGGTCCGTCTGGATGAGAGAAAATACAAGATAGCTGCAGTGACTCAAAAGTCTACAAGGAATGGGGTCCCTTGGTGGCTCAGTGGGTTAAGGATCTGATGTTGTCATTGCAACGGCTCAGGTCATTGATGTGTTACAAGTTTGATATCCCCGGCCTGGGAACTTCCACGTGCTGCAGGTATGAAAAAAAAAAAAAAAAAAGTCTACAGAGAAGACTCCTAAATCAGTCCTTGAAAAGAGAGGTGTTATTCAGAAGAGAAAAATGTTAAAATATTCCTTTTCCCGTATCTATACTAACCAAATCATGTACACTAATCAAATGAGAAAACATGAACCCTATGTCTTCGAGGGCATGAGACAGGAAAAGCACCTGCGTAGTATGGCCAGGGAATAGCCAGACCCCCAAAATTCTGAACACTTTGATTTACAAAAAAAATCCCACAAGAGTCCAGTCAACGTTGCTGTAGTATCTGTCTCAAACTGTAATTTCGTTCCAATATTATTGGTGTATTAGGTAACCATTTGAACATAATGCAAATTCACCATTGCTTATGTGAGATTTTCATCTGAGCAACACAGGTGAATTCTAAAAAGTGTACCCAAATGAACTGATCCATGTTAAATACACAAAAGGCACACATCTGAAACTTCTACCAGCTACCTCATTTCAGCACATGTGTTATCAGCCAAATTCCTGCACATCTGGTGAAACAACTTTCCACTTGACTTCAGATGACCTTCCTTCCATCACTTACCCATAACACAAGCTGCAACCCTCCTGACACCACTTCCGCAGGCAAACTTCAGGTCTTTTAAGGGTAAAGGACCATTTCCATTGTAGCATTTATGTATTTCTTAGCCATTTAACATATGCCAAACTGTACTGCAGCGTTCACTAGTGTCCAGTCTTTTTCCAGTGCATCTCTAATGCCGTCTTTAGTGCTGTGTTCCTTACTCCTTTCCTTATAAGCCCTGAAGTTATTATTGTGTGGTTTGGAATAATGCAGTGATTTACAAGAACACATATGTCACCTTATCGCAGAACTGACTGTATTTATTTAAAAATGTCCAATCTCATTGTTTCTTCAAAGATTTTGATTCAATAATGTTGCTGAGTGCAAGTTTGTACTGCTGGCCATGTGAAAGGCCTATAAATTGGGATATGAGTTGTTGGGGCAAGGAATAGTGACCTTATTCGGAAACCCAGCAGAATGAGAAGATGTTGGACTAGTATCCCAAAGAACCACCTTGCCTGAGTTGGAATTCAGGCTTCTTTTATACTAAAAGTGGAGGGAGTAGTCAAATACTTCCTGGTTCTGGTCAGCCTCTTGAGGGAATGTGGTCATTTCTTCTTTCCTGTAGTCACTCATGGGTGGGTTTGGTAGGATGTTTCCGGTGAACTAAACAAAAGTTAGGGGTTCCTGGGGATGGGCCATTATGTATAATTTAAGCTTATAGGCAACATCCCTTTAGTGATTAGCTTGTAATAGAATATAAAGATTCCTCCCTATTCCAATAGGTTGGGTGGGTCTCAGTGAGGGGAGGCCAGGGTAGTTGACAGGTATTTTCTCTCCTTATTCCTACCAGTTTCCCAATGGATGAGTAATTCTGTTATTCAAACTTAAGGGAAATTGAGATACAGGAACTTAAATGATGGATGTTCTAACTTAAGACAGTAATTTGAAATGATCCAAGAATGAATCCAGGAAAACATAAGAAGGACTGAGAAGTTATTCTCAAAGACAGTAGAAGATATGGCATTGGGAAGAGCAGACACAGCGCCAGAAGTACAATAGCTGTGGTGCCAGAAGTGGAACCCAACGTGCTCATCACCAACCACAACGTGACTCTGAGGCCCAGCTGTCACTAATTCCTGCCTCTTCTCCAAACCTTGGTTTCAGGTCTCTATGTCAACTTTGTGAGCTACTCAATAACCTGTTGGTAACCTTCTTTTCTATTCAGGAAAGCCATGCCTGCAAAATGAACCCTGACACTAATTCGTCCTTAAATCGAAAATTGCACCAAACACTCCAATGATTCTGTCAAAGGGACCCTGTGGAATTTGGTTTGAGAATTATTGTTAAGTGGATCACGAACTATTATTTTGAAGTAGTTCAACATTGCACTGTTGAAATTCGCCAGACATTTATTTTTTTTCTGAGATCTCTGGTAACTTTTTAAAAATGTTAGCTTTGCCACATCTAGGCAGATATAATTTTTCCTGAGATATTCATGTATTTTTGGAGGTGGAAATATAGGATGCAAACAATACTTTCTTCCCTAACTCTGACGATTTTTTCAGACCAGAATATTAACATTTCCAGTTTTCTAAACCATATTTTGCAGTAACAGAAAAAGGCCTGAACCTGCAGAAACGAAGATTTTGTTCATCAAGATTAATCATATCCCCTGGAAAACGTAAATTTGGGAGGGGTAAAATTTAATTTCATAATTAATCACAAGTTTCAGACATTTTCCCCAGTAATCCATTTCTCCTCCTTCAAAATATTTCCACTTTTTAAAATCTAGCTATTTGGTAGATGGAAACCCACATACAATGGAGCTGGTTATGAGGCATTCCAGTTCAAGATTCTAATTTTACTGCCTGTAAAAAAAAATGTGCTGTTTATCCAGTGTATCTCTAATAATACAGAAAATAGTACAGTCAAATACTGGACACGGTTACACCTCATACAAGTACGTGATGTGTTCTTATAAAACTGGGTATTACTTTGTTATCCATACAGTGTTTCATAATAATTAACAAACTAAGTGGGCCTCAGTTTCCTCACCTGTAAAGCGAATCATTTGCGATCAACAATATCCCAGTACATTCTAGTTCTAATATTCTATTTTTTATAGAAACACTAACAAACTTACTTTATGTATGCTTATTTCTTATTAAAAAATTAATCCATTAGAGTTCATATGGTAACGTCATCTATTAATTACTTTTTAAATATACAAATCCCAATTTTCCATTTCTAAGTTGACTTAAATTAGGAGTCAAGGGTTTTTATTGTAATTCTCTGCATCATAGTCATTAATTTTACTGCCACTAAATATTCAAAGGTAATCCCTTCTCAAAGAGCAAGTTATATGGCATATTTAACACAATGGTGAGAAACCAAGTCGCTAAACCATTACGGTGAGACCTCAATTACCTGGCAATGATAGTAAAATTGGTCATTTGCGTAACTGAATTTCTAAGTTAATAGAATCAGCACCTACGTGGTAACCCCTTAGAAGAAATGGCATGACATGCAATTACTAGATACAGTTAGAGGAACATACTAATTTACCCCTTTATAAAAATTACATAAAACTTAGCATAAGGTTAAAAAAAAGGAAACATTTTAAGAGAAATTATCTGTTTAGTTATTTTTAATAGATTTTATTTTTTAGAGCCATTTAAGGTTTACGGCAAAATTGAGTGGCAAGTACGACTTCCTATATGCCCCCTGACCCTACACAACCATAGCCTCCTCCACAATCAACCTCCGTCATCAGAGTGGTACATTTATTATACCTGATGAACCTGCATTGACAAGTCATCATCACCCACAGTCTACAGCTGTACATTAGGGTTCAGTCGTGGTGTTGCACATTCGGTGGGCTTGGACAGATGCATTTTTGGTGTCCATTATTATCAGGCAGTATTTTCACTGCCCTTGAAATCCTCCTCATTTTCGCCCCCCTTTTACCTCTAACTGAAAAGTCTACAGTAGCTATAATTTTTTCCCTTTTTAGAATATTACAAGGTTGAAATCGCATGGCGTGTAGACCGTTTTGGATTAATAGAGGGCCTAGACCATCATGGGGAGCCTCTTCTCTCTGGTTCTAGCACCTTCTTCACCCTACAAGAGTTTGGTAATGCAACCCATCGGCTCAAGCCAGCGGGCAATTAGTCTGTGGCTTAGGGAAATGATAATAATATCATTCAGGAGGGAAAGCCACTTAAGTGTTATCTAGGGGTGTGTACTGACATCAAATGATTATTTACTATTGATTAAAGCCCTCAGGCTAAGTGAAGTCATATGTTAAATTGCAGACTCCTATCCAGCAAAGAAGCAGATAATGTCTGCCTTATGGAAATAAGTGATTCCAAAGATTATGGCTTATTACATTGTAAGTCAGTCACTTGTTTTGAATTTAAGCCGGAAATATTCTTACCTTTCCTGATTAAATAGCACATACACTCTTCTCAAGTGCTCTTTGAACTGGTTATAATACGTTACAGATTCTTTAATTAATGAGCTAAATAGAACTTCTGACACATGTTCATTTTATATTTGTATGAAAATCATCATGCTGCCCTTTTAAAAAATAGGCTTGAAAACTCATTCGTTGCAAATGCCTTTAACATACATTATGCTACGGCCATGGTGCTGTGAGGTGACTGGAACCAGCAAGAGTCAATCCCAGCCCCAGAAAAATATCACAATTTAATTAAACAGCTAACTAGAGAGCAGAGATCAATGCTTTGGCAGAATGTGGGTCAAATTGCCAGTGAACTGAAGGAAACACTTATAGGACAGGATTTTTTTTTTTTAAGAAAGATTTCAAAAAGAAGTGGCAGAGCTCCCATTGTGGCTCAGCAGGTTAAGAACCCAATATAGTGTCCATAGGGATGCAGGTTTGATCCCTGACCTCTCTCAGCGGGTTAAGGATCCGGCATCGCTGCAAGCTCAGTGGCATAGGCAACAGATGCGGCTTAGATCTGGTGGTGCTGTGGCTGCAGTGTAGGCTGGCAGCTGCAGCTCTGATTTCACCCCTGGCCTGGGAACTTCCATATGCCGCACGTGCTGGCATTAAAAAAAAAAAAAAAAGGAAAAGAAAAAGAAACGGGATTTGGGTTTAACATTAAAGCATATAATAGGAATTCCCATCGTGGCTCAGTGGTTAACGAATCCGACTAGGAACCATGAGGTTGTGGGTTCGATCAATCCCTGGCCTCGCTCAGCGAGTTCAGGATCCAGTGTTACCGTGAGCTGTGGTGTAGGTTGCAGATATGATTGGATCCCACATCGCTGTGGCTGTGGCGAAGGCCAGCAGCTACAGCTCCATTTAGACCCCTAGCCTGGGAACCTCCATATGCTGCGGGTGTGGCTCTAGAAAAGGCAAATAATAATTAATTAAAAATAAATAAATTAAAGCATACAATAGACTTTGGTATATAATGTAGAGCTGGAGGATTCATTTCTAAGATCATCACATAATGCAACAGTCATCCATAAAAAAAATCCTACAGGAAACTCTTATACACTACCCATAATGTGTAGTATCCATTTCCTATACCTAATCTTGAACGGTAACTCAGGATATAAGAGTGTCTAATGTGTATAGTAAATGTAGGGTAAATAATCTCAGAGAAATAATATTCAGCAATCTAACCTCTCAAATGTTTTGTTGCTAGGAAAACCTGAGTGAAATTATGTTTTTCTCTGATCTTTGTTGTCATTTCTTTCTATAGACTGTATTCTTAGCTTTTTTCTATAGACCACTTCTTTTAACTCTTCATTAAGCATTGTTCCTCTATAAATAATTCTGCAAGTAAAGGCTATCACAACCAGTTTCACAGCCAGTTGAACAAAATGTTTCACTTCCTTATTAATATTAAAATTACTCACATAGGAATTCCCGTTGTGGCGTAGTGGAAAGGAATCCAACTAGGAACCATGAGGTTGCACGTTTGATCCCTGGCCTTGCTCAGTGGGTTAAGTATCTGGCGTTGCTGTGAGCTGTGGTGTAGGTCACAGATGCGGGTCGGGTTGGATCTGGCATTGCTGTGGCTATGGTGTAGGCTGGCAGCTGCAGCTCTAGTTGGACCCCTAGCCTGGGAACCTCCATATGCTGTGTGTGCGGCCCTAAAAAAAAGTAAAAAAAAATACGTAAAGTTTTCCATCAGTCTTGGCCAGGAGACATTGCTAGTTGAGATCTGACTGTATCCATTGCCTGGATCACACACTCACTCTACCAAGCAAAGGGAAAGATCCAGATGACTTTTTTTTCTTTGGCTATGGTTTGTAATTTATTCTGTGCCTTAGTGCTGAATTGGGGAAGGAAGAATATTTGCATTTCTCTAAGCAGCATTATCTGAATTTAAGTAAGTTAAATCTGTTTATGTACCATGGAATGCTACTGTTACAGAGAAGCTACCAAAATATACCCAGTACAAGAGAAGAGAATGGTGTAAGTATTAGGGAGTGGCTTGAATCTACAGGGCAAATTTGAGTAACTAAGAAAATCTTGGATTGGGTGTAATCATATTTATTTATTTATTTATTTATTGCTTTTCCAGCTTTGTTGACATATAATTAATATTTAGCATCATGTAAGTTTAAGGTGCATAGCATGTTGATTTGATACACTTACATATTATGAAATGATTACCAGGAGGGTTTGCGAACACCTTGATCACCTCGTATAATTACCATTTCTTTTTTTGTGATGAGAACATTTAAGATCTACCCTATCATCAACTTTCAAGTTTATAATGCAGTTTGTTAATTCCGCTCCCCATATTGTACATTAGATCCCCAGAGTCTATTCATCTCTACTAGAAGTTTGTACACTTTGACCAGCTTCTCATTTCCTCCATCCCAAGGCCCTGACAACCATCATTTTATTCTGTTTCTATGAGTTCAGCAGTTTTAGATTCCACATATAAGTGATATCATACATTTTTTGTCTATCTTTCCCTGACTCACTTCACTTAGTGTAACGCCTTCTGGTCATCCATTTGTCATAAGAAGACAGGATTTCCTTCTTTGTCATGGCCAAAGACCATTCTATTGTGTGTGTGCATGTGTGTGTGTGCATGTGTGTGTGTGTGTGTGTGTGTGTGTGTGTGTATTTCTTATCAATATCACAACTTCTTTATCCATTTATCCACAGATGGACTCTAAGTTTGTTTCTCTATCTTGGCAACTGTGAATATGCTGCAATGAACTTGGGAGTGCAGATACCTCTTGGGGATCCTTATTTCATTCTCTTTGGATATATATCCAGAGTGGGATTGCTAGATTATATGATAGTTCTCCTTTTATTATTTAGAGGAACCTCTCTACTGTTTCCATAGTGGCTGTACTAATACACATCCTCCCTAACACACAAGAGTTACTTTTTCTCCACATTCTTCACAACGCTTGTTATTGTTTCTCCAGTCCAACAGTCGTGAAGTAGGATTTATGAAACCACAAATACTTGGAGAAAAGATGGCAGAAGCTAAGGTCTCTGTTGCTTCTGTTTCTTCAAAATCTTAGTCAGTAAAATCCTGGCTACCTTGGTCAGCCTACACTCTATTTTGGTCTTCCTGACCCTTGAAGTTGTTCAAAGTTCCAAGCCATGACTTTCTGCCCAACATTTCAGTCTGTGCTCCTTATGATTTGACGGGAGGCTAAGTGGCAAAGGGTCTGGCTTTTCTCAAGCTGTTTCTGTTTTTCCCCATATCCTGGTCTCCTTGAAGTGCTGGCTGCCCAAGTTATTCTCTGCTTGCTCTTGTAGATGAATCTTTTTTTTTTTTTTGTATTGTATCTGGATTTCCAAGTTCTTAGCTGAAGAGACAGTCTGATACAAGATGTTCTTTCATATCTAGAAGCAAAAATGAGAACACCACTCAGTAATTTATTGTTGATTATGGCAGTCTGAATAGTGGTCTTCAAAAGATGTTTCACCTGGAAGCCTTATTTGAAGCCTTATTTAAAAGGATGATCTTTGCAGATGTAGTTAAAACGAGGATATTGAAATGAGATCATCTTGCTCTAGGCTGGGTCCTAAATGTGATGACTAGCATCCTTGTAAGAAAGAGACAGAAAAGAAGTCAGAATCAGACCTGCAGTGGAGGAGGCCCTATAAAAATGGAGGGCCTGAGATTGGACTGGTGTAAACCCAAACTGTGGCAACCCTGGAGCCACGGGAACTTGGAAAAGAAGTAAAGGATTCTCCTCTTCATCTGGTAGAGGAAGTACCTCCCCATCAACACCTCGATTTCAAACTCAGGCCTCCACAGCTCTGGAAGATTAAATTTCTGTGGTTACAAGCCCCTAAATCTCTGGTAATATATTTGGCAGCATTAAGGAAACTAACATGTTGACACATAGTGCTTTAATAATCAACAAAATGTAAATACTGTGCCCTCAAGTGACAAAAACAAAGTCACTGCTAATTAGATTGATTTGTTTCGATGTTAACAAGATCATTTTGTGCCAAAAACATTGGAAATACAGTTTTAGTTCAGTTTTCTTTAACTCATGAGGAACCCGTAGTCCTCAGCAATGAAGGGGTTTTCATTTACTGTCTTAAACCACCACCTCCCACGCAACATTTTGATACCAGATCTTGCTTGGTCTAGTTTGTGATTATTGATCTATCAGTGCAGTCACTATTTGAAGTCTTTATCTTCTCTCTAAAAGCCTAACCCAGGCAGTGCTCTGATTCAGTGTGATGATAAGGGATTGGGGCCCAGATCATCTGGGTGATAAATTGTTTTATTCTGTCCTTGAAACATGAAGAATTCCTTTTGCTAACTCTTTGGTATTATAAAAATTAAACCACCACCACTTCATTTCTTCTAGTCCTTTTCACCTTTTTGGCCTGTCTACTGTCAATGGTAAGGTCCATTTATCTTTCTAATCAATTACCTAGAGATATACAACCCTTGCAGCCCCCAAATATCTAGATTTTGTATGACTCTGGGTGTCTCCTTTGTGCCAACACTATTCCACCTGATTGGACCAATACGTACTCTTGAAAGCTGCCTACTCACCTCCTCATCAGTCTTGCCTCCCAAAATTATGGTCGGAGCTCCACTTTCGTGCTCCAGCAATCCCTTTAAAACACTTTACTGAAAATACTGGACTACTTTACCATGACCTTCTTTTTTGTGAATGTGTAATAGCAACAAATCATGTACTCTTTACCTTTGAAAACTTTTACTATCTAGCAATAAATTCACACTGAATTAAATTGAACAGGTAAGATGTTGTAGCCAAGGCACCACTGTCGTCAGGAAAGTCTGCAGGACTGCCATAGGCCACTGTGAAACCAGCAAACCACACAACCCCAGGCACTTTGTTCAATGAGGAGGTTCAATGAAGTGCCATAGTCATTTGGTGCACAAACTATGATTTTATGCAGGAATCAGGGGCAGTTTTTCTCTCTCAAACTTACTGCCTACCTTGAGAAGATCATCCTTTCTGCTTTCTCTAGCTCAAAATCTATCTTCAGTTCCCCTATGCAATTCTTGGTAATAACAGTCTTCTGCTGAGAACTGACCCAGTCCTTGACCCTTTCCACATATTGCTTCATTTATGCTTTACTATAATCTAGTTACTATCCTACAAATCAGGAAATTGAATTTCAGAATAGATTAAATCAATCCAGGATTTATAGCCATGAACTCCTGACCATAAAATCCACTTATTTTCTGCCATATCATGCTATGATTTCCCATAACTTTCATGAAACATGTTTGACTTGCTTTTCTGATGTTAAACCTACTAGTTTATACTCTATGGTACAAAATTGGGATAAGAATATACTGTTCAAAGATACATACTTTCCAGCATATCCATGAGGTCAAAGGTAAAAATCATCCATGTGTGCAATTGACATGGATATTGATCTCTTGTTGGTGGGCAATGTATTGAAAAATAAATAATACTGTTTATGATTTTTTCAAGCTCTTCCTAAAACATTCAGATCCAAAGGTCAGTATGGGGTGCAAAATTCTTTGTTTTTCTCTAAAGTTAAATCCAAGAAAAAAGATCACTTTTTCATGCTTTAACCTTTTTTTTTTTTTTTTTTTTTGCATAGGACATATCCCATTTAGAATGCATTTTCATCATATGTCCTGTCAAGACGCTTGCTCTTGAAACAATATTTTTATTTTATATTTTCTTCCAGCCTTGCAATATTATTCCTAGACTTTTTTTTTCTTTTCTCTGATTTTTATTATTTCTGATTTTTTTTCCAATACACTGATCAATTGTCAACTATCTACTCCCTGACTTCTGTTTAGTTTGTGGATAAAGAAGATGTTCTTATGGCAGCTCTGCAGAACATTTTGGATTCTCTGTTGAAAAGAGAAATTTTAGTCCTTGGATATTTCTTTATATCCAAGTGAAGTGTAACTTTCTTACTTGAGGGGAAAAGGCTTAAGAAGGCTTATCCAAAAGACACACAAGATTTCTCAAACATCAAAGAACTCTTAAAAAGCAATGTGTTGATGAATAAAATGCAATGAATCATAAAATTTGCTTGAGTCTTATTTGAAATGCATGTAGATTTTAAAAGGGCAAGGTGACTGAAATAATGTATTTTTGTTAGCTTCACGTGAAAATACATGACAAATACAGAGCACATTTAAATTGAGTTCTCAAATACATTCTTATTACCCAAAATAACCCTGTTCATTTTTTGCTTCAGGTAATTTGCAGCCCACACATGAGCTAGAAAATTTTAGCTATTGATTTAATAAGCACAACCTTTGAACTTGTGGGGTTTTAAAATTATTTTGAAAAATTATTAAAGAAGTTTATTTGAAAAAGTCAAATCAGCCATTTAACATCACCACTATATAATTCCTACCAAACTGTCCAGTCTCCTTTTGTGTAGCATCTGCTCTAGATAATTTTGCTTTTAAGAATTTTTTATGCAGTAATTGAATTACGTGTTCATTTGGACCAGGTTATCTCTGGTGCATTTGTGGAGAGAGATTTTTCTTTCAGCCTCTTTCCTGGAACAGCCAAGCCCAGTTTCTAGCTCTGTTGTCCACATCCATGTATTTTTTATATCGTTAACAAGGTTTCAGGTTTTCAGTGGGGCAGAAATTGTCCATTTTCCCAGCTCTTCATTCAGAGCAGAATAGAGATACTATTGAAAAGCTCTTTGGCAAGGCTGAGAAGTAGAGTTGCTTCTACTCTTTGAACTTATGTTTTCAGTGGACCATGGTCTTATTCTTTTGTACTGATATTATAAAAGAAGCCAATAAATTCTTCTGTTATAGACCTGCTATATAATGATTTTTTTCCACTCTAAAAAGTTCATGTTTTTGGTGTCAGACATTTACATCTTTAACTTTCCTTACCAGTGTCTTACCATTTTAGAGGTATTTGTGGATTGCATAAAGATTTTTTTTTCTCTTAAAATAGAGTTCTTAATTTCTTCATTTAAAAAAAAAATAGGACATAGATAGAAGTACCACCTTGCAATTTTTTCTTTCCTGTGTACTAAGACTCTTCAATTTCATCTGGTATCTACAGATGGAATACTTTTTGCTAGTTTCTTCATTTATTTGGTGAATTCTTCAAAAACCAAAGAATTTTGAAAGGTTTGATTTTTCATATTTTTCTTTTAACGCCTCAAATATTCTTGTTCACTTTATTGTGTGTGCCTGATTATTTTCTAGAAAATCTATTTCATTCAGTTCAGTTTAATTTTAAATAAAGTAAAATCAATATGCTAACAAGACACTGTGCTTTTAGCACTTCAAACTCTGCTGAACGCAATTTCTGCAGAGATAATTTAAGGAAAGAGTTTTGAAAATTGAAAAAAATTTTGGCATATATAATTTTTAGGTATAGTGTATATGTTAAATTCTTCGTAAGTTGAATGTTATTACTATTACAATGCCAGTTCAAATTCGACTTATTCTATACATAAGCCAAAGTTTGAATTGACATTTTTATAAATATTCTTATTGTGGTAATTGTGAGATTATCTATAAATGTCTCCTTTGTATTTAATTTTGTCAACCATAAGCAAAGATTTTGTTCATTAACTGGGCTTATAAAGTATTACTCACATCCTTTTATTCCTGATAATTGCTGATCATTAGAGGTGCTTAAATTAGCTGCAAAATTAGTAATTTTCTATTTATATTTCCCACACTTCACAGTAAATGAATAAGCTTGAATTTAGCTGAATTTCAGATTTCAGTAATGAAAAATTTTTAATGATCACCAGATAAAGTAAAAAAAAAATAATAAGGGAAATGATATGTAGACTTTCAGAAAAGCAAGCATGAAATACATTTATGTAAATGCCAGTGCTATGATGAGAACTACATAATCATGAAGTTAGCAGGGAAATTAATGATAATAAAATTCAATCCCTTCATTTAACCAGTAATGAAAATTATGCCTGAGAGTTTTAACAACTGCCCATGATCACACAAATACCTACAGGTTAAACTAGCCTAAAATTCAGGTCTCTAGCCTCTGGATGCTTTTGTTGTACTTTTCCTACTTCCACTAAGTGTTCTAGAAATTGAAACTAGAAAATGAGAAATTTAACTAATCAGAGAGTATGTGCTACTTCCTATCCTTACATTATAATTTCTCTTATAATGGCCTACAGCCAAGTTGCAAAGGAACAATGCTTGGAAATCATTTCAAGCTTAGAGAGCCTTCAATGTATATCATACATGTCAGTATATCTCATATTGACATGATGGTGATTTTAATGTATATATGCTTACTCTGCTCATCATAAATCTTTGGAGACACCTCCGTTATATTCAGAAGTTTACTCTTCAATGACACTGGACTACATTTAGCTCTGGGGCTCAACTGAAATGGAATTTCTATATTGAATCAAACAGAATCAGCCTTTTCCATGATTCTAGGGCAAAGTAGTTCTCCTCCACGACTCAGGTAGTTTAATATACTGCTCACACCAACTGTGTAACCTGTTTGACGCCTCTGAGCTCTAATTGCGTGCTGAATCAATATAACTCAATAGCAATGATAAATAGTTGCCTCAGAATCATGAGTCTGAAACAGAGGATTTCGTGATCTCTTTCAGTTCTAGGATTCCCTAATAGTGTTCCAGGTTTTAGGATCATACTTGCCACCATATGTAGTAGGACATGTCACAGGTTGAATATATCGCAGGATCAGATACACTCCAAGGAATTTTGCATTTTTTTTTCACTGCAAAAAAATTGAAATTTTAACTCTCAGTCAAATTAATTTGATTTAATTCAAATTAAAGGCTGAGTTCTTAAGGGCTTTCACTGAAGTATAATACGACATAAAAAAGTGCACATATTATAAATATACTCCTCAATGGATTTTCCCAAACTGTGTGACCAGTGCCCAGATCAAGAACTACTCTCCAGAAGCTGGCCTTGTGCCCCTTCTAGCTACTAACACCCCTTCCTCCAAATCGGAAATCACTTTCCTGAATCTTAGCACCATAGACTGGTTTTGCATCTTTTATATGCGATATAAATAGACACATGTATCCTTTTATTCTTTCATTTCTGGGTTCTTTTGTTTGACATTTTGTTTTTGAGATTTCATCTATGGTTTTGCACGTTAAAGGTAGCTCATTCATTCTCATTGCTCTGTGGTATTCCACTGCGTGACTATATCATAATATATTTATCCTTGCCCTGCTAGTGGACTTTTGATAATTTCCAATTTTAGACTATTATTGACAGTGATATTGTGAATATTCTAATCTACGATTTTGGAGAGCACATGCCTACGTTTCAATCAGATACATACTTTGGAGTTAAAATGCTCAATTAGGGGAACATTAAGTTCAGCTTTAGGGCTTACTGACAAATAAAATTCCAAAGTGGTCATACGTATTTACACTCTCACTATACCGGTGTTTGCAGTTGGGTCAAGGACGTGTTTTTGCAGCACATTGTGGATTTAAACTTGTGTTTCCTGGGCTATTGAAGTTGAGCATGTTTTCAAGTTGATTTGATTACTTGTTTTGTCACAATTATCTTCAGTTCTTTTGCCAGCTTTTGCACTGGTCATCTGTATTTTTCATATTGGTTTATAGGAATCTTTTATATATTCTAGACAGGAATTTTTTGTCAGGTGGATGTTTTGCAAACATACTTTCCCACTTACACATTATCTTCTCACTTATGGTGTCTTCTGATGAACAGAAAGTTCCTCATTTTTAGGATTTCACTTTATCAATTTATTTATTTTATGGTTACTTAAATCTAAACCAAGAATCTATTAAGAGAGGGTGAAAAGCTGAAGGAGAGGAGGAAAATGCATTTAAAAAAAAAAAAGAAGAAGGTATTTTATTTTTGAGTTTAACAATCAATGAGCTGTCATTGAAGAGCCTAGGCTGAATGTTTGTTACATTAGTAAATACCATTAAAATTTTAAAACACCTGCTTTCCAGACCACTACAGAAGATAAAAAGCAAAGAAAACACAGTGCAAAGACAGTGAAGATTAGATAGAAAATGAATGAATTAAAAATGATGGAATAGGAGTTCCCACTTTGGCCGAGTGGGTTAATGATCCCCCTTGTCTCTGTGACATTGCCAGTTCGATCCTCCACCTGGCCCAGTGGGTTAAAAGATCCAGAGTTGCCAGGGCTGTGGCGTTGGTCAGAGTTGCAGCTAGGGGGCCCTGGTCAAGAAATTCCCATATGCTGCAAGCATCGCTGGAAAAGGCCTGGCGGGGGCGGCAGCTGGGGGATGAAGATGCAAACCAAGATTACAGAGTTAGGATAAAGCTTGATGTTTAAGAGTCCCTTTTAGGAGTTCCCGTTGTGGCTCAGTGGTTAACGAATCCAACTAGGAACCATGAGGTTGCGCGTTCGATCCCTGGCCTTGCTCAGTGGGTTAAGGATCCCGCGTTGCCCTGAGCTGTGGTGTAGGTTGCAGACGCGGCTCGGATCTGGCGTTGCTGTGGCTGTGGCGAAGGCCGGCGGCTACAGCTCCTGTTAGACCCCTAGCCTGGGAACCTCCATATGCCGCGCGCGGGTGAGGCCCTAGATAAGGCAAAAAGACCAAAAAAAAAAAAAAAAGAGTGCTTTTAAGAGTTCTCTTGGGGCACAGCACTTTGAGTATCTGGTATTGTCATTGCAGCGTCCTGGATTGCTGCTGCGGTCCAGGTTGATCCCGGGAATTTTCACATGCCACAGGCATGGAAAAAATAAAAACAAATATAAAAGCGCAAAGCGTAACGTTGAGTGCTCTAGCAGGGAGAAAGGATAGGTATAATCTGACAGTCTGTGTAGGGGGATCTTCACATCCACGGAAGAGCAACAGGAGGCGCAGAACACGGGGAGGGAAACGAAAAACGCATCACTGTCTGAACTGGAAGTGGAAACTGACTATCTGAAACTCGGTACTCCACACAAACTCTACTTCTTCGGGTCTTCATATCTGTGTGTTTTTCCATCCCTCTTGAAATGTAATTTCATCAGAGTCTAGAAGCTCCACCTTCTTTTATGTATACTAACTTAATAAAAGCTCGTCCTTTTAGTCATTCATCTTCCAGTTCTCAGACCAGATTTCACTCTTCTCGTGCCTGAATATCTGCAAAGAGCAAGCATCAACTTCAAAGCGAGGAGTCTCTTCTATAAAAGGCAAGCAGGTCTTCTGAGGCTAAGAGCTTGACACCCGGTGATCATTTTAAACAAAGATGCTTCCCCAGTTCCTGTATTTCTATGTTTTCTTAAAAGTTATATCTCAGGTTTTAGCAAAGGCAAGACAGGAAGAATAGCCTCTAAATAAAGATAAAACCACTATAGAAATAAAGTTTTCACACAGGAATTTTTAGATCCCTTAGAGATAACAATGGACCTTTTAAAAATGTCCCTGTATCCTGTTCAGAATTGCTCTGTGTACATAACGATTTTGAGCTTTCCGAATTGGACCCTTAAATGTTTGTTTACATTCTCCTGTATTTATGATTTTTGTTTGATATTACTTTATCAAAAATGTAGATGTTAATGAGAACACATCTTTATTAAGAGAAAATATTGCTTTATTTGAGTATATGTTAAATTGTTGAAAGCATCACAGTTACATTTTTTTTCTTTTTTTTTCTTTTTATGGACACACCCTGTGGCATATGGAAGTTCCCAGGCCAGGGTTCAAATTGGAACTGCAATTGAGGCTATGCCACAGCTTGGAGGAACACCGGATCCCCAATCCACTGAGCGATGCCAGGGACTGAATCCTCGTCCTCAAGGAGATAACACTGGGTTTTTAACCCTGCTGAGTCACGATGGGAACGCCACAGTTGCCTTTTTTAAAGATTTTATGATCAGATGTTGGTAACTTGTAACGATCTAAACAACATGTTTGTTTCAAAATTTTTAAAATACATTTTTTTCTACTAACAAAGATTCTTATAATGACTTCATGCTTACATGACTTTTAATTACTATTAAAGATGTAAATTTACATCATATTCTAAAATTCTAGAGCCAATATTACCATATTTGAAATTCCAGTAAAAGATAAATGCAAATATTCTCAAAAATGATATGAAAAGAGTTGAAACACTAAAATTCCAACTATTTAGAATTCTAAAATTATGTATCAATAATTCTTTCTATTCTGTGTATGTAAACTTCTCATGACCTAATAATACTGGCATTATTTTTCAACAATATATCACCAGTTTGATCATAGTCTGGTCATATTAGATTAAGTCAGCAAATACTTTTATATGATTAGTTCATATAAAAAGTGTAAAAATCTCTCCAAAATATAAAGTCCACTGCATATTTGTGCTACCATCTACCCAAGTTCAAACTATCCTTATAAATGCTGTCATTGCTTTCAAACTTAAATGTGAAGTCTGTAATTGTAATACTTGAAACATCATAGTTCCAATTTATTATCTTGAGATAGTATTGGATTTATATATGAATTCCACTTCAAGATTTTTATCTCAAAGCACTTTGCTAGCATATTATTCTATTACGGCATTCATTTTTTGATCCATTTATCTACCCTGCCTACTTTAATTAAACCATCATCGCACTCTGATGTTTCTGCTAATTTTGGATGATGGATCCATCATCGTTTGTTTATAAAAGCTGATTGGAAACAGGCATTCGTTATGTCATGCCCGATAATCTGTTCCCTTCATTATCACAGGGCACTTGCTTTAGTTGCATCTCTGTTATCATCAAGTTTTTATAAATATTGTGCTCTCTCTTGATTGATTTTTGTCAGCAGCATGGTTTTTAGACTTGCAGTCACCAAACTCTTGTCATTTGTGCTGTCTTACAAAATGATCTCCTAATATACAGAAAATTATGTTTTCAAGAAAACCTACATCTCAGTCATTTCTTTAATAAATCTTTGATCCTCAGATACGCTATTTGGGTAAATTAACAAATAAGCTGTTATTCCCAGCATGCATTGCATTCAACGAGTACAATCAGCTTCTCTAATGAATTGCCTTTCATTTGTTGCCTTGTTGAAATCTAGTTATTTTGCAAACCTCAATTCTTTACATCAAAGCAAATTCCACTGTGGAAAACAAATTCCTACATACAGTTGTGAGAATTTAAAAAAAGGAGACATGTTAATTTTTAAAATAGATCTTTGAGTTGACTCTCATTCCGGGAAGTGTATTGGAGAGGCAGGTGAAAGGAATAATTGAGCTGTGATTTTCTTAGTTCTCTCTTTCAGTTAAAACAAAATTGATATTGATTGTTTTGAATGATACAGGAGAAAAACAGTCGAAATCTGTAGAGTTTGCATAAGATAAAAGAGAAGTAAGAACTTGCCTTTCCTTTTTAACCATGTCAATATATCAAAATTGGGCCTAGGTAAACACATGCAGAATTACTGAAATAACCATCATCACAAGAATTATGAGACCTTTATAGCATTAAGTCTGTGTTTTGAGCTTCATATGTGATGCTTGAGTCTCCACATTTACAAAACCTGTTCATTCAATTTACAGTTTTTAGAAATTTGAAAGATATCTGACTCACACTTTATATCATTTTATTTGAGAAACAAACTTTGTATGGCCAAAGAAACACAAGCTTTAAGGAGTTCCATCGTGGCTGAGCAGTGACAAACCAGACCATGAGGAGATATGGGTTCGATCTCTGACCTCGATCAGTGGATTAAGAATTGCCATGAGCTGCGGTGTAGGCTGCAGAGGCAGCTCAGATCCTGAGTTGCTGTGGCTGTGGCTGTGGCTGTGGCCAGCAGGTGTAACTCTGATTTGACCCCTAGCCTGGGAATTTCCATTCGCCGGAGGTGCGGTCCTAAAAAGCAAAAAAAAGCAAACAAAAAAGCAAGTTTCCAATTCTAAAATATCAATCTGCAATCTGTGAATATTGCAATCAGAATCACTAAAATTATTATCCCACACATTTATAGAATATCAGCTATGTGAGCACTTGTGCTGGGCATTGTATAAAATAAATTACTGATGATTTAACTTACTAATTATTATAAATTATCTAATATCTTATTCTAACTCATGAGAATAACCAGAGCTTTATGCAGAGAGAGGGGGTTTACAAGCCACAAAATGAAACAAAACAAAAAAACCCAAACTACCACAACAACAAAAAAACAGCAGTGCAACCTCTTTTCTATACTTTAGAAACTGCTAACATTATGACTTCTTTTTCTGGCCAAAGCTTGACATAAATTCATAATCCCAAACATACAAAGAGGTTCACATTACCCAACCGTATAGGCATTAATATTTTATAATGTTTCCTTCAGATCACTGTTTTAGGAAATAAAGCTTCACAATTTAAGGCCCACTGTCTTGTCCTTTGCCTCTCAAGCAGTCCTCATCCATAATATTTATCTGCAGTCAGTAAGACTTGCATGCATATTTGATATTTTTATCAAATCTATCATATCTATAATTATCTATAATTATAACAAATACTGTCTTTTCAATTTCTGTTTATTCTGTAGTTTGTATTCATCATGATAACGGCTTCGTTCACTCTTTTACATGTTATATATTATTTAAGTGTCTGATTGAATCATATTTTTGTATATTCAACTCTTTTTTGAGGGACAGACAGGTTGTTCTTACATATTTGCTATTAGAAAACTATGATTTCAAGACCTTTCTTGTACGTATTTGAAAGTTTCTCTATGGAAAGTGCTAGAAGTAACATTTTTGAGTTTTAGGCTCAAGGAATATTCAACTCAATATCATATTTCTTGACTCAAGTTCTCTCAACATGAGTTACTTTTTCTTCATTTCATTGTCAAATACGGTATTATTAGATTTTTAAAAAGTTTTTTTCCAATTTGATGTGTATGATATGGTATATAATATTTGCTTAAATTTGCATTATCCAGACTGTCAGGGAAGCCAGGCATTTAACTGTATTTATTG
Organism: Catagonus wagneri; assembly: GCA_004024745.2. Taxonomy (NCBI): domain Eukaryota; kingdom Metazoa; phylum Chordata; class Mammalia; order Artiodactyla; family Tayassuidae; genus Catagonus; species Catagonus wagneri. Next base: position 19,234,747 of record PVHT020004944.1, read on the forward strand.
ACCTTTATGCTTCCTTTCCCATGAATTGTACTTTCATCTTCATTATCCCTTTTCCCATGAGGTCATATTATTTTTTCTTTTTTCACCTGCACCCACGGCATATGGAAGTTCCCAGACCAGGGATCAAATCTGACATAGATCACAGCTGTGGCAATGCCAGATTCTTAACCTACTGAGCCCAGCAGGTATTGCACCTGCACTACCTACCTCAGGGACAACAATGAATCCTTAAATGGCTATGCCATAGAGTGGTCTTTGAGGTCATCATGTTTGTACCAGTTTGTAGGGGCCCTTCATGTAGTCTCTGCACCAACCTCTTAGCTTTTTTTTTTTTTGTCTTTTTGTCTTTTTAGGGCCGCACCCGCAGCATATGGAGGTTCCCAGGCTAGGGGTCAAATCAGAGCTGTAGTCGCCGGCCTTCGCCACAGCCACAGCAACGTGGGATCCGAGCCGCGTCTGCGACCGACACCACAGCTCACGGCAATGCCAGATCCTTAACCCACTTAGTGATGCCAGGGATCGGATCCTTAATCCACTTAGTGATGCCAGGGATCAAACCCGCAACCTCTAGTCGGATTCGTTAACCACTGAGCAACAAAGGGAACTCCAACCTCTTAGCATTTTATACTAAGTGCAAGTGTTTTCTCCTCATTGGTCACATTTTCACATTGTGTTATCTTTTGTCATGTAGGTCCTCTCTCACCTGTTACTTAGGGGATCTGTTAAAAAATAGGAATACACGGGGAGTACCGTCATGGCTCAGGGGTTAATGAATCTGACTAGCATTCATGAGGAACCAGGTTCAATCCCTGGCCTTGCTCAGTGGGTTAAGGATCTGGCGTTGCCGTGAGCTGTGGTGTAGGTCGCAGATGCGGCTCAGATCCTGCGTTGCTGTGGCTGTGGTGCAGGTCGGCAGTTATAGCTCTGATTCAAGCCCTAGCCTGGGAACATCCATATGCCGTGGATGTGGCCCTAAGAAAAGAAAAAAAAAGGAATACAGATTTATTGTTTTCCCCTCAATGGCTTAGGGACTGTCTCTTTTGAGTTCCAAAGCATGACATGTTCTTTCCTGTCACTAAAGCTTTATCCAACAAGTATGTCCACCTTTGTCACCTGGTTAGAGTTCTTCTCTGTTTAGTGACCTCCAAAAAGGTTCTACATCTGAGGAAAGTCATCATACTTATTTCAAAGTATTTTGGCACTGTGTTTTTGTTCCTTTTTCTGTGTGTTTCGTCAAGGTAAATCCACCTTGTTCACTGTTGTGTTGCAGAATATAGCATAAAAACTTATACAAAAGAGATTCTACACACACACACACACACACACACACACACACACACACGTGCACACTGAATTAATTAAATCGTGACCCTGGAATCAGTAGATGACCACAGGGATCCAGAGATATAAATTTCTCACGTTTAAAATAACCACATGTTTCTTTCTTTTTTCTTTCTTTTTTTTTTTTTT
>PVHT020004944.1:19243828-19305964 GCA_004024745.2 Catagonus wagneri
GAGCTTATAATATATATCATAGTAAACATTAAAACAAGAGCATAAAGGTCTGGAAGGAAGGGATGGAAGTATGTGATTGAAAGTTTCTCATAACAGAGTTGAAATGACATAAGATCACTTGTAGACAGACTGCGATAAGTTAAAGAAAACACTAAAATTATACACACATGCACACACAAAGAGTTACAGCTCATCAGCCAAAATTGATAATTAGTGAGATCATAAATATATTAGAATAATCTGAAGGAAACCAGAAGGATGGGGAAAAAAGGAACTAAGAACAGATAGGACAAATAGAAACAAAATATCAGTGTGATAGATATAAACTCAATCAGATCAAAACTCATGTTAAGTGACCTTACCACAGACACAAAACAAGTAACTATGAGGTGATCAGTTAATTAACCTGATTGTTGTAGTTATTTCACAATATATATGTATATTAAATCATCACATTTTTATACCTTAAATATATAGTTTTAATTTGTCAATTATACCTCAATATAACTAGAAAAAATTTGAATCACACCTAACTGCAAATAGTATGAATACATCAACTCTAAGGTATGAAGTATTCAAGTGTATGAAAAGATCCAACTATATGCTGTCTATAAGAAAGCATATACTTTTAAAGACAGATGGCCTAACAGAAAAATAGCTGCAAAAACAAATAACATGTTCACATTTTTTTAAACTGGAGCTGCTATTTAAATATCAGTGAAATTTAACGTTCAGACAAAAGAATATTAAGATGGCTGATGGTCAACAGACACTTATAAAAGGGTCAATTCATCTGGAGAACACAACAACCTTCTACACTATGCATCTAATAACAGAGCTTCAAAATACATAAAATAAAAATTGATAAAATTCCCATAGACAATAAGAGAAATAAACAACTTCACTATCATAGTCTGTTATTTAAATAGGGTTCTCTCAACTATTGGTTGAATAAATAAACAGAAAAATCAATAAAGATTCAGAAATCTTGACCAGCAATAGACAGGTTCACCTAATTTACAGACATTTATAAACCACCCCAACAAATAAAAGCATATATTTTTTTCAAGTGCACATGGAACATTTATGAAGATGGAACAGATTCTGAGTCATAAACAAGTATCTACGAATTTGTAAAGGTTTAACTCATACAAAGCATATTCTCTGATCACAATGAAGTTAAATTACTAATCAAAGTAACTTAAAATCTTCAAATACTTATAAAGTATATAACACTATTATATAATCTATAGTAAAGTAGAAAACAGAAAAAATATTTTGAATTAAATGAAAATGACAAGAGAAGATATCAAAACTTGAAAGATGCAGCCAAAGCAGTAAATGGCTATATTAGCTACAAAATTATATAGAAAGTTATATTAGCAAAGAAGACATGTCTCAACTCAAAGATCTTGTCTTCCACTTAAAAAATGCTAGCAAAAGTAAAGCAAATTAAACTAAAAATAGGAAAGAAAATATGAAAAATCAGAGCCAAACTGTGAAATATGTGAGAAAAAAGATAGCAAAATAAATCAATGAAACCAAAAGCTGTTTCTCTCAGAAACTTAGACAAATTGAGAAAAATATGCTCTACTTATTGATAAAACGAGAGCACACCCGTTATGATATCAGGGACAAAAATGTTGATGTCTGGAGTTCCCATCATGGCTCAACAGTTAATGAATCTGACTAGCATCCGTGAGGATGCAGGTTTGATCCCTGGCCTTGCTCAGAGGATTAAGTGTCTGGCATTGCTGTGAGCTGTGGTGTAGTTTGCTGGCACAGCTCAGATCCCATGTTGCTGTGGCTGTGGTGTAGGCCAGCAGCTACAGCTCCAATTTGACCCCTAGCCTGGGAAACTCCATATGCTGCAGGTGCGGCCCTAAAAAGCAAAAAGAAAAAAAAGAAAGAAAGAAAAAAAGAAGGTGATGTGCCTACTGAGTCTTAAAAAAGAAGAGTAGAGAATACCATGAACAACTTATGACAGTAAATTTGACAATGTAGGTGAAACTGACAAAATTATTTGAAAGACAGAAATAACCAAAGCTCAAAAGGAAACAGATTCTATCTATATATTCTCATATCTCCTTAAAATATTAAATTTGTAATTAAATTTGATAGTAAAGTTGTAGTTTTCTTCTCCCAAGAGGAAAACTTCAGGCTAGTTTCCCTCACAAGCACAGTACAAAAAAATTGACAAAAATTTTAGCAAAGTGGCTTAAGAGGATAATGCATCTTAAGCAAGTGGGATTTATTCCAGAAATGCAACATTTTTTTAAACATTGAAAAAATACTATTGATTTTCAACAAGGATGGAATGCAATCAAGTGAAGGAAGGATAATGTTTTCAACAAATTTACTGGAAAAAATTAATATTTGTATTTTAAAAAAGAAAAAATAAACCTTTGAGCTATGACTTGTATTATATCCAAAAATTCATTTAAAATGAATCATAGACCAAAATGCAAAACCTAAAACTATAAAACTTCCAAGAGAAAATAAGCATAACGTAAAATTGTGACCTTGGGTTAGGCAAAGATTTCTTAGATATAAAACCAAGAACATAATACATAAAGTAAAAGATACGTAAGGTGAAAATTAAGGACTTATGTCCTTTGAAATGCAATATCAGGAGAATGGAAAGATAATCTACGGTCTGGGAGAAATTATTTGTAAATCCTACATCTGATAAAGGACTTATCTGAAATATGTAAAGAATTCTCAAAATTCGATAAGAAACCAAGCAACCCCAATTTTTTTTTTAAATGGGCAAAATATTTAAACAACTACTTTATTTAAAAAGATACTGTGCTATATTTATAAGCACACAGAAAACATGTTCAGTAACATTAGTCATTAGTGAAATCCAAATTAAAACCTTAGCTCAATACTTCACATCTTTTAGAAAGTCTAAGTTTACAAAAATGAAACTGCCTGTGGCTAGTGTTAACCAAGATGTAGAAGAGGTGGAGGTCTCATACACTGCAGGGGGTTATGTTAAATGGTTAATGGTTCAACCACTTGGGAAAACAATTTGATAATATCTTAAAATGTTAAACACAGAGTTATCATATGATTTATTCTATTCCTAAATATTTGACAAGGAAAATGAGAGTATATGTTCACATCAAGCTTATTCATAAGGGCACAAATTAATTTTCTTTGTAATGGCTGAAAAACTCAAGAAATAACCCAAATATCCATCAACAGGTGATTGGATAACAAACTGTGAGATGCATAGGATACAACTCAACAATGAAAAGGAGGAATATATAATGGACTATTACTCAGCCATAAAAAAGAATGAAATAATGCCTTTGGCAACACAGATGTACCTAGAGATTATCATACCAAGTGAAGTAAGCCAGAAAGAGAAAGACAAATAGCATATACCACTTATATGTGGAATCTAAAATATGACACAAATGAACTTATCTACAAAAAAGAAGTAGACTCACACGGAGTTCCTGTCATGGCTCAGTAGTAACAAACCTGACTAGTATCCATGGGGATGCAGGTTCGATCCCTGGCCTCACTCAGTGTGTTAAGGATAGGCATTGCCATGAGCTGTGGTGTAGGTCACTGAAGCAGCTAGGATCCCACATTGCTATGACTATGGTGCAGGCTAGAAGCTATACCTCTGATTAGACCCCTAGCCTGGGAATTTTCACATATGGTAGGTGTGGCCCTAAAAAAAATAATAGAAAAGAAAAGAAATAGAAATAGACTCACAGACATAGAGTAGAGCCCTGTGGTTGCCAAAGAGGAGGGAGTGTGGAAGACATGAAGTGGGGGTTTGGGGTTAGCAGATGCAAACTATCATATTTAGGATGGATAAACAACAAGTTCCTACTTATAGCATAGGGGATTATATTCAATATTCTCTAATAAACTATACTGGAAAAAAATATAAAATATATATGTGCATACAGAGAGTAGCAGGGAATAAAATAAGATTGGATGCAATACGATTGAGGGAGAACATTGCTGTAGTACATGCAGGAAAGGATGACTGCTTCAACCACAGTGAAAGCATGGAGACGAGAGTTTGGATTCATCAACATTTGGAGACTCTACAAATAATCAGTCACTGTTAATGGAGAAAATGAAGGAAGACTTGCTACCACCTCACATTTGCTTTGGACTTTCAAGTGAATTGTGGTGCCATTCATTTAGTTAGAGAAGTGAGAACAAACAGCAGGTTCAGAGGAAAAGAAAAGGAGTTCAGTTTTAACGCTAACTTTGATTCCCTTTGGGGGGATATCTATATGGACATAATTCAGTAAGCAAGATTCTAGGTAAATCTTAGAGCTCCTAGAACTCGGTGAAACTCTGACGTGTCATGTTAGAAATTTCCCTTACTCCTATGGACAGTATTTGTATTCCAGTAAAATAAATCATAGTAACCATTTATTGAGCACTTTATGATAATTATTTGGCTATGCATTTCAGATAGGAGTTTGCACCTCCACTCAGTGGGTTAAGAATGCAACTGCAGCGGCTCTGGTCACTGCAGAAACTCAGGTTTAATCCCCAGCCGGGCACAGTGAGTATTACTACTGCTGCGGTGTAGTTTGCAACTATGGTTGGGATTCAATCCCTGGACTGTGAATTTCCACATGCCATGAGTACAGCCATTAAACAAAACAAAACAAAACGAAAAAGCGAAAAGAAACCACTTCGAATTTCAAGTGCACTATGCTATGTAATCCTCATGGCAATTCTATGTTGGTATCTTATATTTGTGTGATTTATGAATAAAGGGGGTTTAGAGAGGTTATTTAAGCTGTCCTCAAACACTTTGTAGTATAGTTGAATTTCAATAAACCAATGGTTTTATCAGCTGTACAGAACTAGAACGTTATACTTTAAAGGTCTTCTTAGAAAAGTAGAGTGCGGCTGCTTTCCTAACTTACCCGTGCAGATAGCCTCTAACGAGCCTATGAGAAAAAATAACCCCTGAAGAAAAATACTTCTTGTTTTCAGAAAATATAGAAAAACAAAGGTAAGGGTAATCATAAGATGCATTCAATATCCAGGTGTAGGTCACCACAAGGCAATCACATTTCTCCTAATCCTCTCATTTATCCATATTTTGTGCTTTAAGTTCTCTGATTTGTTCTGACCATTTTGCTTGGCTGATGTCACATCTAAGTCCAACCCTTTTGCCTCATGGAAAGTAATGACTCAGCAATTTGGCGCTTTTACAAGACACTTAGAGCCCTAGTATCTAAGTCTTTTGAGCTGTGTGATCTTAGGCAAGTCACTTAATCTCTCTGAGCAGTGTTCTCATAAGTTAACTGAAATGACATAGCCAAGATATTTACTTCAGCAGAATCTACTTAGAAAATATATATTAAGGAGTTCCCGTCATGGCTCAGTGGTTAACGAATCTGACTAGGAACCATGAGGTTGCGGGTTCGATCCCTGGCCTTGCTCAGTGGGTTAAGGATCCGGTGTTGCCGTGAGCTGTGGTGTAAGTCACAGACGCGGCTAGGATCCCGCGTTGCTGTGGCTGTGGCGAAGGCCGGTGGCTACAGTTCCGATTAGACCCCTAACCTGGGAACCTCCAAATGCCATGAGCGTAGCCCCAGAAAAGGCAAAAAGACAAAAAAAAAAGTATACATATATATATGTGTGTGTATATATATATATATATATATATATATATATATACACACACACACATTGAAAACTATGAACAAGTATGCAATTTTAAGAAAGTACTGTAAACTTTTGTTTGTTTCTTCCTCTATATTGTCTTGGTGACTTTCTATGTTTTCAAGGACAGACAGGAGACAAAATTATCTGGTGCAATTTATTCCCTAAACTTTGTTTTTCCTTGAAAAGACTGATAAATTGCCTGTACTTTACAAAACAAAGAAAATACTATTTTCTTTTTTCTACTAAATTGCATAGCTTCCATCTTTCAAAGTATTGCTCAAAATCCAGTTATCAGTCTATCTTCGAAGTTAACTTTCTTGCATAAAAATGAACCCAATACATTGTCCCATAAAATGCAAAGACTGGTATAGTTCTTTATATGCATTATTGCTATTTGGGGCAATAAAGTGTAATGCTAAGCTCTTGAACTCTTGAGTTACAGACCTGGGTTCAGATATCAGCTCCATTTATTAGTGATATAATTCTGGTCAAATGACATCACCCTAAGCCTCCATTCCTTTGTCTGTAAAATGGAGCTAATCATAACACGCGACTTATAAAATCCTAAAGATTAAATAAGATATATAACATCAAACAATTATTATGGTAACTTCCATAAATGAGAATTCAATAAATATCATAGAGTTTTATTCATTAACGTAGGAGGTGTTACCAAGTCGAAGCTCATACTGCTCGCCCCACAACAGGTCATTAATTGAGAGATGAAGTGCTAGGAATAGTGACTGTATTTGGAAAGCCAGCAGACCGGCGTCCCACAGAACCACCTTACCCAAGTTAAATTCAGGCTTCTTTTGTACTAAAATGGAAGGGGATGTGGCTAGCTGTTGCAAATTTCTTGGTGCCAGCCAGACCCTGGAGGGGAGGTAATAAGCTTTTGGTCTTGCAGCTATTCAGCTAGGTCTGGTCATGGTGTTACTGTCCACCTCCAATAGGACAAACATTAGTCTCTATTCTGCAACTTTTTATCTATGTCTGTTCTGCAACTTTTTATCTATGTTTTAAAAATGTTATACTTTAAAGGTCAAGCCTGGGAATCACAGTTTTGAGAATGGCTACCCATGTATATTTCAAGCTATAGGAAACATTATTTGCAGTGGTGCAGAGCCAGCATGACTAAACCCAGGCAACAAAGCACAAGGGTTAGAGATAAAGGAATAGATCCACTATGGAGTCAGGGTTGTTCTCTGTTACATTGGCATGCATGGTATATGTATACAGCAAAATGCTAGCACAACGACATGTTTCTGTTTGCGTTTTTAAATCTTCACACTTTCTTCTTTCTCTTATCATCCTTAAAATCTATAATCCCACATCACCTGTCAGTGGTAAGTCTTCTTATTCTTGTGTCTATTTTTCTGTTAATAAATGAGTTTCCAGCCCCAAAAAAAAGGAAGCATTCTGTAATCAGTTCAGACTGTTTTTAAAATGGAACTCATTAGAAAGTAAAATTGTGCGTTATACCTCCATTAATACAGAGATATGTCTCTTTGGCCTTCCCAATGATTCTGAAACATCTGCGAATGATCTTCAAATTTTAGTTGATGTCCTTATGTTCCTCTGATTTCCGTGAACAGATAATAATTCCTTATGTTCTTTCGATTTGTTGTCACAACATTTAATGAATGTTGTAGAAGTTTTAGTAAATTTCATGGAATTGTGCTCTTGTAATTACGCAGCTATATTCCTGTAATCATTGTATAATTTGATCTTTTATACCTCATTTTTCCACAGTCAAATCTTTTTGTTCAATCACGTGGCCTCTGCTACCACATCCTCCCTTGGCCTTGCATGAACAGAAATTTTATTTGATGAGCATATTGATAGTGGATCTACTTCTTAGGACCAGATTCACCTCTACCAGGCTCATAACAACTAATCTATAACACTGGAGTGATGATTTACTAGTTTCCTAGGGAAACATAGCTATCACACATGTTCAAATGTTGGCATTAACATGACAATCACTGCCTCACACTATACGTAGGGAAGAGAAAATCAGATGCCACAGGGAAATTATTTTCATGGCTACAGAATGAATGTGAAATTTCATGAACAGAACATTCACACAGCACTGTAATCAAAGTTGGTTCAACAAGCAAGGGGAGTTCCCTTCGTGGCTCAGTGGTTAACGAATCTAAGAACCATGAGGTTGCGGGTTCGATCCCTGGCCTTGCTCAGTGGGTTAAGGATCCGGCGTTGCCGTGAGCTGTGGTGTAGGTTGCAGACGCGGCTCGGATCCCGCGTTGCTGTGGCTGTGGCGAAGGCCGGCAGCTACAGCTCCTTTTAGACCCCTAGCTGGGAACCTCCATATGCCGCGGGTGCGGCTCTACATAAAGGCAAAAAGACAAAAATAAATAAAAAATTAAAAAAAAATAAGCAAGGGATCAGAGCAAGGGAAGTTAGGGAAATCAGATGGTTAATAGAACCAGAGGAAAGGTCTTATCAATGGGACCTGAGTTTCCGAGTCCACTGATTAAGGTTTCTCCACCCAAGGATGGTGTTTTAATGAGTCATGCTAAAGAATTCTCCCTCTCCCTCCTCAGTGGATCCCCTTACCTATGGATGTATTCTCTCTTTAATTGTATTAAAATATTTGATTCAGGTTATAATAATCTCCTACTGGCAAATTTGCATTTTTCTGCTCTTTTCTGACACTTGCTGATTTTATTTTTTAACTCCATAAATAGTCTAAGTAAGACTTGGTTTGAAGATCATTTGAATTTTGGTAAAGATTCCAAACTCAAAGAAGTTTAAGCTAAGAATATTAGCTATCCCGTGGGGACGTTTTTTTCATAGAAAATTACACACCCACACATATACATACATGTTCTGGCATAAAAACAATCACTCAAAAACTGAATTGTAAATGGAACCCGATTTTATTTGGAGACATTTCTCTAAGTGTATTCCCACCTCTCTCTTTCCTTGATTCATTCTATGCCTATGGAAGTGGCTTTTTTTTAACCTTTTTTTTTTTTTTTTGGCTGCTCCCACTGCATGCGGAGCAGGCCAGGGACTAAACCCACACCCCAGCTGCAACCGGATCCACTGCAAAGACAACACTGAATCCCTAACCTGCTGCAAAAGTGGCCTTTTTGGATTGGTAAATTTTGAAAGAATAACTACTTAGGCTTACTCAGTACAGTGTTATTTTTCATCTTTTGGAGAGCAAACACGCCTCCATGTCTAAGACTTTGCTGGAACTGTCTAGAGGTGTGGGGGTGAGAGGCATGCCTAATTCTGGGGTTTGGTTTCAGAGAGCCCACTTTACTAACAGCTTCTGAATCCTGCCCTCGAAACTGCCGTGTATTTTTTTTTTTTAATCCTTATTTACTTCTCATTTCTCAACTTGCTCACAAATTGAGTGGGAGACGGGTATACAATTGCTAACGCCATCTCCCTGGGAAATCTCATATCTAAGGCATACAAAATTATTGGTAGTCTTAATCTAAGAGTTTATGGACTTCAGGCGACTTAATAGCAACTTTTGGATCAACAATTTAGTCTTCAGCCTAGAGAAGACACTACATTATTCGTTGAAAATGTTTTATAGGCCAGTGCACATATTTTTTTCTAAAACAGAGCAGTACAAAGCTTTCCTGGTGCCATTTTAAGCATGAATATGCTTCTGGGACCACGCAGGTCTGAAAGGATGTGTTTCCCTTCCAGAGACATTCCTAAGCCAGACACTGTAATTAATTCTTTGGGGGCACCTTCATAGAGAATGACTCTTGGGGCCATTTTCACTTCTACCACCAGCTTTTACATCAAAGGTGAGAGGTGTTTAGCTCCAAATTTCGATTGTTCTTACCTTTTCTCTCTGGGTCCACATTAGGTGGTGAGGCTGGGAACACAATCTTTCAGGACCCTCGTATGCAATTGCAGTTGAAGTACAAGAGAATCCTCTGCTTTTTAATGAGAAACCTTTTCCAAACTTGACAAAACAGAACTGCATGACCACTCGATTTGAGTCTTTATGAAGTAAATTTATTCCCAATCAATTCCCTCTGTTCACAGGTAGATTTAGCTTTTCATTAAGATTTGTTAGGATAGTGATATTCCGTGTTTGCTGAGTCTCTCAGTAAGATACTGAATTTATTGGCTACCTTTTCATCTTCTTTCAAGGCTGTTTAGCTTCAGCAAACAAATGTTTAAAAAGTCATTTTTTCACAGAGAGAACGATGTTGACTCCTTGTTAGAATTCTGATTACACAGTACACCCTTTAAATGTAAATTTCAAAAGTAGATACAGTTGCCAAAATCTTTCTCATTTAATTTGATTAAAGTATTCTCTCTCTCCCCTTTTTTTTTTTTTTAGTACTAATTCCTCCTCCTCAGATCTCTATGACATTCAGAGAGCTACCGTAAAGCTGGTCAAGTAGCTGCACAAATGTTTTGAGTGGCAACCCCACTGAAAGAGCATAATCAGGAAAATAATTGCTGAATATTCTCCTCTAGAACATTCTGTAAAGTGTGGGAGGAATTTGGAAATTGAGTCATAGACCTAGACTTTCCATATAGTGAAGAGTACTCTTGTTTATTATGGATCTCCATCAGGCAGGTAATAACCTATTTAACTTCCTTAAGTTAAATAATCTATCTTTTTTTTAGGGCCACGCCTATGGCATATAGAAGTTCCCAGGCTAGGGGTTGAATCAGAGCTATAGCTGCCAGTCTATGCTACAGCCACAGCAACATTGGATCCAAGCCACAGGTCATGGCAACACCGGATCCTTAACCCACTGAGCGGGGACAGGGATCGAACCCACGTCCTCATGGATGCTGGTCAGATTTGTTAACCGCTGAGCCTTGTCGGGAACCCCCAGATATTCTTTATAACACATTTTTTTTTCCTGGTTAAATTCAAACTACAAAGGTTGTGGTTAAAATCACTTTTGTCCTCATGGCTCCCCAGCTATCAATGCAGTTTGCTTGAAAGATACAGTTTTACCTGCTCTGTATTCATCCAGCCCTCCAGCTCTTGTATCCCAGTGCCTAACTGTGGCGTCCATCGAGTCAGATCTATTCAAGGGTTGGGCTATGTAGTAAAGACTGGAGCCCAGGAGTTCCCGCTGTGGCTCAGTAGGTTAAGAACCCAACTGCAGTGGCTCAGGGTCACTGCAGAGGCGAGGGTTCAGTCCTTGGCCTGGCCCAGCACAGTTGGTTAAAGAATCCAGCATTGCCATAGCTGCAGCATATGAATCCAGCATATGCCTGGGAACTTCCATATGCAGATGTGGCCATTAAAAAAAAAAAAGTCTTTAACTCAGAAAGTTGCAGGTCACTGGGCTTCCACTTCATGATTCCAGATATCCCTTAATTATCATCAGTTACAAATATCTCTTGTGCCCTCTGTTAGTATAACTTGGGGAAGTCATCTGTCTAAAAAGCACCAGAAAGGTAGGCTATCATGTGCAATATTGTTGTAACTTTAGACTGACCTTTCTAACAGAACAAGTAGATCATGTATGGTGATAAGAACTGTGAGTTTAAAAAGAAGGGAAGGAAATCTTTAAGGTAGGAGGACAGCATAAACGTCAGCTGGAGGGGAAGCTAGCAAGCTCCCTCTATATCACCTGGGTTGATCCTAAGACAGCTGGTTTTTGCCCTTTTTTTTTTTTTTTCCTCAGGAGTCTACTTCTTTCAGGCTCTTGGAAATCTTTGAGATAGTGCTGTCAGCAGCAGATGAGATGAAGATTTACAGCTGGTGTCAGTAGCATATTAATGCCTTTGCAGTCTGTCATGTCTTATGAGTTTCCACAGTGGCTCCACATAAATTTTGACTGAAGACATAAAAGGATGGAACAGTCGTTTGGGATACAGGAGATAAGACCCTTAAGTTAGACTGGGAAGGGAGAGAAAGGAGCAAAGGATGGGGCCCCATAGTAGTCATTATGGCTTCTTAGCGATTAGGATCTAAAGCAGTTTAATCTAAGAGAGTGCACGTTTCACGATGTCATCTGAAGCTATGGATGGATAATTCTTTGTTGTGTGGGGCTGTCCTGTGCACTGTAGGATTTTAAGGATCATCCCTGGCCTTTACCACTAGGTGTCAGTAGAACTCACTGCTCTGGTTGTGAAGATCAAAATGTCTCCAGACAGTAACCAAATACCTTCTTGGGTGGTCGGGGGCGGGGGAATCGTCTCTCCATTGGGAACCAATGAACTAAGGAAACTAGGGAAACGCAAGGACATCCCACTGAGTTTTGCGTCATTTTACTCTCTTTCTCGCTCCCCCCATATATATAACTATATAGATGAACTATTTTTAATTTTTATGATTATTTTTTAAATTGTGTCTTATAAGGTTAAAATACTTCTCGAAATATAAAAAAATTAACTTTTAGATTCAAATAATAAAGTCAGCCACAGTTGCAAAACCTCAGTCCATATGTTCTGGTTCTAAAAATTTTTTGGAAAGAATTTTCAGGCACTTTAGGAGGTTTTAACTTGTTTTTACAAAGTTTTAGGAAGAATAATTAACACATTTATAGTATCAGACAATTTATAAAGGACGGACTCTGGTTTTCTTATTTCATTTTAAACCTCACAATGCATTATTTCTGTTTTGTAGAAGAGGGTCTACTGACCTTGTCTTAGAGAATATAAAAGAATTCTGGAGGAGCCAGTAATCAAACTCGTGACTCTTGACTTTATAACCAGCCATTTTCAAACAGATTACTTGGCGCTTCTGCTGATGAATTTTAACCACAAGAGAAAATGTTCTCATTCCTAGAATGAGAAGGCTCAGAGAAAGGCGGAGATTGGGGTATCTGATTCAACATATCAGGTTAGATAGTTTTGCTGGGTATGTTTGCTGGTATCTTTTTAATTGTGGTGAAAAAATATATATAACATAAAAGTTATCATCTTGGCCATTTTTAAATGTAGAGTAGACTGAACTATATTCACATTGTTGTGCAACAGATCTCTAGAACTTTTTCATCTCACAAAATTGAAACCCTAGAGCCACTGAACATCAACTTTCATTCTCCCACTCCTCAGGCCCTGGAAACCGTAACTCTACTTTTTGTTTCAAAGAGTTTGGAGTTCCCATTGTGGCTCAGTGGAAACTAATCCAACTAGTATCCATAAGGATGCGGGTTTGATCGTTGGCCTCGCTCAGTGGGTCTGGGATCCAGTGTTGCTATGAGCTGTGGTGCAGGTCACATACATGGCTTAGATCCCACGTTGCTGTGGCTGTGGCATAGCCTGGCAGCTACATCTCCAATTCGACCCCTAGCCAGGGAACTTCCATGTGCCATGGGTGCGGCCCTAAAAAGAACACACACACACAAAAAAGAGTTTGAGCACTTTAGATACCTCTTATGAATGGAATTATTAAGTATCTGTTTATTTGTGACTGGCTTATTTCGCTCAGCAGAACGTCCTCAAATTGCCTCTGTGAGGTACCAAAGAGAGATTCTTTTCCTTCCTACGAATGGATAATATTCCATTGTGTATAAATAAATAAATAAATAAACATACACATCTGTAATCATTAATCCATTGATGGAAACTTGGGTGGTTTCCTTATCACGCCTATCATGATTAATGCTACAACAGACATGGGAGCACAAATACCTCTTCAAGATCCCCTTTTCAATTCTTTTGGATATATACTCAGAAGTAGGATTGCTAGATCACATGGTAATTCTCTTTTTAGATTTTTTGAGGAAACTCCTTACTGTTTGTCACAGCAGTTCTATCATTTTACATTCCTATCAACAGTGCACAAAACATCACACTTTTTTTCACATTCTTGTCAACAGTTACCACTTTGTTTTTTTGCCTCTTTTTTTTTGGCTCCCCCCCCCCAGCCACATACACACAATGGCCATCCTAACAGGTATAAGATCTAGACTCTTATTAGGCCTCAGGTCTTTGCTGGCTGTTGGCTACAGACACCAGTTCCTTGTGACATCAAACTCTACACAGAGCAGCTCAGAATGCAGCAGCTGGCTTTCCTCAAAGTGAGATCACAGCAGAAGGACAGAGACTGCTTAGGATGGAAGCCACAGCCCTTTTGTAACTGAATCTCATAATCACCTCCCATCACTTTGCCACATACTTTTGAGTGGAAAAGAGTCAAATGGTCCAGTCTCCTCGCAAGGTCAGGGAGTTATCTAGGTGAGTTTATACCTTGAGGCAGGATCATTGGGCACAAGTTCAGAGGCCCTAGCACACAAATCAATAGAAAATGAGTAGAGAAGAACAACTGCTGGCTAAATAAGTTAAATTTGGTTTTATGCTTTCTGGATCCTTTACTCCTAATGCCAGTCGGATAGTAACGGAATATAAATTGTTTTCGAGTGGAGCGTTTCCACTGCCTTTTATGATACCAAGTTTAGACGTGCAGGATTTTAAGAGGGATTCTTCCAGAGAAACAGCTCAGCACCAGCCAAGGCTAATGAGCGAACACCATGATACTATTTCTAGAAGTGTCACCTTTCTGACGATCTTTTTCTTTAAAATTCCCCTGGAGGTCTGCATTTACGTCCTTTGACTAGGAAATGTGCAGTAGCTCACTGCAGAAAGATGGAGTCCCGCAGGAGGAAAGCTTCTACAAGATATTATTTATTCTCTTCCTCCCTACTTATTCTAAAAGGAAGGGAAATTGAAATAGAGAAAGCTTTTCAACACAGCATGAATACAGAGCTTGTAACTGTCGTGTTACTTTTAGTTTAAGCTCAAGCCTCTCTTATTCTTCCCACAGACCTTTTGAAACTGTGCTGCCAGCGCAGAGGAGACCACGTTATTTCAGAGTGACTACCTTTCAAGGAAACACTGCATCTCAGTTAATTAAAATGCCTACGTTGTTTTCTTTCTCAAGCCTTAACAGCGTTAAGGAAAAAGCAGACAATTCATCTGCCAGGGGGAGAAAGAGAAGTCAAGCAAATTGACAACAAAATCATGGGCTGAATGTAATCTTCGCCACATCCTTTAGGCTCAACATTTCCTTTATTGGACCATTGTTTTCAACTTGTTCCTTCTTTACTTGCAGCATGCTGATGGCCAACCATCCGTTTACCTCTAGATTTTAACAACTATGTCATTATCAACTACAATGCTTTGAGGCTCACTTCCCTTCCTAGGGACCACTGGGCTGCTGCTTATGAGCTTTGCCAGGTCTGGAGGGGAGATGTATGTCCCGTAGCAGAAAAGCCTCATGTGTCAGTGGAGTGGGTGGTCACATTCTATGAAATAGGCAGAGTAGCTTATTATTAAAGTGTTAAATTCACATATGCAGGATTTTTCCTTGCTCCCTGCTAGTCTGATACTTTGGAAATACTTTCTAGAGAAGTAACTCATGCAGATACAAGTAATTTCAGACGCATTCACTAATCAGGTTGCTTTTCTTTGGAACTGTAATGACAAAGAAAGCCAACAATCACAGACCATTTCTAGAAATGGTACTTTCCGCTGTGAGCCCATCCCCTCTTCTTATACCCCTCAGGACAACTAATAAGAATATGTTTGGAAATGAGAGCATGATAATATCACAGCCCAGGTGGCTCCAATCTGTGCTGGAAGCTGGTGAACTATTCTCATTTGTAATGATTCATTTTATGCGTCGACTTGGCTGGACCACAGTACCCAGCTACTTGATCAAGCACTAATAAAAGGGCTGCTGTCCAGGTATATTGTTGATGTAATTAGTATCCAGAATCAGTTGACTTTACACAAAGGAGATGATACTCGATGCTGTAAGTGGACTTCATCCAGTCATCTGAAAGGCCTTAAGCGTCAAAACTGACATTTCCCAGAAAAGAAATTCTGCCTCAAGACTGTAGCATCAATGCAGATTTATATATTTTTGGAAACAATTTGGGAAATCTCTTTTCTCTTTCATTCCCTTATCAAATCCAATCAGCTCTACTTCATATTTCTGAAATGAGGGTAAGAAGGAAAATAGAAATACATGAAAGAGCTTGAGTCTACCAGACTTGGTCACCAATTAGAGGTGTTGAATGAAGAAAGCGGAGCATAGAATTACTTCCAAGTTTTTCTATTACATACTGAGCTTGCAGAGATGCCTCTGATTGAGAGATGGAATGCAGAATACAGAGATGATGGGTCTAATTTTGAAACTTTAATTTTGAGATATCTGTGAGACTGCCAAGAGAAAATATACAGCCAATGTTAGAGTTAAAATTTCAGTACTCAGAGCGCTCCTAGTTAGGAAGAGAGGTATAGGAACCCATCAACCTATATGCATTCAGCCAGGAAATACAGGAGGAAAAAAACAAGGAGGAGATGCCATGGAATATGGTGTCAAGATGATTAGAAGACATAAAAGAAATCTAAAAGAAGCAGTTGAAATGACCTAGAACTTATTTTAATTTCTTATCTTTCCTTAGAGAGATGCAATGCTGAAGATAGCAAAATCAAGACAAAGATTTTAAAAGTTCCCATTAGTGTTAAAAACTAGGAAGTTATTTGGCTGTTTGACCAAGAGCGTTTTCAGTGGGATGGAAGCCAAAAGGCAGAAAACTAACGAATGGATGAGGATAGGAAATGAAGAAAGTGATTACACTGTTGAAGGGGGAGAAAAAAAAAAGGAATAGAGAAGTAGCTAGGTGACAAAAAATATTCAAGGAGGAATATTTGTTGTAACTATGGGAGAGTTTAAAACATTCGGATTAAGAGATCTTTGTGTTTGTTTCCAAGTAGGGGAGAGTCACTTTGGGATATACTTACATGCTAAGAAGAAGGAAGAATTAGAACAGGTGTCCTAATTTGAGAAATATCTGGATGGTCTGAACAGGATCCATAAGTTCCAGAAATTGTGGTCAAAGATTCTGTATACGCTCTTGTGCACAAAGTTGTTCTTCTGGAAAGAAGATACCCAAGTTCACGGTCTCTGATATAAACAGTTCAAAACTGGGTGAATGAATGGATCAATCAAATGTGCATAGGAATCTGTGACCCCGAAACTGGTCAATATAATCTTTAAAGATAAAATCAAGAGAGAAACTAACAAGGCATTTTATATCGTGTGATACTGTGTTTATATTAAAAACAGAAGCTTTAATAGACTCTAAAGCTTACTCTACTGGATATGTTCAGGCAATTCTGTTAGCTCCAAGATGACTAGACTCTAGTAGGGTATGACCAAAGCGAATCTGGTTTTCTGGTGTATGCTCTAACCCATCAAGTACGAGACAAACTATATGTGCCTTGAAGGCAGTCCCTGATTTTTGACAAATAAAACTTTTTTAATGTAGTTGATTTCTAACCCTTTCTCTCTTTTTATTTAACAGCTGACTTTGTATTCCAGTCAACAGTTTTTTGTTGGATACAAACACTTAATGAATTTTCTTATTCCAGGAATGTTTTGAGAACAGGCAGCTCAGCTTAGCTCATCAAGTTAGGTTTCAGCCTCTGAGGAAGTCACGAGCAAAGAAGATGAGCAGCATACACTTTTAAGGAAATGCTAAAGTATTACTTTTAATGAGAATCTGGAGAAATAGCTGAGAAGGAATCTAAATGGAAGGTGTTCTATCTTGAAAAGTTAATGCAGAAATGGGTGCTAAACCAAACAAACCACAAATATTTACGTTGGACAATGAAAGGAAAGAAAAAATATATTCTGAATCTATATTAAAAGTAAGGCCGTGTAGCCGTATGAAACTCTAGTGAGGGTTGCAGAATGAATCTTTAATGAAATCATTTCTGCTTGTCCCAATGCGCTATGTTCACAATGAGAACCGCCTGCAAATCTTGATGAACCATTTTATTGCACGGAAAACTGGCCGCCATCTCACAGAACAGCAATTGTAAAGTAGAAATATATTCTGTTTGGTTGAAGCACAACACGTTTGGAAATTTACGAAGTTACATAAAAGCACACAAAAGTATTTCTGAGACAGCCGTGGCTTTCTTCTGGTCCTGAGAACTGGGGCTGTGGACGGGGCTCAGAAAAACTGTATTTGACTGCAGCCTCCACGCCTCCATATCCAGTTGGTAATGGTCCCCTCTTTCCCCTCGGGGCTTAGAAATGACCCTGATCATACAGCCTTCTGAATCCTGAGAAACAGAAACTTCATGCTGCGTGAGCATGGGTAGCTGTGCTCCTGTCTCTGCTGTTATTTGGTTATAATCTATGTTAACAAGACTTTATTCTATGACAGGTATGAGAATGCATGTCATGGCAATTTTAGACATTAGAAACTGCAGAATCCAAGTTTTCATAGCAAAGTTTATCTGTTTAAAAACATAGTATATTTTCAATGTTTTTTTTGAAATCTTGTTTTATCAAAGTATTAAAGGTCTTGGACATTTAAAAACTGAGTAAAACAGGAGGTTTTTTCTATCACTCCATTGCTCTGGGACCATTGTTGGGTCCCAGATTAAACACCGATAAAAATCTTAAGAATGAGTTTAACTTCCATTTAGTCTTTTGAATAGTCTTTGGGTTAATATTGTTTTATATAAAGATAAAATACTCAATTAAGCAATCCGTAAACCCAATTCATAAATCCGTAAACCCAATTCATAAACCCAGGTTTATGGCGCTCACACGAACTAGGTTCCCAAAACACAGAACACTAGATAGATAGGAACGATAATTTTCTTTAGATTCAAATAGGCTCAAAATAGACTCAAACCCTTAATTTCTTCTAGTAGAAAACATTTTCAAATTAGTAACTGGAAAGTTGAAGAGGACATAAAAATCAGCCATGAAAGAATACTGGAGAGTTAAAAAGTAGGATTGGATGAGTTCCCTTTGTGGCGCAGCAGAAATAAATCTGACCTGTATCCATGAGGATTTGGGTTCAATCCTTGGCCTTGCTCAGTGGGTCGGTGATCCCGTGTTGCCGTGAGCTGCTCTGTAGGTCGCAGTCGCAGCTCAGATTCTGCATTGCTGTGGCTGTGGAGTAGGCTGGAAGCTGTAGCTCCGATTCGACCCCTAGCCTGGGTAATTCCATATGCCCCAAATGTGACCCTAAAAAAAAAGAAAAAAAGGTAGGATTGGAAATATAAAAAGAGTAAATTTTAACAGATAATTACAGTGGTCTGGATGAATGCTTTCCTGTAGATGGCCTCTATTAATTTAAGAATTGGTGATGAAATAATAGAAAATGCAAGCTGACTAATAACTAGAAAAATGATAAATTATTACTTTATGGAAATAAAACATGTATCTACCCTAAATGCAAATAATATAGCCCAAATGTGCCTGACCATTGAGTTGATTTGTTGAAACAATGAGGAATTATTCATTAGATACATCTCAGGAGGCAGTTGCTTATAATTATTGACTGAAACATGTTGAATATAATACAAAACAGCATATGTAACATTAAACAGTCTTGATGTCTTGAGAACTCTAAGGATTTCCACTGCCAGAAATCTAGCAAAAATGCTTGAACAGCACTACAGATATGTTTAGGATATCATATTAAAAACTGGCTGACAGAGCAGGTTTTGTTTGTCATGTAGTATAAACACACTTGTCCTATTGTATTCTGCAGATTTCTCTTTTGAAGGATAATCCATCTTCAAAATATAGGGTTTTTTACCTGTCAAGCATTTATTCATTTTTGTCTATTCTTTACAAATTACTATGGTTACTCAGATTCTTATGCAGAGGTGCAAAGTTTATTTATCTGAGCAATTTTATTCCAATTGAGAAATTAATGAAGGAGAAAGCAGGAAACCTCTTTTTCCCTAAAGTTTGAAAAATAGGAAAAGAGAAAACTGGTTATAAGATTAAGTTAAATGGTTTAAAATTTCATATCACCTTAGTAAATATGTTTTAGAACACCAAAATCCTAAAAAACATACATCTCATTGTAAATAAAAATTCCAGAATTAATAAACTTTTCTAGTAATGAAACCCCATTTAACATTATTTTAAGAAAATTATGAAATTTTTTCCTCCCGATTATGATCCTTGGCAAAAATGTCTCCTATACATCCAAAATTATTTTTTTAATTTAATTTTATTTTTTATTAAAGCATAATTGATTTACAGTATTGTGTCAATATCTGCTACAGAGCGTGGTGACCCAGTCATACATACATATGTTCTTTTACTTGTACTCTCTGCCATATGTTCTATCCCAAGAGACTGGATATAAATTCCCTGTGCTGTACAGCAGGACCCCACTGCTTATCCTTTCCAAATGTGTAGTTTGCATCTATCAACCCTCAGCTCCCCGTCCAACCCATTTCCTTCCCCTCCCTCTTGGCAACCACAAGTACAGACTCATGGACAGAGAGACCAAAATTTATCATTGAAGTCAATAATCTATTTCCCAAAGGCTTCCCTTAGCTTTAATAAACAGACTAAAAAGAGGGCCATTCATTTTCTGAGAACGTTGACAAAATAGTCTTTTAAAATAAACAGTCAAAATAAATTGCTACTCTAAAATGTATCGTGTCATCTGTGGTAG
Source organism: Catagonus wagneri (assembly GCA_004024745.2). Lineage (NCBI taxonomy): Eukaryota > Metazoa > Chordata > Mammalia > Artiodactyla > Tayassuidae > Catagonus > Catagonus wagneri. The sequence goes on from PVHT020004944.1 coordinate 19,263,916, forward strand.
ACAATGTCTAGGATGGACCCCACTGAGTCTTTCATAGCTCGTGTCACCTTTTCTTTTTTGTGTGGACTGGACCTAATGGCGCCCTTCTAACACACAGCAAAAGTAACAGGAGACATCTGGAGATTAGATTTTAAGAAGTTTGTGACTTTTTTCGTCTTTTTGGGGCCACACCCATGGCATATGGAAGTTCCCAGGCTAGGGGCTGAATTGGAGCTGCAGCCACTCGCCTACGCCACAGCCACAGCAAGGTGGGATCCAAACCACATCTGTGACCTACACCACAATTCACAGCAACACAGGATCCTTAACCCACTGAGTAAGGCCAGGGATCCAACGTGCATACTCATGGATGCTAGTCAGATCTGTTTCCGCTGAGCCACGATGGGGACTCCTTTATGGCTTCTGTCTTGCTCCCTTGCTCCAAGAGAAGCAGCTGCCGTGTTTTAAGTGCCCAAAGGGCAAGGAACTGACACAGTCAGTGATGACCTGAGGCCTCTCAATAACCACTGGGTGAATGTGGAAGCAGATATTTCTCCAAATGAGCCTTAAGATGACTCCATCCAGCCAACACCTGTGAGAAACCTTGAAATCACAGGCATCCAGGTAAAATACACTGAGATTCTTGATCCATAGAACATTCGACATAATAAATGTTTGTCGTTTTAAATTCTCAGGTATTTTATTATGCAGTAGACAACTAATACATCATTTAGCATTTATACTCAATTCCGGTCCACCCGTAAGAGGTTTTAATGTCTGGCAGGAATTATGTTCTGTGTCCTCAGTGGAAATATTTGTACAAAATATTGTGTACAAGCAACACTGGGCTAAAATCATAATCAAAGGTATCTGAGGAAATGTCAAGGTGGAACTTAAAATCTGAGTGGTAACGAAAATAAGAAAACAGGGGAAATTTCCTTGCTTTGCTTCCATGATGGAGTCTTGGTGGTGAAAGTCTATGGGAGACCTACCTATGAGGGTGTCCCAGAGAATCCACGCTGGCTCATATCGGATATTTATGAGTCTCTGACTGGTTTCATTTCTGAATTTGTAGAAGAAATTGCCACAAATTATGAATATTTTACATAATTGGGTGTGGTCTAATCCTAGCACTAGGAATTTTTCCATTTTATCATCCTTTATAGTGAGTTTTACAAGTTGATGCTTCCAAAGTACTTCAGTTCTCATTTTTTAACAAATCATTTTAATCATTATTAACATAGGACTTCCTGCTATGGTGCAACAGGATCAATCGTGTCTCTGCAGCAGCGGGAACACAGGTTCGATCCCTGGCCAGCCTGGCGCAGTGGGTTAAGGATCTAGCGTTGCTGCAGCTGTGGTGTAGGTCACAACTCCAGCTCACATTCGACTGCTGGCCTGGGAACTTCTGCATGCCACAGGTGTGGCTGGAAAAGAAAAAACAACCATTACTAACTTAATCCAGCAATGATTTTTTTTTTTTTGCATTTTTAACAGAGCTCTTTTTCCTAATCAAGTAATATTTTAATATCACATGGGAAGTTCTGGAGAAAAAATGATGTTGATGATTTAAACCAATACATAAAATTTCTAGAAAACATAAAGAAATTTATGTAATCTACACAATACCACCACTGATCACCAATCAATATCTCTTCCCTCAAAAGACCTTTCCACGTGGCTCCGCATCACATTTCCTCAGGGACTTTCTCTCTTTTTCAATAGAGATTTAACAGGAAATGAAAAGAGAAAAGAAGTGAGATGAGTGGAGCAAGTGTGTGGGCAGATGTACTAATTCTGGCCCACGTGCTGGTCCTGGGCTTTCTGGGTCATGAGTGCCTCCAATGAAGGTTTCTTTGTCTTCATAACACTTTCTCTTCCCTGCACAACTTTAGGACCATCGTCTTCCCATTGTGAATAAGCAGCAGCAGATGTGTTTTAATTCATACGCCATGTCTCGGTTATTAGTAGTGTCTGTGTTAAAGTTTCTGAGGCTTAGTAGGAAAGAAAGCTGAGATCTTATTAACACTGACTGCCATTTCCCTGGGACAGGGTGATGGGTGTGACTAACACATTTTCATCTATTTGTCATCTCTAATGCATGCTGTCCACCCTAGAATTCTATGGAGATTCAAGCACAGTAAATGCTCCATTCTTGTTTGATGATGCTTGGGGGCCAAGAACAAAGTACAATTATAATGAATTTTTAATAGCTGAAGTTACTTCTGCCTTTTCTTGCCTAGATGGATGCCTTTTCCTTGACCTTGGTAAAGTGGATCTAATCATCAAACCCAGATATGAAAAAAAAAAGGTGTATCACACTAAGAAAAGGCTTCCTTCGTGAATCACTAATGAGAGGTCTAAGTGGGAGGGAAAAAAAAAAAGTGAAACTTAAAATGTAGGTAAGCCACAATTGCGGGATGAACCAAAATTTTGTTTCAAGATAATAACTCTTTCCATTTTCACCTTGCTGTGCCCTTAATAAGTTTAACATGAAAATCTCTAGACATAAAGTAAAAAAGATAAAGTAAAAAAAAAAGACAGTGGGTACTTCAAAATTTCCAATAACTAACTGAAAAATTCTTGTCCTAATTAGCTATCTGCTATTATATTGCAAAGATTCATAGGAAAGAATCACGACCTTCACATCTTTCCACTTCTTAAGCTCCAGTCCTAGTCCCATATCGTCCCATTAGAGGGACAGAGGCTGTTCAAGGGCTATTAACACCCAGATCTGTCAGATGTCGAGAAGCAGCTTTTAATTCCAATGTCTTTTACGTTAACACATCAAGTCAGAGGAATCTGACAGGTTTGAACTAATGGATTCTACACCCTCTGTTTCTCTAGAACATGTCAATATAGGCTGTATTTCCAAAACAACCTTCAAAAGTGGTTGTTAAAGCTCAGGTGGAAAAAAGTTTAAGAAAACTTTCTCCAAGTACATCCTACTCACAAAACTCAGAATCCCTGTCACTTTAAACTTCAGCTTAATTAAATACCTGCTCTTTGTCGAGCCTCATTTTTACTTTCTTCCAGTATGGCAAAGCTCCTAAAACTCCCCACTGTGAATTCCTGGATTACTTATTTATTCGCATGTTTACATTTTTTTCAGGTGACTTTCTGTTGACTCTGTTTCAATGTCTCTTCCTAGATTTAGAGAAATGTGGGTGTTTCATAAGCAAAGCTTTCCCTGTCTTCCATAATGTCTGCAATGGAACATCCATGAGAGACCAAATGCCATAACTGTCAGAATACCTTCCCCAACTCCACTTTCAGTCGCAAGGGTCTGGAGTTTTAGATTCAACCAACAGCATCCATGACAAGTAGAGTGAAAAAGTATCCCTTAGTGGCTGGCAACTAAGGGCCCCAGTGCCCTTTCTCCTCATTTAAAAGAAGAGGGAGGAGTTCCAGTCATGCCTCGGTGGAAACAGACCCGACTAGTAGCAAGCAGTGAGGATGTAGGTTCGATCCCTGGCCTCACTCAGTGGGTCAAGAATCCTGGTGTTGCCATGAGCTGCGGTGAAGATCACAGACACAGCTCGGATCCTGTGGCTTAGGCCGGCAGGTGCAGCTCCGATTTGACCCCTAGTCTGGGAACTTCCATATGCCATGAGTGCAGCCTTAAAAATTAATGAAAGCAAGCAAGCAAGCAAGCTTTTTCCTTCACTTTTGTAACCAGTGTGGAGGTAGTAATTAAGATCAAAATATTATAAGTTCAAAGGGAAAGATGGTCTAAATACATTTATAGTATCTATATATAGATATTTACATATATACACACACACAAATGTACTTGTATACATATATACATTTATATATACACATGCATATCTATTATGTACTTGGAGAGAAGGAATTGAGAAGATTGTGCTGTACTACAGCTTTCTCTTGAGATGTGTCTCTGGATGGGACAGACTTCTATATGATTAAAAAGAACACTTTACAGCTCTTGCATACCCACTCACTTAGAGGGGAGATTTACTCAGAATACAAAAGAATTCCTCATTTTACAAAGAAATAAAAAATAAAATCATGAGTCCCTTCGAGTGTTGTTTACAGATGATTGGAAGAACTTCATACAGGGAGAAGTGCAATGTTAAAGTGTTTCAAGTTGTTCTTGATTAGGTATCAGAAATTGAAAGGAAAATTTTAAATTATAAAAACAAAATGACATTTACAGGTCCACTTTTTGTTTTAGTTTTTAATGGACTAGACTATTAAAAACCTGTTTGGTTAAAAGACTGAAATCTCTCTCATTTACCTTCCATGGTCTTACCTTCTATCACTATGACAATCATTTCCTCTTTGGTAGATGGATGGACGAATGGATGGATGGATGGATGGATATGTAGATAGATGAATAGATGGATAGATAGATAGATAGAGAGATAGATAGATAGATAGATAGATAGATAGATAGATAGATAGATAGATAGATAGACAGTGTAAATAAATAGATAATGGATAGATAGATAGATAGATTTTCATATGTTTTCTCCACTTCTCTGTACAGATAGATAGACAGATAGATTTTCATATGTTTTCTCCATTTCTCTGTTACCCACCTAGGCCAAAGTCCATCATCTCCCACTGACCCTCTTCTGCTCCCCACCTGAGAACAGACCCTTCTCCCAACTCTTTCCCACAACACCCTTTCCAGCCTCCTCTTATACTATTGCCCATCACTTTTGTTGCTCTCTATACTCCATCCAGACTCTCCTCCCTACTTTTCTATGAATTTTCCATGGTTATGCCCAATATTAAGACTTTTATATTTCTCCCTACTATCTTTCGTGCTTTTTCCATTATTTTTTTCCTATTTAGCACCAATACTTTTCTTAGCATATCACTCCCCCAGAGTTTTGGACTGTACCCATATCAATAATATTTTTGCACTTGCTTAACATGTAATGAAAGTGTACACACACACAGATACACATGCATGAACACATATACACATTATATTCAGTTATACATATGCTATGTATGTGAAGAAATATACATAAAAATAGAAATTTAAAGACTATTCTAAGAAGGAAGTATAAAACATTATATTTTTAGTTGGACATATTAATAAGAAACTCCTTCAATAAAAATGTTTTCAATAAAGTTTGTACTATATACACAAATTAAAATTAGTTTGAATTTTTCTATATACTTCCCCATTATTTTTCCATATGTTTAACTTAATTATAATAATCCTTTAGTAAAATATTGTATTATACCTTTTTTGCATTTAATAAATATTTCATTTAACATCTTAAAAAAAGTTTTCAATAATATTTTTGCAAGAAATGAAATTAAATATGATTTGAAATTCTTCTGCTTCTCAAGTCTATTTACTTTTTTAAAAATCAGTGGTTTTTAGGAGTTCCTGTCGTGGCTCGGTAGTGAACGAATCCGATTACAAACCATGAGGTTGCGGATTCGATCCCTGGCCTCGTTCAGTGGGTTAAGGATCTGGCGTTGCCGTGTGCTATGGTGTAGGCTGCAGATGCCGCTTGGATCTGGTGTTGCTGTGGCTGCGGCATTGGCTGGCAGCTACAGCTCCTGTTAGACCCCTAGCCTGGCAACCTCCATATGCCATGGGTGCAGCCCTAGAAAAGGCAAAAAGACAAAAAAAAAATCAGTGGCTTTTATAGTTGAAAAACAATACTTCACAAAAGAATATAGTCAGAGGGACATCAAAGTTTAGAGTCAGAATGAACAGATGAACAGAATGAACAGATCTCTGTGATTTTTAGGAGGTTTACTTCTCATCTCAGTTTCCTCATCTGAAAAATGACATGATAATTTTATCATCCTCCACAGCATTTTGGTGACTAAATAAGTGAATATGTGTAAGTTAGTAAAAACAGAGCCTTGCACAGAAGAAGCGCTGTATAAATGCCAGCTAACGTTGTATTTATAAACTCAGAATTATAGCATAGCACTTCGTATACTTTTGGTTTCAATGTCTCCGCTTTGCTCTGAATAATACTAGATGGATAATATTTTATAAAGTTTGAGGCTCTGTATCCTTACCACATAATCATTCTTATAAATTTCAGCCAAGCTGCCACTATAGGAGTTTATACCTATATAATTTGTCTATAAAATGTTTAATTGAAGTCATATGTCCTGCACATCTTTTAAGTGGCTCGCTAAAACTATTGCTTTTATATTTCGTTATTAAAACAGAATCTTGCAAATACCATAAGCTCAGGCCTGTTAGAGACATCTGTTCTTTCATCCAACTCCATAGCACGCTTCCTACATTGTGAATTTCTTCTAATGACTGTTTCTTCAAATATTAAGCGGTATTTGCTCTGTGCCAGTAATTGCTGCCAAAGGATATATTTTAGTTTGTATCTTACTGTTCTCTATGTTTTGTTTCAGCCATTTTTATAATCATAAAAGCCAAGTGGCATTTTCAATTCTGTTAATAAACAGAAAATCTCAAGAGAGGCTTTTAACACTAGTCCTTGTGCTTAGCAAAGACAGAGCAGTAGACTGGGCATCACAAAATGTTAAACATAGTTGAAAACTTTAGAGAACTTTGTCCTTGGGTTATGGATTCTTAGGCTTTCTAGTATCATTAGCCAATTCCCCAGGGGCATTCTATTCACTCTATGAGAGGCTCATAATCACTTTACTTCACAATGTGTCCTAGTTAAAGCTCAAACCAGGAATGGGAGCGTCAGCTCTGCCATTTTCTTCTTTATTCTTCGCAATATTAGTGTGTTTTCCAGTCTGTGGTTTCCATTTGGACACTTTTTTTTTTCAAGAAGTCCATTCATTTTTGGGGCAATAATTTAGTGGGCAGTATCATCTTACATGGTACGACCTGGGCGGAAGTATTATGAGGTGATACAACTCAATACCCCAACAGCACACAGAGGAGAGAGCACCCACTAGGGTGAGCTTCTTGGTGTAGAACTTCCAATTTCCCTTTACTTATCCTTCAGGTCAAAGGAGATCTCCTTCTAACTGTGGATAAATGGATATAGGTAAATTCTATTAGTATCTCTAGGGTGTGTCATCTCCACTTTGGAGACCTCTTCATGAGCTCTTTCCTCCATCATCACTTCTTCAAGAGAGCTTGGCAGGGCCATGAATGACTGAGAAGTCTAGCCTTATCTATTGACTCATGCATTGGAAAAGCATCTTTTTAAGGGGGTCTGCATGCTGCTTTTCCACTTGACAGAAACAAAGTCAGAGTTAACATGAGGACTGTGTAGACTGGTTTAGCAATGTACATTAGTCAATATGGTCAAGGGAAAAAAAGAGAAATTAGTTTTAATATGCCATTCTGGCCACTCAAAAACACAAATACTCCTTGGTTTTGAGTTAGCATCAACATACATTCTTTATTTTTTATTTTATTTTTTAAACTGCTTTGATGCTTTCCAGAGTATATCTCTTGGCCTTACTGTGAATCTCTCTTATCCTGAAAGTCACAAGTTTCTTTCAAATTGAATTCTAAGATTCCCAGAAAACTGTGTATGAAAAGAGATAGACGGTCCCAGAATATAAAATCTAGAAATGGAACTTTAAAAGAATTCAGTAAAAACAAAAATTACACAAATAGGTTTCATTTCAAAATCCCTCTCAAAGAAATTTGGCTAAGCAGTGATTAAGGTTGACAGACATGATAACTCCACAAATTTTGCAAGGCATGCACATTAAAGCAAAAAATTTTCAAGGAGCATTCAAATCGTGAAGTTAAGAGATGGTAAAACGTATGTTTGTTTCTGGAAATATTTTTGAGTGAAGACTTTTAGACTAAAAAATAAAATTTTCTCAAGGGAAAGAATAAAGATATAATCATCATCATCATCTCCTATTGATCCTAATTACATAGGACAAAATATTCTTGAGGGTATGTTGTGTAGAATATTCTCAAAACCCACAAACAATCTATTGGGCTGTTTGAATTACTTGATTTTTCCACATTTGATTTTTCAAATTCAATCAATTTCCAACCAGCTTTTCCACTTTGCCATCTGCTTCTAAAGCAAAACTTAACACAAGGCTGTGGAGGATGAGGTTTGTTTTGTTTCTTTTCAATCTAAGTTTTAGTGAATCATGTCTAGGCTAAATTCCAGGTTGAATGGATCATCAAAACCCAGCCTCACACCCACATGTTTTCTTAAATTCAGAGCAGAGCATCTTGTCTTTCTTGTTGCATTATGGTTGAACCACAGAAATAGATTTACTATGCTAAAAAGTATCCAAGTCATACGTGTGGTAGGGCTTCCTAAATGAAGACGCAGTTAACAAGCGTTTTGATACTGTTCATCTCTACCAAGTACCAAATTCTCTGCTGTGTTAACCCTAATACATTTTGAAACTGCTTATTCTGACTCTGACGTTCTTATGCAAATGAATTTACTTGCTCAGTGTAGAATAATGTGAGACGTTGATGCATAAGGATAAGCAATCTTCACACATTTAACATTCTGATTATATTCTGGGGAATACTGGGTTCAAATCTATCTCACGGGGTTTTAAGCATTCACCCTTATTTCACAATAACTTTTCATAACACATTAATTCTTTCATTCTTTCTGTGGACAAAAGCTGCATTTGCCTGCGAAGTTTAGAATAAAACACATCATAAATAAAGACCGCCCCCCCAAAAAAAAGCTACACCAATATAACAATCCTTAACAACTAAGGCAAAAAATAACATAAGGCTCAGTTGAGAAATAATACATTAGAAATGGCTCGTATATACAAAGTACTCAATCAATATTAGTGTCAGTATTGTTAGACTTAAATCTAAAACATTCCAATTTTTAGTTTTTAAGGGAATAGATTAGGCAATGAAATACTGTCCTTTGACACAATAAAATTATGACTCATTTAGGAAAAATAAAATCCATTTTAAGAATAACAGTGACCAGCCTGCATATTCTTATGTCTAATATAAAGAATTACACAGATGTGTGCATGGGGAATGACAACTATGCACCGAGGTGCAAAAAAAGATCCTTCGATGTCATTTCAAAGTGTTTGCCAAATTCCCAGTCAAATGCTGTGGCAAGTTACTTAGTGTGCTATATTTAGTTGAGACTTAAGAGTCTGCAGGGAAAGAAGTTTTGCTACGAGAGGAACACTCACTCCTAGAAGCTGCCTCAGAAAAACCTGAACGCATCTGATTACCATTAAAACCTGCGTCCCTTCAGGTTTTAAGCAGTTTTTGATTCTAGAAATGCATTCCAAAATTGTACATGTAAATCGAATGGTCTTTAATTTAGATTACAAATTTCTTAAGGTCAGGGGTTATTCCCTCTGCCTCCACTGTTTAACGCAAATAATATATCTTAGAGATTTTACTCTTCGTAACTGCAGTGATAAAGCTCACAATGAGACACATGGTGGGGCACAGTGTGATTTGTTATCATTCCAGGCCCTTCATTTTTGTTTTATTTTTAATAGCTTTACTGAGATATAATTGATAGATGGTGTGCATATTGAATGTGAACAACTGGTAAGTTTTAAACATGTGTACACCTGTGAAACCACCACGGGCAGTCGGGAAAATTGCCATATCCGTCACCCTCCAAAATTTCCTTATGCCTCTTGTAACTCTTTCCTCAGGCCTCTCTCCGCTGCAGCGTCTCTAATCCATTCAATAGATCGTTGTCAATAATAATAAGCTTGCATTTATAAGAAGTTTATATAAATGGATTCATACATAGAGTACAATTTTGTAGTTCTTTTCCATGGCATAATACTTCCAGGATTCATCACTGTTGTGTTGGATATCCATGCAGTTGTCCCTTGTTATGCTGGGATATTGGTTCCAAGAGCCCCCTCAGATACCAAAATCCTTGAGATGCTCAAGTCCCTTGTATAAATGTTATACTATAATGAATACAACTGGACCACCATATCCCTGGGTTTTGCATTCACTGATTTGGAAGGCAGGCAATAGTTCATTGTTTTTTATGCCTGAGTAGTATTTCATTAAATCAATATGCCACAATTTGATAATCCACTCCCCTGTTCATGGATAGTTGATTTCCAGTTTTTAGTGAGTACGTGCAAAGCTACTCTTGTTACCTACTATTTTAACGGACACCAAGCTCATACTGCTTACTTCAGGACAAGCCAGTCCTTCCAGAGAAGATTTGTTGGGGCAAAGAAGAGCAACTCTATTTGGAAAGCCAGCAGATGGAGAAGATGATGGACTAGCATCCCAAAGAACCATCTTGCCTGGGTGTGGAGGTTAGTTTCTTTTATAGAGAAAAGAAGTAAGGAAGTAAAGTAAAAGAAGGAATAATTTGTTGTACCTAGTTCTGGCCAGAATCCAGAGGGGATTAATCTCTTCTTGCCTGCAACCATTCATAGGCAGGCCTGGTTGGGATGTTTCCTGTGAACTGAAACAAAGGTATTTTAATTTAACCTTCAGGCACGTGAGGTAGGGTTTCCAGAAATGGGTCATTATGTATACTTTAAGCTCTAGGCAACGTCCTTTTAGTAATTAACTGGTAGCAAATGCAACAGGAAACAAAGATTAAAGTAAATGAAACAGATCCGATATGGAGTCAGATTAGTTATTCCCCATTACACAAGGAATATTTTCTGTGCATATCCTCATATGGACATATGCTATCATTTCTTTTGAGTAAATATCTAAGAGTGGAATGGATGGATTCAATTGGAGAATGTTCAACTTTAAAGAAACTACTGAGCTCTTTTCACAGCGGTCATACCTTTCCATTCCCAGAAGCTCTGTATGAAAGTTCTGGCTGCTTCACAACCTCACCAACACTATAGATTCGGTGTATGTTTTTATTTTTATCTTTTACCCATTCTAATAGAGATGTGCTGGTATTTCATTATGGTTTTAATTTTTGTTTTCCTAATAACCAGCAGTACTGAAAATATTTTCATATTATTTATTTGTCATCTGTATCTCTCACTTTATGAATTCCTTTTTGTCTCCTTAAAATGTGGTTTAACTGACAAGCTGTTTTCTAAGCTGTACTTGTGGAACATCAAATGGCAAAAACAGGAGGTTTTTTTTTTTTTTCCTCTCTAGACTTCATTTTCTTTTTAAAAATCTTATTAAAAATGATAATTAGTCCTAAAAATGCAGAAGGAAGGAAATTTACATTTACAAAAACTGTACATCTTCCAAAAGTCACTAAAAAACAGAGAGCTCCCAATGTAGCTTAGTAGTAATGAACCCAACTAGTATCCATAAGGATGCAGGTGTGATCCCGGCCCCACTTAGTGGCTCAAGGATCCAGTGTTGCCATGAGATGTGGTATGGTTTGCAGATATGGCTTGGACCCTGTATTGCTGTGGCTGCGGTGTAGGCCGGCAGCTGCAGCTCTGATTCAACCCCTAGCCTGGGAACTTCCATATGCCACAGTTGCGTCCCTAAAAAGAAAAAAAAAAGTCACTAAAAAACCATGCTTGCTTATCTAAAATGTCAAGTCTCTTTTGCTGAAAAGGAACCTGAAAACTTGATGTTACTGATACGGTTTCTTTCTGTTACCAGACTGATAAGGGAGGGGGAAAACAAAGGGGTGGGGAGAGGGTTTTATTTATTTTTAAAACCTGCCTTCCCCAACAAATAATTCTGACTTTTCAAGAAGAGAAAATCCACCGAGCTCAAGGGGCAGGGAAAATGAGGAAAGAAAAGAAAGAAATGGCCCCTTTAATCAAGTCCTAACCCCACCCCCAGTTCTGTCTCCATCAAATCTTATGCCCATTTTTACTGAGCTGTTTGTTTTCTTATTATTGGGTTTTGAGAGTTATGCAAATAATTTATCTCGTAGGTGATTTTCAAATAGTTCCCCAAGGCCTGCAGCCTATTTTTTGGGTTCTTTTAACATTTTTTTTGAAAAGTACAATTTTCATTTTTGATGAGGTCCCATTTATCAATTTATTCTATACTGCATCATGTTTTGGGAATTGTATCTAGAAAAATCTTATTTTATCCAAGATTACAAGATTTTCTCCTTTGTTTCTCTTAAAATTTTAGAGTTTGAGGAATTACATTTAAATCTATAGCAAATTTTGAGTTATATTTTATGTAGAGTGAGTTATATATAAAGGTTAACTTTTTTGCATGTAGATGTTCAATTCTTCTAGCTCTGTTTGTTGAAAAGAATATTTTAGTCCATTGAATTGCCTTTGAACTTCTGCCAAAAATCAATGATTATATATATGCAGCTGTATTTCAAGACTTTCCTTTTTGTTGTTTTGATCTATTTGTTGACCTAAACACTAGACTTTATTGATTACTATAACTGCATAGCAATTAATAATATCATATACCATTAGTCCTAATGCATTGTTCTCTTGCAATGTTGTTTCAGGTCCTTTACATTTCGATATGAATTTTACAGTCAGTTTTTAAATATCTGCTGAAAAAGTCCACTAAGATTTTGGTAGTATTTTATTAAATCTGTAAGTCAACCTTGGGAGAATTGATATGTTTATAATATTGAGAATTCTGACCAATAAATACATCTCTCAATATATGTACTTATTTTTAAAATTTTTATCAACAATGACTTGTAGTTTTCAGAGTACCTGTCTTTCACAGCTATAGGTTTATCTCTGTTTCTTTTTTCTTGCTCCATAAAGGACATTTTTAAAAATACTAGATTATCAGTTGCTTGTATATAGAAATATTATTGATTTTGGTACATAAATCTTGTATCATGAAAACTTGCCGAGCATGTTCATTAGTTCTACTAGCAATTTTGTAGATGCAACTGGATTTTCTACATAGATGATCATGTCAAATAAAAATGAAGATAATTTTGCTTCTCTCTTTCCAATCTAGATGTCTTTTATTTCTTTTTCTTACCTTATTACAAGGCTAGAACTTATAGGACAATAATGATGATAAAAGTGGAAAACCTTGGTTTTGTTTCTAATTTTAAGGGGAAGTCATTGTCTTTCACCATTAAGTATTATGTTATCTGTATATTTTAATATTACCTTTATTAGATTTAGCTATTTCTAATTTTCTGAGGGTTATATCAAAAATGGGTGTTGATTAATGATATTCCTGAAACCTTTGAGATGATCATATGTTTTCTCCTACTGTTAACATGATGAATTACTTTGATTACTTGTTTAAATGTTAATCCAACTTTAAATCCAAATAGAGAATCTCAAAGTAGATATGAACACATATAGATGAATTGATTGTGCCAAGATAATTCATTTAGTAAAGCATGGCCTTAGAAAAATCAGGATAAAAAATGGATGGCTATACTCTACACAGAAAAAAGTTTCTTGACCCTTACCACATGTTATACATAAAAATCAACCCAAATAGAAATAGGCTTAAAAATAAATGGTAAAATGGTAAAGTTATTCACATTTTTGAAAACTACAAAGAAAACATTTTCATGACTTTGAACTTTCTTAAATGTTAAAGTGTATGGACCATTTTAAAACACTTTATGTTTGGGAATATATCAAAATTAAAATTTCGTTCTTTCAAGGTAAACTTTAAGGTCTTTAAGTAGGCCAGAAGTTGGGAAGATATATTCAAAATATATATCTTTCAAAAGTCTTAAATCTAGACTAAATGAAAACTTTCACAACAGAAAAGAAGATATATTAATGGACAAAAGCAATGAAGAGATATCCAACATCATAAGTCATCAAGGAAATGTAAATTAAAACTGTATGAAAAGTTCACTAGATTCAAATTGATCTATAGTCCTAATACCATCAGAAACAAAACTACACAGACTTTTATAGAAATTGGCAAGCTGATACTAAATTTAATGTCAATACAAATTATCTAGAGTAATCTAAACCATCTTTAAAAAGAAAAACAAAATTGATTTTAAGACTTACAATAAACTATCGTAACAAATTCTATATGATTGAAATAATGATAAATATATAGATTACTAAAACAAAATAGAGCCCAGAAGTAGAGCTGTACACCTCAGATCATTTAATTTTCAACAAAAGTTGAAATGTTTTTTAAGGACTAAATAGACAGTACTTAGTACTACAGGTTTATTTCCCTCCAATATTTATATGTTGAAGCCCTAACTCCCACTGTAACAGTATTTAGAGATGGGGGCTTTGCTTTTATTATTTTGCTTTTATTATTATATTATTTTAATAATAAACAAGAAAGAAAAAAGATTATTTAGGTAAGATACCAAAAGCTCAAGCCATAAAACTATATAAATGATAAACTGAACTTCATTAGAATTAAGAAAAATTAAGGTTAATATTAAGCAAATGAAAAGATAGACTGGGAGCTCTTATTTGTATACAAATCATAGCTGCTAAAGGATTGGTACTGAATAAATGTATAGCCGTATGTGTACAATGATAACACATTATAGAATGTACATACAAAAACTTGCATATATAATTACAAAAATCTATAAACATTGGTAAAACATCAGGATAACAACTGATTGACTTTGCTTGTCTTTTTTGTTTTTTTGTTTTTGTTTTTTGGCTATGGCCTGCAGTGGCTTGATATGGGATCTCATTTCCCAGACCAGAAGTGAACCCCGGCCACAGAGGTGAAAGTTCCAACTTTTAAACCACTAGACCACCAGGGAACTCCCTAATTTTGCTTGTTTTAAGTCATTTCTAAAATCTATTTACTCAAAGTTACTCCTTGAACCAACACATTTGACATCTCCTTATCAGAAATATAGCATCTTGGACCCCACCCTAGGACCAATGAATCAAGGTCTGCATTAAAAAAAAAAACCCTCAGGTGACTCAAACTGACTTTAATGTTTGAGAAACCCTGGAGTCCTTTTCTAAGGTGGAATCTTCCTAGGCTTCCTCAGCTTGTCTTGAGAGCTTGTTTTCAGATTCTGAGGCTGTTTCTCACAGTGTGAGGAAGATGTCAAGATCTCCAAAGTCTTTCCTCTCCAACTAGAGAATCTTATTCATAAATAACACACACACACACACACACACACATATTTTTTTTCTTTTATTTTACATTTGCACCTGTGGCGTATGGAAATTCCCAGGCCAGGGGTGGAATCAGAGCTGCAGCTGCACCTGCAGCTGCAGACCTACTCCACAGCCACGGCTACACTGGATCCAAGCTGTATCTGCAACCTACTCGGCGGCTTGCAGCAACACTGGATCCTTAACCCAGTGAGCAAGGCCAGGGGTGGAACCCACATCCTCAAAGAAACTATGTCAGGTTCTTAACCCACTGGACCACATTGGGAAATTTCATGAATATTTTTAATTCTAAGAATAGGTTAATGGTCTTCCCTGAACCTTTGCCTAGTTGTGGGTGTTTTCAGGAATCTGTGTCTCTCTTGCTTTTAAACCATGATAGGAACAAAAATCTATCAAGATCCTATTTGCCATTCTTAACCCTATGATGGTCCTTTCTCCCAATTAGAAAGGAATCATTTTGTTATCTACTCCTCTGATGCATTCACCTAAGCTATTTGTCCTTTGAGTTATAGCTTTCATATGTAGAATTTGCAATGAATAATTATTATTTACACTTTAACTATTTCCTTTAGTAATCCAGCAAGTCGAACACACTAATTTTTGAAACTGCCCTCATTTTTGAAGCACTTCTGTCCTGATCCCTGAAAATATGATTTGAAAGTCATTTAGCTGTGTCACAAACAGGCTTTGACACAACATTGCAAAGTGGTTTATTCAGCATAAGGTACTTCAATTGTCATTTAGCAGTACTTTAAAAAAGGAAGTATACATCCTAAATTAAAAGATATAAAAGCATTTTTTTAATTGTCAATATGCTGTCTGCATGTCGTATAACTGGAAGTTGAGAAAGGAAAGAATAAAAGGATTTTTACTCCTTTTTTCTCGTGCTAAAATTATATGAGGTTAAAAGTAGAGATGGGTATTCCCGCTGCGGCTCAGCAGGTTAAGAGCCTGAGTAATGCTCATGAGGATGTGGACTCAATCCCTGGCCTTGCTCAGTGGGTTAAGAACCCAGCGTTGCCATGAGCTGTTGTGTAGACTCTGATCTCACGACTCTGATCTCGTGTTGCTGTGGCTGTGGTGTAGACTGGCAGCTACAGCTCTGATCTGACCCCTAGCCCAGGAACTTCCATAGGCCACAGGTGTGGCCCTTAAAAAAAACAACAACAAAAATAAATAAATAAATAAATAAAGACAGACAGACTTGGGAAACAACAAAATTGAAAATAACATATATTTCACTCTGATTAACATTACATTTAAAAGTGTACGAGGCTGTCAGTGCTTGTTCTTCCACATGAACGTGAAAATATAATGTTGTATGTAACATCTACACAAAAGCAAGCTACAGTGGAAAAGCTCACTGTAGGCTGATAAATTGGTTGATTATTTTTTTTTTTATTTTTTTTATTTTTTTTTTTTGCCTTTTGTCATTTTAGGGCCGCACCTGCGGCATGTGGAGGTTCCCAGGCTAGGGGTCTTATCGGAGCTGTAGCCACTGGCCTACGCCGCGGCCACAGCAACGCAGGATCCGAGCCACGTCTGCAAACTACACCACAGCTCACGGCAATGCCGGATCGTTAACCCGCTGAGCAAGGCCAGGGACCGAACACGCAACCTCATGGTTCCTAGTCGGATTCGTTAACCACTGCGCCACGACGGGAACTCCAAATTGGTTAATTATTAAAGATTGTTTACTTCCTCATACCTAGGTATAAAATTATCTGAGACTAAATTAGAATTGCCAGTGTATTACGGTTAGACAGCCTTTTCATTCCAGAACATCATATAAGGTCCTTACTCACTGTACTTTCTCTATATCTTAATGTATTTTGAAAATAAAAATACCAATTTGTGTATATTTTCAAAATAACTGCCAAAGATAATATTACCACTTTTCCTTATAATATATTTCAGCTTAGATGCTAAAGGTTTCTAGTTACATAGGTAGAATTTTATTTGCTTTTGTAGGGATTATCAAATTCCAGAGGGGGAAAAAAAAAAAAGGGCACTTACTTACATTTAACTGGTCACCCCAAGATTTTTTTTTCTCTAATTTCAGGTCAACGTTTGACATGACTCAAATATAATGAGCTCTTCTGCCAAAGCCTGCATTTCCAATGAATATATTTCTAATTTAAAACATGGGCTATTGTGCCAAAGCCTACATTTAAAATGAATAGATTTCTCATTTGAAACAACAGTATGATATAAAGTTTGCTGAAATAAAAAAAGCCAAGTTTCTAAGTGAAAAACAAATAATTAAGAAGTAGTGAGAAATGCTTCACAAATAGAAATGTAATTAAGACACATCAGTGGCTCACTTCTGGTTTCTTAGAAATATCACACCCTGACCTTTCCTCTACTTGATTCTTTGAAATTCTCTCTAAATACATTTTGCATTGATACAATTCAGTTCGCTTTTAACCCATTGCTGTTATTACAGCTTTTGTACCTACTCTTAGTCTCATTTGCCTTGTGCTACAGATTTCTGTAATAGCTATGCATAAGCAGGGCTTGGAAAACAAGGAAAAGGAGATCAATTTGGTTCAGCAGCAAGCTTTTGCTTTTGCTTCTCCGTTGCTCAAAGAGGATTTAGCTGGCTTTGTCATTTTTCCCTGTACCATAGACCATGAAAACAAAACCTTTACAGTTCAAATGCACAAACCTGGCAGGAGAAAAAAAGACTTGACTGGTCTCAGCCATGCCACGTTAATCGGCATCTCAGAGGTTGTTTCCGTCAGAAGTACCCTTATCACTGATTCTTTCCAGAAAAAAAAAAAATCATTAGGACATTAGCTAAAAAGAAAGAAAGGATACTAAGTGGATGGATGGCATAGGGAAAAGTTCAAATCCTCTCTTCAGGGGTAGTTCATGGCCAAATATCCTTGGGCCTTCACATGCTGGGAGAGGATCTCTCCCCTTTCTGCACATCTTGCAAGTGGAGGCACTGACAAGGTCTTTGCTGGACTAGCTTTTCAAAATTAATTTTATAGAGAACATCTATGGGAAATCAAGTACTGTCTTCCTCCAACAAAGAAAGTGGATTTGTCTGCAGTTCAGTATAATGGATATAGTATCTCTTTCTGGGGCAAAGGTTAAACAGATTTACGTATGACTCGTTATAAAAGACTAGAGTTTCCTAAGCTTGGGGTTCCTCAGTGAGACACAAATGCCTCCGGCGCAGCACTCATCTATATCCAACTCTGTTGCCCTGAGGAAAATGGGGAGCGTGAGGAACCAGTGGGCCAACATCTATGAAGCTATAGCAAACTAACTTGTTAACTTCCAGTGGGCCAGCCTATCTGAAGTTACAGCAGGCTGACTTATTAACTTGCAAGCAGGGCAGACTCTCAGACCCTTCATACTTTTTTTTTTTTTTAGCTTCACCCAGGGCAAATGGAAGTTCCTGGGCCAAGGACTGACTCTGAGCCACAACTGTGGCTTAGGTCGCAGCTACAGTAACACCAGATCCTTTAAGCCACCGTGCTGGGCCAGGGATCACACCCAAACCTCTGCAGCGGCCCAAGCAGCTGCAGTTGGATTCTTAACCTTCACTGTGCCACAGTCGGAACCCTTCCTTCATCCTTTTTAATGCCATAGTGCAGTCATTTCTGCACATTCAATGCAAACTTCCTGGAGTTTCACTAATAATTAAATTTTGTCCATAAGGTAATGTTGACTCAAATATCTGGACCAAATGCTGCTTTATTAGTTGCTCATACTAGCTAATCCACATGGAGAGCACCGACAAGATATTTTTAAAGGCAAGAAACTTGCAGTTTTAGTGAAAGAGTTATAGTATCTTTATGGCGAATGTGGGGGCTTTTTGTCGATTTTTTAAAATTATAGTTGATTTCCTATATTGTTAGTTTCATGTATATAGCAAAGTGATTCAGATCTATCTATCTATCTATCTATATAAAATTTCCTTACACTGGACTCCAGCAATGAACAAAATGTGATACTTTCCTCCTTGAATTTGTTAAAGTCCATGATGAAAGACTATATATGTTTTTCAGATTCTTTCCCATAATATGTTATTACAAGTTATTAAATATAGCCCCCTTTGCTATAGAGTAGGTCCTTGTTGGTCTTGTTTATCTGTTTTGTATGTAGTTGTATATAACTGTTAATTCAAAATTCCCAATTAATCCCTCCCCCATTTTCTCCTGTGGTAACTATAAATTTATTTTCTATGTCTGTGACTCTATTTCTGTTTTGTTAATAAATTCATTTGTATCATATTCCACATTCAAGTGACCTAAAGTGATCTTTTTCTTTATCTGACTTACTTCATTTAGCGTGATAATATCTAGGTCCATCCATGTTGCTTCAAATGACATCAATGACTAATATTCAATTGTTTACATATATATATCACAGTATCATGGTTTTTTCTGGTTTCTGCTGAAATACTATTTCTTAGCATAAAAGACTTGAACGATTACATAATAGTAGTCAGCAAATCCCACTTGGAAAATATCTGAGTGGGGCTGGTCACAGTTTGTTAATGAATTCCGCACATTTATGATAAGCCAGAGGAAAGGCAAAGAGGTGACTGGCCACCAGGCTGACCTTCAGATGGTACGCAGACATATGAATGTACCAGGTGTATGCACAAATGGATTGGTCCCATGGTAGCTACCAGTTGTTTACAGTTGGCATCTCCTCTGATGGATGATGTATCTATACTGTCCATTATCTCTGTTACCACTGCACAACTCTTCTTTTTCAGGGTAAGACAGTCAGTGTTGGATACATAATGTTGGGATCTGTTGCAATAATGTTAGAATCTTTTACAATAGTTTATCCAAACAAATTATTTTACAGGATAGTGAAAAATGAGGAAGTATCAAAATACTGGCAAAGGATCTTGGGTTGAATGGCCAACCAAGAACAATCAGAAGAGTTTCTATTAAAAGAAAATGATTACTTATTATAAAAAAAGATTTTATAGAGTAAAATTAATGAAAAGTTGTATATGATAGGCTTAATGAAGTTGTTAAATTATACCCATATTAGAAGGAATGGGTGGATGTACTGGGAAACATGGGAATAAGAGATTAGTGAACTAAAAGAAAATATTTTCTGTTTTGAACTGATAAATTATTTCTGGTATTCGTTGACTCAGAGAATGTAATGAACCATAGGAGTTCTAACCCAAGGGTGCAAGCTACATGCTAGGCAAAGATAGATGTTATTTACAACATTCTTTGAGAAAGTTATTACTAACCCATGTTTGCAAATGAAGAGCAGAGCCTCACATTGGTTGACTAAACTCAGAGTACTAACAAGGGGGAGAGCACAAGTTTGAACTGCTATTTCTTGGATCCCACATCCTCATTCGTTGGACCACTTTTGATCCAAACATCTTTAGAGTTCTGTGGACTTAAACAGGTGATAGACACAGTGCTTAGCACAATGTCAGACACATCACAGGTCACTGAAGGCTATTATTGTTGATAATTTTAATAAGCTAGAATATGGCAACAGGATTTAAGTGCCAAATATTAACACAGGACGTCTGCCTTATTAATTCAACAACTACTTCTCAAATGCTCACTCCTAGTGGAATGTTGGACTGCTGTGTCCTGGGAACAAAATTTAGTCTTCACCCTCAGGGAGCTTACCGTTTAGTTGGAGGCAAGCAAGTGTACTGGCAATTTCAAGGCCATAGTTGAAGGGAAGTTCTGGGGGAGATAGTACACATCAAAAAGCCATTGAAAGAAACACCTTCTTAGTATAGGACAGTTGAGTATGAAAACATGTCCTCCAGTAGTTGCATTTTCGATAGACACACTTACTTGAGATGTGTTGTTTGGTCTCTACGTATGTCAGCTTGTTCCACAAGTGTCTCTGCTGGCTGGGCCAGATGACTGTCTCTAGGATTTTTGCAGACTTAGCAGCTGGAAGTAGCCACATCCAGAAAAACAACATCAGTGCAGGTTTGGAGTCCCGTTATCTGATACTACCCAAGTCAGAAGTACATTCTCTGGCTGACTGAGGTGCTTTCCTACAATGGACTCCAACAATGAACCAATTGTGATAGTTTCCTCCTGAATGTGTCACAATCCAGTCATGAAAAGACAAGCTACACTATTATCCCTCCATTGTCACCTGTACATCAAAAGAAACTAAAAAAAGAGTCATTTCAAGGAATGTACTCCCTGGACAATCAGACTGGAAATAAAGCAAATTTTGATGGCAAAAACATCTTGAATCCTTTAGGACTAAGTAAACATGTTGTAACTAAGATAGTCAAGCTACTTATTATGCTCTGAAAGCACATCCCAAACTCCTTTGAGCTTCTCTGCCTCTAATACCTATATATATATATATATATATATATATATATATATATATATATATATTTTGGAGTCAAACCAAGCATAGACCAAATCCCCTGGAGACCAATGAATTTGAAGAGAATGCTAATTATCATGGAGAAGGAACATTCCAAAGCCACACTTCATCCTTTCTGATCCCTACCATCTCCCCTAAAAGAGGGATTTGAAAATGAGCACTGCCCTGAACTTCGTCCACTTTTTGAACTGGAACAGCTGCTAGAATTTACTAAGGGTTGAAATTGCAAGAAACAGAGAAGGGATACACAGACTGGTCATTTATCGCTGCAAAGACCACTCTGGGAAACCCCATCATTCATCCCTTCTGTGTACAACTGCAAGTTCCAGAAATAAAAGCACACAGGTAGACTGAATCTGAGCCACTGTGGATACGCTATGCCACGTCCATCCCTACACCCCAAAATAAGCACCCCGTTCATTAAACACACAGCATTCTGGAGCTGGGGCCAACATTTACTCACTTCTGAGGGTCCCTGAAATTTCCACCCCCAAAGAGCGAACCAAAGAAGGTAGGCTTACACTTGTTAAACTCGTTAGTAGAAAATGATAATGGAAGTTCTCAGGCTAGGAGTCGAATCAGAGCTGCAGCTGTCAGCCTACACCACAGCCACAGAAATGTGGAAGCTGCATCTGTGACTTACACTACAGCTCATGGCAATGCCAGGTCCCCGACTCACTGAGTGAGGCCAGGGATCAAACCCACATCCTCATGGATACTTGTCAGATTTGTTTCCGCTGCACCACAACGGGAACTTCCAGAAGCAGTTTTCTTATAACTCTGGAATACCAATGAAGGGAAGTTTGTGGAAGTAACAAAGCTGGAGACCCAGGAAATGCTCTCTGTTATTTCACATGTCTGATCGTTTCCTTCTCTTAAAAAAAAAGAAGTGAAATCAAGATTTGTCCTGTCTGCTTATAAGCAGCAAAAAATCATCAGCATCCATTCGTTGGTCCTGATGTCTTGCAGTAAAGCCTTTTCTCTTGTGCACATGAGGAAAGGCTGGAGGGAATTCTGTGCAGTTAGACGGGAAAGATGAATTGCACCCAGATCAGCACATACCCGTCACTGCCAATGATTTACGTCCCTGAACGTCTGGCTCCTCAAAACAGGTGAGTAGATGAATATTTGTGTTTACCCTCGAGGTTTATACCGCAGGATTCCTGAAGGGAAATGGGACGGTGGAAATGAAGCCTGATTAATTCTGATGCGAGAGGCCTTCTATGCAATGGAAAGTAAACCTGGTGGCCTTGGGGATTGCTGGTTTCTTTAGCTCTTGAATAAAATTGGAGGTTGCAGGAGTTTTTGTGAAGTACCGCCTTTAACTTTTCAAGAAAAAGGTTAAACACTTTGTTTCTTTTTTCCTCAATAGTTATTCTTTTCATAATCTTAGACTTCACAGGAATTTTCTTGAAAAGCTTTCATTTCCTTGATAGATATGGAAATGTGCTATTTAAAAAGGTAAAATGTTCTCTGCACAATTGTCTATACAAAAGAGACACACCCTTGCAGGGAAGAACGAGGTGGGTCCTTTTCACATAAGGGAAAGAAAGAGCGTTGTGAAGACATTGTGTGTCCTGGATATTAATATTAACACTGTGTCCTAGAAACATATATTAACCTTGACATCCTCAATAATTTAACATCGATAATGTACCTGTTGAGGTAGTAGAATATACCAGTCTGCTAATTTCAATGACCATGCTATTAGACCCAATCTGGTTGTCATTAAACCTAAATAATAATATGTTTATTATTGCTATCTTTAGTACTCATTCCTACTCAGTAGTAGCAGTAGTGACGATAGTACCATTTGGGCATTTATGGCATTTCAACCCTATAAAACAAGTACTTTACATAAATTACTTCTTATCCTCACAATGACACTCAGACGTATTATTACTCCCATCTTATAGATGGGGATATGGGATTTAAACAAGGGTTTGAGATCTTCTCTAAAAGCTGAACTCTAAAAGCTCAAAAAGGGGAAAAAGTCAGGAAAGAATGGAATTGGGAGAACTGGAACAAGACTGTCCCCCAAAAGATGGCATAGCAGTTACAAATCTATAAAGCCTAAGCCCAAAACTTAAGTGTGTAGGTAATGGACTTGTATTTTTCCAACACCAAATTGAATTTTTACTAAAAATATGGAGGAAATATTGGATTCCACTAGCGTTGAATACTTAATCTCTGTCCTTTGGATATAGTTTCATCTAAGAGTTGAAGATACTCCTGCAGTGAGAAGGACTAACAAGAAGGGGCCTGGTGGATCAGCATCCCACTTGGTATTCATTCAGACATGAGTGACCACACTCGTGACTTTCCTATCAGGCTTTGACCACTGTGGACCACACAGACAAAGCTTTAGTCCACTAGCCTGGACAGCCAAGGTGTGCTGGCTCTCTGAACCACATCTATTCTGCTCTTGGTGAACAACAATCATCCTTCTTTTTGCCTTTCTCATGATACAGAGACTCTGAGAGGCTATTTCAGCCAGCCTCCACAGCTTCCCCAAGGGTATTATTTTTAAGCTTTATAATGGGAATTAGCATAGACTCTCAACTTCTTTGGCTAACATGGTTAAGGAAAACCAGAATCAGAGTCAGTGTGCCACTGGCCTGGCCTCATCCTCTGTGAACCTGATACAGGTACAAGACACTAATTGATCCTAATGTTTGAAACTGAACAGGAATCTGTGAGGTCTTCTAGGGTACACACTGCAGTGTCCTCATCCTCTTGCTTGTAGAAAGCTTTAGCCTCATAGGCCATCTGGGTTTCCAAGAGTGAATTTAATCACAAGAGCAAAAAATACAGAAACAACGGAAAATATTCAAACAAACAAAATAATAGTTTAGTCTAAAACCAATTCATGGACCTTTAGTTCCTCTTTAAGTGCTATAGATCATATCTCGAGCCATATCCTTGAGTCATTTTACTTATACTAAAACCTTGACAAGGTGGAAGAAGTTAACTCCATGCTGACCACAAACACATAGACCCCAGACCAGTTGGAAACAGAAGTCGATAATGTTAACTCCCAAAACATCACCCTGTTTTCTCATCACCAATCAATCAGAAGAATGTCCTTAAGCTGATCGGGTGCCCTACGACTTTAACCCCCAAGGTTGCTTTTAAAAACTCTTACCTGAAAGTCACTGGGGAATTAGCATCTTGTGAGCATAAGATGCCCATTCTCCTTGCTTAACTGTGCAATAAATGCTGTACTTTCCTTCACTACAACCCAGTGTCAGTAGATTGGCTTTGTTGCCAGGTCGGGTTGGGTAACATGATAGAAACTGCCCTCACCCTGCCCCAAATCCCACAAAAAACTCTATTTTGGCCAGAGCTGGTATAGAATAGAATGAGAGTGAGAATGCCGGCATAATACTTTGTATTGACTTATTCTACAAAATGAAGAAATAGGATAAAGAAGCTTTGAGGCCAGCAAGTATTGTAGAATACTCTAACAAGTGATAGCTTTGAGATCAGAGTCAAAACCAAAATCCCACACCTATTATCTTCTAGCTAGTCTGCCTAAAAACAAATTTCTTAATCTCTTGGAAATTCAATGTCCTCATTAACAAAGGACCATAATAGCAACTTCATAGCAAGAGTTTCGTGAAGATATAGTATTAACTAACCTAAAAGCTGTTTTAGAGCTTTCATATGTTAGACACTGTTTGCAGGGTTTTGTGCATAATAACCATTTAATCCTCACCATGATCACATGAATAGATGTTATTATTATCCTCACTTTACAATAACCACAGTACGGAGATATTAAGGAATTTATCCAAGAGCACATGAATAATAAGTGTCAGAACTGGGATTTTCCCCCAAGGAGGTTTCTGCTAGAGTTTATATTTCTACCCTCTCCACTGCATTGCCTCTCCATTAAGACTGGAAGTGGTTGCTATATAACCAACTGTCTGAATCAGAATTCCTTTGAGGAAAAGTGTCACAAATTAAGGACACTGGGACATGATGTACAAACAGAGCTTCTCCCTGGGAAACTAGAACATAGGAGGACCTTAACCATAGTGTGCCCCTCAATACTTCCCACTGGGCCTTAATCTTTAGAACAGAAAAAAAAAAAAAAAAAAAAAAAACCGGCAATCTGATATGATTGAAAACATAAGCCATGCTTGGATTTGTTCTGCTGAATCCTAAATATGGCAAAGTTTTCATTGAGAGTAATAATAAGGAAAATAATCCATATCTTTGTGAGCTATGTCTGACTACTCTATCAAATTTCTCTTATATTACCAACCTGCAGTCACCACCCTCCTATCCTCTTCTCTCTCAGCACCAATCTACAGCAGGTCTGTCTTAGCATCTTCGCAAAACACACCACTCATCTACCTATGCAAAAATCAATCCAAGGCCTCACTGACATGGAGAGCAATCGGTCAGTCTCCACGGCCAAAGTCTCTCCCAATGAAGGCTCTCCTCATTTCTCCCCTGAAGCATTCTTCAACCTCCAACTGGGAATCCCCTTCCTCTCAGTAATCAGGGGTCTGTGGCAGGTGGGACTGGTAATGCTGCCCAGTAAGAAGCTGAACAATTCCTTTTGGTCCTCACTGCTGAATAGCTATTTTTCCAGACACAGCTCACATTTATTTAAGTTATGCTGCAACACTGGTGACTTACAGTCTGTCTGGTATTCAAAATAAATCAACCAACATCAATCAATGCATATGTATTGAACATCTATTTTAAGCACACAGGGAGCCTGATCTTCCTTCATTTTTGCACAGCCAATGATTTCCCATTGTGCTGATGAAGAGATTACTTTTCCCTCCAAGGCCCACTACTCTGTCCATGCCCTCATTGACCCTCTTTTGGGTTGTCTTGACTTCCTCCCCAGATCAACAAGGGCATTTTGAATTTTGATCCAAGCTTACTGGATGTTGGCCACTCTCACACCTCGTAATACAAATAGAAAATAGAATGAAAATTTCCCTTACTGACTCCGTCTCTCCCAATAACCATTCACCATCCTGATTCTAGGAATGGACAGTCCAAGTGAGGCAATGTACTCAACACAGGTGCATTAGTTATCTGCTGCTGCAAGGTGAACTACTGTAAAACACAATGGCTTAAAATCAATAAATATTTGTTATTGTATGTACTTTTGCTGGGTCAGGAATCTGGGAACAGCTGAGTTGAATGGTTCTGGCTCAGGATCCCTCACAAAGTTGTAGTGACAATGGTCACCAGGGCTTCAGTCTTCTGAAGGCTTGACAGGTGTTGGAGAATCAACTTCCAAGATGGTTCATATGGCTGTTGGCTAGACGCCTCAGTTTCTTATCACAAGAACCCCTTCATTGGGCTGCCTGAATGTTCTCAACACGTGACTGCTCTTTCCCTAAAAATGTTGTCAAAGAAGGAGAAGAAGAAGAAGAAGAAGAAAATAAAGGAGAAGAAGAAAGTCGTGTCTTTTGTCATCTTGCAACACATTGTCACTTCCAGTGTATTTCATTCATTAGAAGCAAGTTCCAAGTCCAGCCCACATTCAAGAGAGAGGGGAACTAGGCTTCACCTTTTGGAGGCAAGAGTGTCAAAGAACTGTGAATGTATTTTAAGATCACCTCAATAGCTGTATTAATCAGGATTCTACAGGTAAACAAAATCAATAGGACATCTATCTATCTATCTATCATCTATATATCATCTACCTATCACCTACCTATCTTCTATCTATCTATCTATATATCTATCTAATCTCTATCATAAGGGACGCACACAAGTACAAGTCTTGACAGTTTAACTTTGGAAAAGCCAATATCCCAGTTCTAGTCCAAAGGTCAGAGGTGCTATTGAACCAGGAAGAGATGATGTCTCAGTTCAAAGACAATCAGGCAGAATTTTGTTCTATTCAGGCCTTCAACTGATTGAATGAGGTCCACCCACATTATGGAAGACCCTCTGTTTTATTCAGATCACTGATTAAATGTTAATATCATCCTAAAAATTATTCACAGAAATAATAGTATAAAGTTGGCCAGCTCTCTGGGTACCCTATGGCCCAGTCTGGTTGATATATAAAATTAACCATCATAGTAGGCATTCAAAAAAATTTGTCAATGATGACATATTTGTGTGTTCCTCTAGAGTTTCATTAACTTATTAACCCACTCTCTGGAAAACAATAATAACATTTGTTTGAATGGAATATTATAATTTACAAATCACTTCTCAAAAGCGTTAGTAATTTAAAATTTCCTAATACCCAAGATGAGAAAAACTAAGCTCCAAAGATATTAAGTAACTTGTTCAAGGCCTCAGAGCTAATTGGGAGAGCAAAATAAATAAAAAATCAAAAGAAAGGTTCTCTGAGTCTAGATGTATGCAATTTTCCTTCACACAAACTGTTTAGCAATTGCACATTCTCTTATAATCTGTGGAAACTAGATCAGTCTTTTTTTACAGTGTTTATAGAAGTCAAATTCCTTTTGTAAATGAAACTTTATAGACAAGGAAAGGTATTTAAAAGATAAGAGTCTGCTGAGGCTGGAGCCATGGAACTCTGCCAGCTCTCTCTCTCTCTTCCTCCCATTGGACCTTTAGGCATCATTAAGGATCTGTGAACCTTGGAATTCCCATTGTGGTTTAGCTGTTTAAGAACCCAATATAGTCTCCGTGGGAATGCAGGTTGAATCCTTCTCCTTGCCTAGCAGGTTAAGGATCTGGAGTTGCTAAAAGCTGCGTTGTAGTTTGCAGATGAGGCTTGGATCCATTGTTGCCATGGCTATGGTGTAGGCCTGCAGCTGCAGCTCTGATTCGACCCCTAGCCCAGGAGCTTCTATATGCTGCATGTGTGGCCATAAGGAGAAAAAAAAAAAAAAAATTAAAAAGTTAATAGAGAATCTGTGAAACCTGGTCTGAAAACCACCAGCCTAGGTCACATTAGCCTCTGTCTTGAGAACAAGGCTTTGTGGGAAGAACAGAAAAGCTATTTCACGATAGCAGTGACAGGCCCGCTGGGTTATCACTGCTCTTTTACCCTCAGTCAGACAGGCATACGGCTCTGGTGTTCTAAAGTGTTTTTCTAGGTAAAACAAAATTCAAGTTTTGATTTGGGAGGCAGAGTATTAGATTATGATTTAT
Source organism: Catagonus wagneri (assembly GCA_004024745.2). Lineage (NCBI taxonomy): Eukaryota > Metazoa > Chordata > Mammalia > Artiodactyla > Tayassuidae > Catagonus > Catagonus wagneri. The sequence goes on from PVHT020004944.1 coordinate 19,292,293, forward strand.
CTTGAACCCCTTGTGCTCACCCCTTTAAATTTGTTCTAAGTTATATTGTTTCTGAAGTTAAGACTCTCAGTTTTTTGTGTTGTAAAATTAAAATTACAAAAAAAAAAATTAGGATGCCAAAGCAAAAAGGTTTTGAAAAGGTACTTGGCAAAGTGAATGGGAATATAATTTAGAATGTCTGACTATATTGCTTTTTATAATTAGAACATTTCATGATTATAAATGGTTGATTATAAAACCTAAGCCAGCCTGTCAGACAGACACCTTCAAAAGCTCTAAAAAGAATACCTTTTAAGCTTGAAAAGCCCCACCTCCACAATAAAGTAAGATAAAATAACACTCCCACGACCCAAATGAGCAAAGAACAGTGGTCTCTGAGGAGTAAGGCTAAAGTCAACATACTGAACCCCTACTGAATACTTGACTTTGGGACAGTGTTTCAATTTTGGATCCATAGTTCCAATATGCATTATTAGATCCAGAGTTTGGTACATCTGCAGATCTCAGTTCGATTAAAATAGAATTGCAAAAATATCAACTGAGAATTGATAGGTTCTGTGCTAGTTGAGAGGATATAAAAAACAACAACAAAAAGGTACAACCTTAAGAATTTCGCAACGCAATAGGATAGACTAACAAGCACACAGATAACAGATATACAGTGATACTACGTGCAGTAACAGAATACAAGAGACAGAGAAGATGATAAAGTTCGGGATTTCTCAGTATAATAGAAATCCATTATTTCTAGATGTTGGAAAGAAATCCATTTTTTTTTTTTTTTGGAAATAGTGAAGTTAGTCAAGTGTGGGGGAGGGCAGTGGGGTGACAGCTGGGGTTGGAGGACTGACTTTCAGGTTCAGGAAACAGCCTGTCTAAAGCGGATGATGGGACATTTTCATCCCCTGGAGCCTTCAAGGTAGTTTTGGCAGCGTCAGTAGGAGAGAGGGCTTCTCGCTTCCTGACAGTGGCATGATGCTAGTACTAGCAGAGGCACCGGCTGTACCCCCGGCACACTGGCCAAGCTCCTAGCCTTCAGCCCAAGGAAGCAGCAGCTCTCCATTTTCAGTAACCTGTTGTTTCCCTCTGTTGCTATTTTGATCCTTCCAGTCTGTTTTTTTTTCTTTCTCCCATTTTTATTGAGATATGATATACATATACGTAGCAAAATGTTCATCAAAATAGATTTAGTTGCAGCCATCACATCACATACTTACACATTTTTTTCTTATGATAAGAACTGTTAAGCTATCCCTGCTCGGCAACTTGCAAATATACAATTTGCAATTTTGCAATGTGGTAGTATTGTTGACTACCGCCACCATGCTGTCATCACACCCCTATTACTAATTTATCTAATAATTGAAAGCTTTTGACCACTTCTGGCAATCATTATCTATTCTCAGTATCTATGATTTCAGCTTTTTTTCAGATTCAACATACAAATAAGGTCATACAGCATTTGGCTTTTTGACTTATTCAGCAGAATGCCCTCAAAAAATCCACCCACATTTTGAAAATGGCAGGATTTCCTTCTTTTATGGCTAAATATTATTCTCATTTTATAAATATATGTATATCTCACATCTTCTTGAACCATTTGTCCATCGATGAACACTGAGTTGGTTCCGTATCATGGCTATTGTAAATAATACTGCAGTGAGAACTCAACATATATTTTCCTTTTAGCTTATTTCTTGTGTTGGATTCTCTCTGCTTGAAAGACCTAGAATAATTCCTGTTATCCTGTTGACACTGACTAATAAAACTGCTAGCACAGTGTTAGTGCTGAATAATGAAATAATTTATAGATGAAGGAATGAATAGTTGGACAGATAAATAATGAATTGACGATGTACTTATTCAAAAATTAAGACCTATTTTTGGCAAAGAAGTCATGCATTTACATGACATCGTGGAACTGAAGAACAGTGTGATCAAGGAATGGAGAATTTCCTAACGTTCTTAAACAGAAAAGGGAATGACCACAGCTTCATTGTAAGTATATTAAGCTATATTGGGGATTTTATAATCCCCTGTCCTCATTCTCCAGTGAGTAAGAGGGGGAGAATTAATTATTAGTTTGGATTTGGATGTTAAGAATTACTAAATACCTGTTTATTTCTGTTGAGAAATGAAAGCGTCAATGGAAAGGTTTTATATTTTCTTTATAAGCGTCTTTAATCCCTAGGTTTACTTTTGTTGTATTTTCATGCAGCCTTTGGAGGTCAAATCAGAGTTATCTGCAAACAGTTTTCATGTCCAACGCGGCTATAAAGTTTAAAATGTACAGAAAATTATATATTGACTCTACAGCCATTTGAGGCTGTGAGGGCTAAAGCAAATAGACTACGCTTTTCTTTTTCGAGGGGACAATTTTGTCAGTAAGCTCTGGCAAGTAAAGATCAGACAGGGGAATTAGAGGGACAGTTTGATTTCTTAGGGAGATCAATGAATATGACAGGTTAATAGATGGCACACGGCTGGTGTCAGGTTCAGAAGAAGTGATGACAAGGGACAAAGGAGAGGACAAGATGCGCATTTAGAGAACCCAGAGTCCAGTTCTGGGTGGAAAATCACAAAGCCCTGGGGAAAGCAAGAGGTATGGGTTACGTTCCCTGGGATAAGCAGCGCAATCAACACATCTTAGACATTCGGAGAATCCCCCAGAAATCCAGACACCTTCTCCTCAACACAAAGGGCATTTCTCCAAAGAGCAGCCTATGCAGTGAAAACATCAGCTGTGGTTTCCACTTATTCTCTCTTGTGTGACATGCTCCCGAGGGAGACAGCAAGGTGTTCCCACCTTGTGAAGGTCAGAAGAATGAGAACATTTTTTTTTTCCTGTGGTCATTCCCACCTACGGGACATAGTGTGGCTGAGCAAGAAGAAACAGGTCTTAGAAATTAAATAGACCTGCGTTAAAATTCATTCTCCACTATTTATTCACCAGACAAGTAATTCAGCCTCAGTAACCTCAATTTCCTTCCCCACAAAATGAGAATAATAATACTTACATCCAATGATCCTTAAAAGCTTTGAATGAGATGATGATGATGATGATGATGATGATGATGATGGGAATGACAAAAGCAAACATTTGTATAAAATTTGCTAGCAGTCACTGTTCTGCATGCTTCATACATGTCAAGGCAAATCTATATTTAAGATACATAATATGGATAAAGTGCCCCTATAACACCTTGCACACAGAGGATGCCTAAATAAATGGCAGTGGTCTTGCTGATGCAGGTTGGCAGCGGTGATAGTGGTGTTATTATCCTCCCTTCCCCTTGAGACCCAGCCACCTGGGCCCCTCGTGCAGTGAACGGAATATGCTTTTTTTGGGCTCACGTTTCCATGACTTACATTAATAGGAATTCTTCTCTGAGGACGGCTGTGATTGGAGCAGAATTTAGGCCACCTACAAGAAAGCAAAACAGCATTATTTGTGTTGTTCTCAATATCTTCATGCTCATTCATATAATTAAAAATAAGAAGCCCCTTAGGAGGGTACTTCGGGAGCATGGTGAATGTTGAAGTGTGGCTTCAAAATGCTTAAAGCCGAGGAAAATACCTGTATGTCAAGAACAGTTGCTAGAAGGCAAAAACAGAGAACATATCTGCTTCTAGAGAATATGTACTAATGATCATTTTAGTAAATAAGTTTTTAATCATATATAAAAAATAGTTACAGAAATAGTGACAAGGTAACGGCAGGTATATTGGCATTAGACCTGAAAAGCTGCCTAACAGGTGAAGTTTTTTGTCCTTGTCTACTGAACAGCAATATTAATGCTGCCTCATGGAGCTGGGTCTGTTTATTAAAGTAATATATATGAAATGCATAATATGCTGGTGTGTACATGCTAGTCACTCAATAAATGCTAGCTCTTTCCCCAACTTAAAATCTCTAAGTTCCGGAGTTCCATCGTGGCTCAGCAGTAATGAACCTGACTAGTATCCATGAGGACTCAGGCTTGATCCCTGTCTTTGCTCAGCGGGTTAAGTGTTTGGCTTTGCCATGAGCTCTGGCGGAGGATGAAGACGTGGCTCAGTCCCGCGTTGCTGTGGCTGTGGTGCAGGCTGGCAGCGGTAGCTCCGATTCGGTCCCTAGCCTGGGAATTTCCATATGCTGCAAATGATGCCCTAAAAATAAACCAAACCACACCAAACAAAAACATCCCAACACCTTTACTGATCATACGCTATGTGAAGCAACATAGTATATTTTTTAGAAGGCAACCTAAGTTTCTCTCTCCACAACCATATGCAGGCGCACACACACAAGTGGAGTTGGAGGTTGGAGTCAGACATTTAAATTCAATCTCTGCTGGAGTTCCTGTCGTGGCGCAGCAGAAACAACCTGACTAGGAACCATGAGGTTGCAGATTCCATCCCTGGCCTTGCTCAGTGGGTTAAGGATCTGGCATTCCGTGAGGTGTGGTGTAGGTCACAGGTGTGGCTGGGATCTGGCATTGCTATGGCTGCGGTGTAGGCCAGCAGCTGTAGCTCCAATTGGACCCTTAGCCTGGGAACATCCATATGCCCTGGGTATGGCCCTGAAAAGACAAAAGATGAAAATAAATAAATAAATAAATAAATAAATAAATAAATTCAATCTCTGCCATCCAAGTTGCAACTTAATTAATTTCTCTTAGCTAAATTCCTTATTTATAAATATATAAATATATCATGATATATATATATATATATATGTATACATATATATATACAACAGCACATATATGATATATATAAGAGTGTGTATGTGTGTATGAATGAGATAATGTACCAGCCCCTAACAATTGCTCCGGAAATACTAACTCCCTTCTCTGTGTACAAAGTTCTGTCCTGATGGCAATTTGAGGATGTGAAAATCTGAAGGGAATTACAAAGTATAGTACGTTATATTTTTCCCACAAGGAACTACCACTTCAATAGAGCATGAAAGATGCACATTCATGAAAAGTTAACTCATAACATTTTAGTGCATTGAGGTTTATAGTGAGATACCCTCAGGATTTAAAGGCAGATTTTATATTTGAAATTAAACTAGTAATACTAAACCCCATTGGATGAGAAGGCCCATCTCTCAAGGGTGTTCAGTACAAACAAGTGTTAGCAAATGCAGATTTGAAGGGACTGGGTGAAAACCCACATCCAACCAAAGACATCAGGCAAGATTTATGGTTATAGTGAGTCAGGCATCTAGAAAGTCCAGAGAAGTGGAGGCTCATGTTCTGGTCAGTCAACCCAATAGGTGTGACAATTGACTTCACTTTCTTTTTTATCATAATTTGACTTTCTACAAAGACTTTTAACCTGGGGAAAGAATTTACTGACCCAAGGACACACTCCCTTCTGTTGGAATTCTGTTTTCATTTGAAATAATTTATTATAAACTAATAATAAATACACCAATTTTCCATTAATTTAATTAACCAGAATCATTTGCCTTGAACCAGGCCATCTTTGGACCCAAAGACAAAAGCGAATGAGGCTTTGATGACCAGACTGTAACCAGATCCTGGACCACGTGAGGTGACATGATTTTTCACTCTCAACAAAGACTAAGCAACATGGCTTATGTCAGTGCTTTCAAAATTAAAACCAAGAATAGATATTAAAGTGTTAGACCATTGGAAATATAAAGCAGCAGAAAAAAAATCTCAAATTCTTCAACAATGATTCTTTACTGTAGTTACATAGAACCAATGGTTTCTGGTTTTGGTTTTGTTTATACCTACATACCTCATACACACAGACATATATACACATACATACCAATAAACACATTCTATGGAACACATAAATCCCAACTTATATATGGATGGGACCCAGTATGAGGGAGGCCTGGATTTGCATAATTTTCAAAACTCACCAGGTAACTCTAGTGTATAGGTGTGTGAATCCATGGGCTGTAGCAATTAATATAAAGAGTAAAAGCAGACCAGGTAGAAGTTACAGGTAATTGCAAATTAGAAACCCAGCCTAAAAGGGCAGCCCTCAGAAGATCTAAACAGACAATTCTCCAAAGAAGACATACAGATGGCCAAAAAACACATGAAAAGATGTTCAACATCACTGGTTATTAGAGAAATTCAAATCAAAATCACTATGAAGTACCACCTTACACCGGCCAGAATAGCCATCATCAAAAAATCTATACACAATAACTACTGGAGAGGGTATGGAGAAAAGAGAATGTTGGTGGGAATGTAAATTGGTGCAACCACTGTGGAAAACAGTACGGAGATTCCTCAGAAAACTAAAAATAGAATTACCATATGATGGAAAATCAAGGAGATCCCACTGTATAGCACTGGAAACTATGTCTAACCACTTGTGATGTGTAACCCTGTCACCATGCTGTACAGTCGGGTATAATGTAAAAAATTAAAAAAAAATAAAAAAATAATAAAATAAAAATAAAATAAAATTCAATTATGCAAAAAATAAAAATAAAAAATAAAGTTTTAAAATAAAAAAAAATTACCATATGATTCAGTAATCCCACTCCTGGGCATCTATCCAGAGAAAAACCGTGACTCAAAAAGATACATGTACTCCAATGTTCACTGCAGCACTCTATACAATAGCCAAGATATGTAAACAACCTAAATGCCCACTGACTGAGGAGTGGATAAAGAAGATGTGGTACATATGCACAATGGAATATTACTCAGCAATTAAAAGGAAAGAAATAACACATTTGTAGCAACATAGATGGACCTAGAAATTATCATGCTAAGTGAAGTGAGCCAAACAGTGACACACCAACATCATATGCTATCACTTACATGTGGAATCTAAAAAAAGGACACAATGAACTTTGCAGAGCAGATAACGACTCACAGACTTTGAATAACTTACGGGCTCCAAATGAGACATGTTGGGGATGTGGGGTGATATTTCTGGGGTTTGGGATGGAAATGCTATAAAACTGGGTTGTGATGATTGTTGTACAACTATAAATGTAATAAAAGTCATTGAATAATTAAAAAAAAACAAGAGTAGCCCTTATATCTCTATAACTAACTAGTCTCTTGTGGAATTGTAGACTGACTATTCATGGATCTTTGGCATACTGCAGAAAATTCAGAAATCTGGAATTTTTGACAAATTCCCCAAATTTTAATATTTGACCAAAAATTCAAAGCTTTAAATATTACTCTATAAATCTCACGTAGCATATATTCCTGCCACAAGCTTATGTCCTCTGATTATAAACCAAGAGAGGCTAAGGTAATATGCAAAGCCAACACAGAGGTCTGAATAAACTCAGTCTTTAAATAGCAAGGACAAAATTAGCACTTATACTGATTAAGTTGTTTGACATCTTACAGATAAAATGATCAGTTGGTGCAGTGTTTTGCTTTTCCTCTCAAAATTTTTTCCTGACTTTAGTCAAGAGCTTAAGTGTCTTGAAGGCAGGAATTAGATTTAATTTATGTTGATTTCACTTCTCTAGCCCTGAACACATCCTTGGGCATTTATAAATCCTTGAACATGTTATAAATGTGATATGTGCAATGTTTTAAATATAGACTAAACCAGACTTCTTTTTCATGTTTACTCAGAAAAAAAAAAAAATCCAGTTAATCAAGCAAGTATCCAGGGAATGTAATTAGTGGTCAAATCAATCCGTTAATTGCATTATTATCAAATATCTCTTTCTCTTCCTCTAGCTCTCTCTCCTCCTCCTCCTCCTTCTTCCTTGCCTGTCTTCCTCCCTCATTCTCACTCTTGTCTCTTTTTTTCTCACTCAAAAGTTAGGATCACTTTTAACATAAAAACATTCTGTAAATAAAATAAAGGGGAGTAACTTTTCTTAAGACAAACAGTGAGCAACCATGGAAAGCCTTGAATATTGACCATGAAAGATTTTATTTACTAAAACCGATTGGGATAATGGCAATTTAATTAGAGAAAGGAGTAAAAGTCCTGCTCTCAAGTCACATTGTTTTTTGTTTATAAGAGTTTCTTTGACTAGTCTTTACAAAGAAAAGTTTTTTGGGTTTTGTTTTCCATTTTTTAATTTATTTTTAATTTTTTTCCTGGAACATTTCCTAAGAATTCAGCCAAGTATGATAAATCAGATTGAAGCTGGGAAGCATCTCAAATCTAGTTATCAACTTATTATTTGATTTGAAATGCTCAAGAGAATATGCTGTTTATGAAGAGAAACAATGCAAGCATTTCTGACTCGGAAAGAAGACTTTTTAAGAATGCAAAAAACCCTGAGGAATGTTGATTGGAATTCTATATCATGTGAGAAATCCACTGCACATAAGTAAAGAATTGTGCATTTAGGAAACAATTGGAAAGGCTAGCATTGAAATTCAGTGGAGACAAGTAGTAACCACAGCATTGAATTTAGAATGAAAGAGTTGAATATGAAATAAAATACCAGAACATTCACTAAAGACCATTAAAAGCAGTGCTTGCAGTTGAAGGATCTTAAAGAATTCTACTCTCCATGACACAGTTTAACTTAAAATACCTAAAGCGTCATGTACTTCAGCTCTGCAATGAGGTGAGTGCTTGATTATGTTTTAGTGTTAGAACGTGGAAATACATGGTGTCTGATTAAACACGACTTTGGTGGAAGGTATTTACTCAAGAGAATTATATGTAGAACTTTTGGACCTTTAAAAAAAGATTGGACTCTTCTAAGAAACTTTTCAAAACTATAAGTAACGAGTTCCAATATGAGAATAAAAAAAAAAACCTAGTTGTTTAATTGGTAATCATTGGATGAAACTGAAATTCTTTGGCTGTTACAAATTTGGTTTTAATGGCATTTGTTAGAATAGACTTGATCCCATGTTGAGACCATGTATGTATATAATTTTTATCATATAATTTTACTATATATTATAATAAACTATGTTAAATTATATAACTATATATTATATTACAAATATAAATATATTGTATGATATGATGAAAATGAGGAAGATCATAAAATATTTTCATATATGAGGCTCAGAAGCTTCCTTCTTCCTTTGGTCTTTTCTTTCTTTCAAATTGCACTATATTCTATTTTTTTTTTATTTTGCTTTAGAGTCCTTCTTTAGCCCTTAAGTCATTTTTATTTATTTTTTTATTTTTTTATTTTATTTTTTTTGCCTTTTTGCCTTTATGTAGAGCCGCACCCGCGGCATATGTGGGTTCCCAGGCTAGGAGGCTAGGGGTCTAACAGGAGCTGTAGCCGCCGGCCTTCACCACAGCCACAGCAACGTGGGATCCGAGCCGCGTCTGCGACCTACACCACAGCTCACGGCAACGCCGGATCCTTAACCCACTGAGCAAGGCCAGGGATCGAACCCGCAACCTTATGGTTCTTAGTCGGATTCGTTAACCGCTGAGCCACGAAGGGAACTCCCCTTAAGTCATTTTAGCATACGTATTCTATAATATCTTTCAGATTTTTTTTTAACCCAAGCTCTTAATAGTTAACATCTGGCCCTCCACAGCAGATTACCTCCTTCTATGATCTGTAATTTTTACCAGGGATTGCTCTAGCTCTGGGGGTTATGTAGAGCCTGGGTTGTAGTGAAGTCCCTGCAGAGTGGTGATGCATTTCCTTCTCTAGACAGATCTATGAGTTTTACCAGTATGGGACTAATTCTTATAATTAATTTCCTGGCTTGGGAATTTCCACATCATGCCAAAATATAAATTTGGTCACAAAATCCAAACATGTCACAACACACAGGAGCTTTTCCTCCACCTCCAGAGCTTCCTGCAGAGGGCATAGCATTTCACCCAGCCAGTACAACAGCCTTAATTCCAGCTCCCCATCTCATACAAGCCAAAGCTCCTGTCTCCCCCATCCTTATACGGATGTTAGAAATCCAGCCCCTGGGCTGAATTCCTGTGATCAAGAGGGCTAGGTCCCAGTTTGCTGGGACATCAGTGAACAAGCTTACTGTTCTGGCTTTAATCTCTGCTGTGAGCTTTTGGATTTTTCCTTTTCTTCTTTTCAAGCTTGGCATCTACATATTTAAATTTTTGATGTATTCTGTTAATAGGCATTCAGATTTTTATTTCTCCTAAGAGGAGGCCCGTGTTAAATCAGGCGTCTATGTTGCTAAAATCAGAAGTCTCCTTCCCAACCGTTTAATAGTGAGGAGGACAGATTTTCATAAAAAAAGCTGTCAAAAAGAAAGAGAAACTCCCCAAGATTTTATTCAAAGTTGTCACAAAATAAGTACCTAAACCCCTTTAAATTTTTAAGAAAATGGGAGAGTGAGAAAATCTTCTTTTGAAAAAGCTTACTTAGAAGTAGTTAGTTATATATCCAACCTGTTTTCTTCCTACCAAGAAAGTAAAGCTATCAGTCCAACAGGAATTGACAAATGTGAATTGTTGGTGTAATTTAGTCCAGTAGAAGATTTGGACTCAAAAGGGACAGTTTCATCATTCTTATCAAGGCCTTATTTTTTAAATCGAAGTGTATTTGATTTACAATGGTGTGTTAATTTCTGCTATACAGCACAGTGATTCAGTTATATATATATATATATATATATATATATACACATTCTTCAAGTGCCTATTGTAAATCCCTTAACCCGACAGAGAGCGAATGACAGAATGAAATGAGGTGGAGTGGTGGCAGCCAAGGGTAATTATGGGATCAGCAAAACATTACAGGGCTCTGGAATAGGATCCAGCTTTCTCCTTTTTAGAAGCTTCTAGGGAGCAGAAAGCTACAAGCAGTTCCCACCTAGTATGTCAGTGAAGCATCCCAGAGCCACACAAAGGCAACAGCAACAAGTCAAAGAACCAGGCAGCTAAGTGGAAGCCAGAATCTGATACTAGGCAGGAATGTCAAAACAGGGAGCAATCGGGCATCAGGAGTGCATCCAGGAGGCAAATCTGTTCTGACAGCGTATGTGGATGGTGAACAATTCCTGAAGTTCCAGTTCAGTCTAACCCAAAGCTTACACTGGGAAGTATTTGATCCTTGGGCACAGCCACAACTCATTTCATCAACACAGGTTCTATTGCTTCCACAAAAGGCCCTGGCCCCCAAAAGATCCGTCAGCAGGATTCCTATAATACAAAGTCTAGGAAAGCACTTCTAGAATTGCCTAAAAAAAGTGCTTCGATCCAGCAAATTTTTCACTAAAATTAAATGTATGACTTCTGGAAATCATACACGTGTCTAGCCCTCACTGTATGTATGAATAAAAGAATATATTTGTATCAAGCTTAAAGCTAGAGGAAATCTTACGGAGGGTAATGGCAAAATCGTACACTTAGAAGAAATTGAGGTCCAGAATTATGGTTTGATCAAGGGTGTACTGTTAGGCAATAAGATAGTAAATGTGGCAGAGCAGGAACTAGAATCAAGTTTTCTGACTCTCCATTTCCATTCCTCTACCCAGGAACTCAGTCAAATGTGACCAATATGTTATCTTTATACGATCTTTTTATTCCTAGGCCAGGGATAAAACCCACACCACAGCAGTGACCTCAGATGCTCCAGTGACAACCCTGGATCCTTAACTTACTGCACCACAAGGGAACTCCCAGGATCTTGAATATGTAAATTCCCCTTATACACTGTATGCATGTTTAAGTGTGTATAAATGTCTTTAATTCCCTTAAACTGTTTGGCTAGACTTCTAGTTTTTACTCCTCTTCCTGAAACCTATATCTCCATAACTAAGCATGGTGCTTCATGTAAATTCAATTCATTGCCTCTAACTCCTGCATAGCATTACATAGTAAATATCCACCATACCTTGATTATTCACTGCCCCAATAATAGAATCTAAGATCTTAGAGCTGCCAATTCATTTTTCAATTAAGGTCTTTATGTCTCTGAAATTCAAACAGTCACTACAATCTACAACATTTCTATTGTTCCATAGAGTATGTTTCCTTAAAATGTAATAAAATTCATTAAATAATTAAAAAAAATAAATAAACCACACAAAAAAGTGTTAAGATCCACAAAAATAGAGTACGTTTCTTTATGATGTATAATGTAGATGTTTTATAAGCTTGCTTTTTGCAACTTATCAAGTCCTTTGCTCAATATGTCATTTCTTAAATATTCTAACAGCTAATAACATAGAAAGAAATGTCCGTGGTTACAGGAATTTAGGCTATGTATGCAGCATATCCAAGAGATATGGGGTATAGATTTTCTGTAAGATTAGAAATGTGCTTTAGAGTAAATTTATTTGTGCCAATTAGCACTGCACTTACTGGTTCACAATAGAAAATAGCTTTATAATGTGTTGGAATATCATTCACCAATTAAAATTCTAAAAATATAAGTCAATTATTCCCTTGATGACTTTGGTCACAAGTAAACAATGAGAAATTATTCACAGAACAATGTGTAGGAGGAAATATTCAAAGCAAACAACAAGCCAGGGATCCAGAAAGACTAAATATTGCTCAATGCTAGCAGAGACCCCCAATTGATTCTATTAGTTTGGGTACATATTGAAATTTGACTATGTATTCTGTCCAATATACAAAATGCATTTTTTACTTATATTTTTAAACCAGAACCTAGAGAAGGAATGATAAGACACAGGACACGCAAGATTTTGAGATAAATGAGGACTCTGGACAAGCAAGGCAGCATGGCAGGCTAAGAATTATATCATACATATTTAAGAGCTACATTAAAATTCAGCAAGAACCCCAAGCAGTGACTGTCAGGAGAGCTGAGTTCTAAATGGAACACCTTGTTTAATTGATGTACGGCTTTAGGTTAGTCATCCAACCTCTCAAGAATATCTTGTCCCCCTGTTAAAAGAGAGAAGGAACATGTCCCACGTCACATAACGTGTTGTGATCATAAAACCCAGTGACACTAAAGTGCTTAAAGTGAGCTTCTGTATTTTAATATTTTCATGGAATGACTCCTAAGGGAAGCTGATGTACTGACCACCAAGAAGGAAACATGAATAATGCGGAAAGTGGTGAGACAGGTGTTTGAAAATATTTCCCTCACAGCGAAATTTCTTATTGAAGTTGAGGTGTCGCGGCTTGAAACTATTTAAGATAGAGTATTTAAAAGCTCACAGAAAATTATTTAACAAGCTTATTGGGCGAATACACACTGACTGAATCATCATCTAAGAAGTGTCATTGGGAACTTTGGAATGTAAGATTCTGTGCGCAGTCACAGCAATGTGAGACATTCAACTAAAACCTCAGTAAGAGGCAGAGTAAGCTGAGGCTGTGCCCATACCAAAATGAACAAACAAACAAACAAACAAAAAAACAGTATCTCCATATCACCTACTCTCATACCCTTCAAAACATGCACGTACACACTCAAGAATCAGAGGGAAAAATCAAGTTCAAAAAAACGGCTTTGTGATGCCCGCGGTCACGAGACCCCCTCACAACGAGCACACCAGAGTCAAAAGTCAAAGCCAAACCGGCAAGGGTCCTTTATTGCAGGTTCCAACCTGGACCCCTGCACACTCATTACCGGTGACGCAAAGAGGTCCCGACTGCAGCGAGTACAGGGTTTTTATGGGCACACACAAACAAGTCCGGGGCTTAGGGGAGGTTTTCAAAGGAGAGGGACGCCGATTGGCTGATATTTGAATTGGGACACCGTCTGCTATATGATTGGCCTGGGATCGCGCGATCCATATTCAGCAAGCAAGCAGGTTTACAGAAG
>PVHT020004944.1:19306964-19329902 GCA_004024745.2 Catagonus wagneri
TTACCGGTGACGCAAAGAGGTCCCGACTGCAGCGAGTACAGGGTTTTTATGGGCACACACAAACAAGTCCGGGGCTTAGGGGAGGTTTTCAAAGGAGAGGGACGCCGATTGGCTGATATTTGAATTGGGACACCGTCTGCTATATGATTGGCCTGGGATCGCGCGATCCATATTCAGCAAGCAAGCAGGTTTACAGAAGCAGATGTGGCGGTTAGTGACTGGCTACAATTGGCGCGCGGGACTTTTGAAAGTTGCAGACCTGGGGGGGATGGAAAATTTCCTAAATGGTAGTCTGTTATGTCTTGGCCGGTTTTATTGACCCTTTGTTGCGAAACACTGTCACAACTGATATTTAGCAAGCAAGCTACAGAAGTGAGAAGGGAGCGTTAAGTTTCAATTGCCTTAGGTTTCGTTTCTCACCTTAAAAAAAAAACTGAAGGAAAGATGATAATAACAATTAAAAATAATGTGAGAGGAGTTCCCTTCGTGGCTCAGTGGTTAACGAATCCGACTAAGAACCATGAGGTTGCGGGTTCGATCCCTGGCCTTGCTCGGTGGGTTAAGGATCCGGCATTGCCATGAGCTGTGGTGTAGGTTGCAGATGCGGCTCGGATCCCGCATTGCTGTGTCTGTGGCGAAGGCCGGCGGCTACAGCTCCTGTTTGACCCCTAGCCTGGGAACCTCCATATGCCGCAGGTGCGGCTCTAGATAAAAGCAAAAAGACAAAAAAAAAATGATGTGAGAAAAGGTACAAGGGTCAGAGGACAGATCTAGGAGATCCAGTGCACATTTGAAGAGAATTTCAAAGGAAGAACAGAAAGCAATGAACATGAAATAATACAAGAAAAAAAAAATCTATCGGTAAAAAAAGAATTGAACTTGCAAAGTTATAGGATTTTTCTTAGCAGAATTTAAGATAGAATATTCATTTCTAGATCTATCTCGGCAAAGCTTATAAAGATTTAAGAAACAAAAAGTCAATAACTAAACCAACTTATCTGCAAAAAATTAAATGGCAGGCCATAAAAAAATAAAAGGAGAGGAAAGATGTATAAGAATTTCTCACCTTACACTGGGCATATAAAATAGCAATTTTACCATTTATAACTAGAGAAACACAAATTCAGAAACGTTTTTCATTTTAAAAGTAATAATAAATAGAATAAAAAGAGAGTGCTTGCCTTCCAAATCACTAGAGATAAAAAGAAAAAGCAGGAGTTTCCATCATGGCTCAGTGATTAACAAATCTGATTAGCACCCATGAGGACGCAGGTTTGATCCCTGGCCTTGCTCACTGGGCTAAGGATCTGGCATTGCCATGAGCTGTGGTGTAGGTCACAGACGTGGCTCTATCCCGTGGGGCTGTGGCTGTGGCATAGGTTGGCAGCTACCGCTCCGATTCGATTCCTAGACTGGTACCTCCATATGCCGAAGGTGTGCCCCTAAAAAGACAAAAGACAAAAAAAGAAAGAAAGAAAAAGCAACTGTCACCAGAGAAAGATAAAAAGAAGAAATGACACAGAAGTGATGTCAGATTGCTCCCCCATAGTACTGGAACCTAGAGAAAAAAAAATGGAGTAGCATTTACAAATTAAACGATTATAACTTGAGGTTCCTCTATCAAGCTTAGATATCATTCACCTGTTAGAATGAAAGAACATTAGTCATCAATAGATCAATTAGATAGGTAGGATGGATGAATAGATAGATGATAGATAGATTAGATAGATAGATAGATAGATAGATAGATAGATAGATAGATAGATAGATAGATAGATAGATATTAAATAGACATTAGGTTACTAATATAAGAGAATATTCAAGTATTCAAGTAGGGATGTTTGTATAAGGAGAAGGGAGCAGGAAAGAGACAAAATAGATGGCATCTTTTAAAAATGCATGTATATGACAACTATTAATACAAACTGTATTTTTGCACACATATATAAATTAACAAATAGAATCCTCAAAGAATATTTTTCTGAAAGCCATTAGTTTCTAAAATTGTCACAAGGAATGGAAAATTTCAATAGATCAATAACCAAGAAGTTGAAAAATATTTTAGAAGGACTACTTAGGAAGAAGCCCTCAAAACATAAAAAGGTAAAATAATAAAATTACAGAAAATAGGAGACTAGAATAGCATCCTTGTGATAGACCAAAAAAAACTGACATAACAGAAAATTATAAATTAGAATTCTTCAAATTAAAAACTTCAGCTCATCAAAGGTCATTTTTAAAAAATGAAAAAACAAGCTACAGTAATGAGGGAATAAATATGGATATCAAAGAAAGGACTTGTTCCGAGAATACACAAAAGACACCATCAAATCAATGATCACTAAAACAATACAAATAAGTGGGCAAAACTTAAAATGATGCTTCATAAAAAAAGGATAAATGAATCTCCAACAAGTATATAAAAAGTGATCTGCATTATTAGTCACCAGAGAAATGCAAATTAAAACCACAATGAGATTTCATTTCACACCCACTAGAATGACAAAAAGATCGATAATACCAAGGGCTGGCGATGATGTTGTAATTGTCATTCTTACTCATTCCTGATAGAAATGTAAAATGGTGCGATCCCTTTGGAAAATGGTTTGGTAGTTTTTAATAAATCCTCACTTTTGAGCTCATAACAATACTTTTAGATACATACAAGAGAAGTAAAAGTATATTTCTACATGAAAAATGGCTGAGCACAAATCTATAGAACACTTTATTCACAACAGATAAAAAACAGAAATAGTCCAAATGTCCATTAACTCATGAATGGATAAAGAAATGGTAAAATGTCTATCTAATGGAATACTAGTCAGTAATAAAAGATATAGTTACCAATACAAACAACAGCATAAATGAAACTCACACCATTACACTGAGTGAAAAAAAGTCAGACAAAAAAAATAGAGCATTATAAATAACTTCATTTATGAAGTTCAAGAAAGGACTGGAAAGTGACCAGAGGGAATTCTTTGGATAACAGAACGTTCTATTATGGTGGTAATTTGTCTCAAGTCATCAAACTTTATACTTAAGATTTGCAGTTTGCTGTATTTAAATTATACCACACACACACACACACACACACAAAGCTGAAAGAAAATGATCACGTGTAAAAATACGAAGTAAAATTGGTTTCTAGTATTACTGCCAGAAGAAAATTTAGAGACCATGTTGCAGTTAGGAAAATTAGATCTGCAAGAACTGAAGTGTTAAAATTAGCAATAGTTTTAGCTATCATTTATTAAGTCCCTTCTGTGTAGCAGCTGCTGCCCTGTGATTTCTTCCATGTGATCGCTTTTAATACTAAAAATGACAACACTATTGGTTCTCTATCCCATTCTTTCCTACTATAAGTGTGATTTTGTACAAGTTCCCAGCCCTTTCCCACAGTCATGTACTTCAGGGGATCTGATCCCTTTCACTTCCACTGGGTGGCCCAAGGTTTACCTAATTCTTGCTTTCGTATTGCATCCACATTCTAGCTTCTCTTCAATTATCTACACTTATTTTTCTCCTAGTCCATAAACTCTCTGAATGTGAGAGCTGTCAACTCTACTGATGACCCAAAGCACAGTGCCTTTCACTAATAAAAGCAGGAGTTCCCATCATGGCTCAGCAGAGCAAATCTGACTAGTATCCATGAGGACCCAGGTTCGATCCCTGGACTCAGTGGGTTAAGGATCCGGCATTGTCGTGAGCTGTGCTGTAGGTCGCAGACAAGGCTCAGATCTAATGCTGCTGTGGCTGTGGTGTAGGCCAGCAGCTACAGCTCTGATTTGACCCCTAGACCGGGAACCTCCATGTGCTGCTGGTGTGCCCCTCCAAAAAAAAGACACTTAATAAAAGCAGATGAATTGTATAAATCAAATTAGAGGGATCTTGTCAGTGACTGGAGAAGCATTTTAAAGATGGCAGTGTTGAAATCTGATGGGATTTTTCTGAACTGTATCCATGGTAAAGCAGAGCTCCTACTCTTCTCAATTTGGTATTTCCATATTTTTTGGAATCCCTATAGTCCTGGGAACTTGTACTTCAACATGCAGTACTTGTTTACAACAGTTTTAGGTTTTACTGTTTAACAACTGTACCTCCAACTTCCTGGAAAAGGTTACAAGTCTGAAAGGAAAGTTTGGAACCCATGATCTCTGGCCCATGCTCCTTTTCAGAGTCTGATTCTCTGTTTCTATTCAAGAGCTCTGACACGTGCCTTTTCTTTTATGATGCCTACCATGGTGCCTGGCTCAGCTAAATATTTGCCAGGCATTTGAATGTTTGACAGAGGAAGGAATGTTCATGTTGTTACATTTTCACATTTTTAATGCCAGAGAAAAGTCATTCAGGAGTGATGGAAATTGCATAAGAGAAACAAGGAGGACAATTTGGCCAATTTGGTTCCTTAAGTCAGTGTGAAGCAGAGGTTAAAAATATATATATATGTATTAAGACAAAAATTCATGCATAATCCTCCAGAGTCACCCAGGAAATAGTAGTACTGAGTGTTAAAAAGTATTCAAAGCAGTATTACAAAGATACACTTGACTAAAGAATATAGATAATTTAGGTAGAACATTTGAAAATGATAGCTATTTTTTCCAGATCCCCAAGCACCAGAAAAATATGTAAAAGAGGGGAGCTCAAAAAGCTAGGTTTCATGGGGTGGCTACCTATTTCTTGTAAATTCAGGTTTATAGAAACACGGATATGCCCAGTTGTCTATGACTGCTTTGGAGTAGCAGAAGGGACAGAGACCGTGTGGTCTGTAAGCCTAAACATATACTATCTGGCCTTTTAAGAAAAAGTTTGCCGAGCCCTGAACTACAGAGAAGTTTCAGATTATTACGGGGGTGTTCCATCACAGTGAGGACACCTTCTGGAAAATATACAAGAATTGCATTTCGCATGATGAGAATTAATCGAAAATCTTTCACTGGCTTTGACGGACAATGCAAAGGGCGTGAAGTGAGTAGGCAAAGCACAGCATTTATTGAATTACTCAGAATGGAAATTTTGTCTTTAAAATGCCAAGCAGCCTGTTTTTCTTCATTAGGAAACAGTCGCTGATACATGTACAGTATGGATTAATCACAGCAGCAATATTCTAATTGCAGGCTGTGAAGAGTTCTAATTGAAATGAGATTAATGAAGAGCCATGCCAGCCTCCTACAACACCACAATCTGTATGAACACTTAGCTTCTATGCGTCATTTTCCTCCCCCAAAATAACTCAGATTAAACAGCAGCTTCCAAACTAATGGCAACATTTCCGTCCAGATTTCTTTTTATGGCTTGCATCATGTTCCAGGATACAGCACACGAAGCAGGACTCATCTTCTGCCATCAGCTAATGTTGTTAAATGTCAGGCATTTAATAAAGTTAAAGGGCAAAAAAGTTTGAAAGAATTTATTCCGCCTAGCAATCAGACCTTCGAGAAGGCTTGGGAAAACTTTCTGCTTTATTGACTGGATCAGAATAAGAAATTTCCTTATCAGGTTCAGAAAGCATTATCCAATACAGGTAGAAATTCTAAATCTCTATGAAGGATGTACCCACAGTTGTATATATGCATATTTGCATTTGACTGTACTTATGTATGTGTTTAGGATATCTTTGAAATATAATATTGAGTGTTTGTTCTCATGTATACACCAAAGATTGACTTTGCATAAGAGCAAAATGGGTTAAATTCAGGTGTTTGGAACCCAGGGCACAATTTCTAAAAGGAGTTGTTGATACGTGCCAGTTGCCCAAAAAGAGGTAATTTTTACCAAGGGTATACCCAAAAAGAAGTACTTTTTTGGCCAAGGGTATGAGGGACAATAGAACCAGGGCCTTGACAACTTTGCAAACTGGAACTATGGGTCTGTCCTTGGTAATTCTCCCGTGTCCTTTAGGAAGGAAAGACCTTCAGCCCTAATTCTCTTTCTACCACTTGGACTTGGAGATGAAAAGATAAGGCTTGTCTTCTTCTGTTGGTTCAGTTTTCTCTTTAAGTGTGTCATAAGGCAGTGGGAATGGTTGGAAATTGAGGAGGCCAGAACAATTTGAAAATGCCATCTTAGAGCATAAAAATCAAATTTGCCAAGAAAAGGTGGTAGAAAGTGTTGACAATGTTGAGTCCCCTACCCTTATTGAGTTCTGACTCTAAAACAGATATTAGAGTCCTCCAGTGGAGGTATGCGTAGTTACATACAATGGAATATTACTCAGCCATTAAAAATGAAATAATGCCATTTATGCAGCAACATGAATGGACCTAAAAAATATCATACTAAGTGAAATTAGACAGTGAAAGACAAACATCATATGATATCACTTATACATGGAACCTAAAAAAAAAAAAAAGAGGATACAAATTAACTTACTTGAAGAACAGAAATAGACTCAGACTTTGAAAAACTTACGGTTACCAAAGGGGACACATAGGGGAGTTGGAGGGATGGACTGAGAGTTTGGGATTGGCATATACACACTGAGGTATATGGAACCATTGGCCAACTGAGACCTGCTGTATAGCAGAGGAAACTCTATCCAATATTCTGTGCTAGTCTATGGGGGAAAAGAGTCTGAGAGAATGGATGTGTGCATATGTATGACTGGGCCACTTTGTTGCACAGCAGAAATTATCACAGCCTTATAAATTAAGTATACTTCAATGAAATTTTAAAAATAAAATAAAAACTTCCGGATTTCCTTCTTGTTTGCAGTGCATAGCATGGGGCTCACCTCTCTGTAAACTGTCTTAAATTCCACAAGCAAAGGACTGATTTTAATGAAATATGCATGGTGAACAAAACAGCAATGCTGGGTACACTTCTACTCTAAAAGCAAATTTAAAAGGAAAAAAAAAAAGAGGAGAGGGAGAGAGCTGTTTTTAAAACCTCCAGAGCAAGGTGCCACCAGCCTGAGAAATTGTTTCCTCTGATCTCTTGGGTTTTAATGACTAGCTAGCAGCATTCAATTACAAACTGGCCATTAACAAGAAATCTAATTGCTATTAGCAGACAGGTAAACAATTCATATTGACATCACAATGTGCACTGCGGGCCATTTTAGAGTATCAAGTGAAATGAAGATTTCTTAAGAGAAAAATAATAATTCTGTAATGATTACCCCTCCTCTTCAAGTCACAGAAATATAAGAACAGATGTAAATAATGGTGATAAGCTATGACACCGAAGTTTTTTTTAAGTACATGCAAAATAAAGCTGCTAAATAAGCCCCAAATCCCATTAGACAAGAAGTAAAATCTTTACCATCATTCAGGGTTTCAAAAATTTAAGCCACTATTGGCAACTTGTCTTCTGACCAAAGGTGGTCAGGAAAGAGTTTACTTACGATTGTTATTTTATTTTATTTTACTTTAGGTGATGCACCTACGGTGTATGGAATTTCCCAGGCTAGGGGTCGTATTGGAGCTGCACCTGCAACCTATATAGCAGCTGGCGACAATGCTAAACCCACTGAGTGAGGCCAGGGATCAATCCCCCCTCTTCATGGATACTAGCTGGGTTCTTAACCCTGAGCCCCAATGGGAACTCCTATGACTGTTATTTTTAAAATGAACATACATGTATTAATTAAATTACATTTGTTATATATGTGTTTATTAAACCAGAAAAAAAGGAAACATAAAAAATGTATGGAAAAATGTGCATTTAAGATAACAAAAGATTCTATTTTATTTCAAATTCTCAGTTTCTTCATAAAGACCCATTTTGGTTACTTTGACTGGAATGTCAAAGTTACTTTGCACCCATGTGGAATCACTCAGATGAGTTTGCATCGCTTTACGGTTTATCAGTGTGATACACACACACACACACCCCTACAAAATCATCAAACACTTTCCAGAATCTTTTCCTCTCTAGACTGGAGGAGTTATGGCTGTGAGATTCAACTTACAGAGAGATCTTATCCTAACAAATCTTTCGTGAAACAAAAAAAAGGGATCTATTACTATAAGAACTCTCCTCGTCTACATAGCAATCCCGTGTCATTGATGACCTGGAGGCAAGATACGCATACAAGAAGTTCACTAGCAATTTAAGACTCCTATGGCATTCTTCTGCAATTGCAAAGGTTCAAAATCAAGACTTAGTGAGGAAAAAAGGGACACATTAAATTCTGTTATCAATGCCATGATTAGTTTTGGAAACACTAAATTATTTCTAATAGACTTCTAAATATTAAAGAGGATCTGAAAGGAACTATAAAAGTCCCGTTGTGCCAAAGACATGTCAAACACGCTCCAGGCCTCAATACTGTAGGTCTTTGGCCCAGAGTGAGAGGAGTAGGCCAGGCGACATTCACCCAAACCTCAGTCTGGAAAAGTCCATGGCACCATCTCTCATTTCCATGCACTCATTACCTCTATTGAAATAAAATCATCCCCATGGTAAAATATATATGTATGTGTGTATATATGTAATAACCATGTTCTCTCTTGTACCCAGTCTAAGCCTGTGCCACTTTGCAATTTCACGTTCTCTTGTTTTTCTTTTTTGGAGACAGAGAACAGCTAGTTGTCATCTTCCAAATCCTGTAACAATCCCTCATACACTGAAGACAGTAATTAAGACATCCTCTCAGCCTTCTCTCTTGAGAAACTCAGATTTCTTTTTTAACACAGATTATCAAAAAATTGCCACAGCCTTGGACACGAAAATTGTTATTGCTGGGACTTTCCCTGTCGACCCCACCCGTTTCTGTAAATGCTTCTTTTCCAGAAAAAAACATGGCCTCCAGGAAGTCGAGTCCCTGCCATCTGGCTTTATCCTTTCCACAACCTGACTTCCCACGAACACTTTGCTGCTCTCACTCAGGTAAACCTGTGTGACTCTTACCTCCCAGTCACCTTTCACTCTTTGCTTCCACCCCCTCACATTCTAAAACAAGAACATGTCAGGAACAGCAGATCCTAGGCAGCCATGACAAGTGTGTGGCTCCTGTGTGACAGTCTCAGCTGTGGGAGTTTTCTCCGGAAGGTGTTGTATTTCCTTCTAGACATAGCCATATTAAAAAAAAAAAAAAAAATGTACTCATCACATGGAGATCTGAAAGGAAAGAAAATAACAGATTTCTTGACTGTGTGATTTAAGACAAATTATTTCATCTCACAAGTTCTTTACCTATGAAATGGGACAATAGTTCACAGAGTTGTAAGCAATGAATGAAATCATGTGTTACCCACTCACCTGACAGACGAAATTCCTTTCTCTGACACTTGTATGACCTTTTCATGCTTGGGTGTACTGTTCTTATTTTTTTTTTGAATTAATGTATAGTTGATTTACAATGTTCCTTCAATTTCTATGGTACATCAAAGTGATCCAGTCATACATATCAGTGTATTCCCTTTTTTTTTTTCTCATAACATCTTCCATTATGTTCTAACCCAAGAGAGTAGACAAAGTTCCCTGTGCTGTACAGTAGGACCCCATTGCTTACCCATTCCAAATGCAAAAGTTTGCTTCCACCAACCCCAAACTCCCCGTCCATCCCACTCCCTCCCCCTTGACAACCACGTCTGCTCTCCACGTCTGTGATCTGTTTCTGTTTCACAGACAAGATCATTTGTGCCATATTTTAGATTCCACATATACGTAACATTTTTTTGTCTTTCTCTTTCTGACTTAGTATAAGAATCTTTAGCTGCATCCACATTACTGCGAATGGCAACATTTTGCTCCATTATACACATCTTCTTAATCCATTCATCTGTTGATAGACACTTGTTTCCATGCCTTGGTTATTGTGAATAGTGCTGTGATAAACATACGGGTGCGTGTATCTTTTTGAATGAAAGCTTTGTCCAGATATATGCCCAGGAGGGGCATTGCTGGATCATATGGGTATACTGTTTTTTATGAAAATAAGACAGATTCATGAATCATTCTTTGTGGTCACATATTTGTATTTTAATAGGGGCTTCCTGGAGTTTTTTTTAAATAAAAACAACAACAAAAAGACTAAAAATAAGCATTCAAATTAGCAAGACATACTTGCAAGGACAAGTTTTGAGGGACGAAAACCCCGTGAATAAGGCAAACCAGCTCACAGGTGTTATGATTTCATCTTCCTCATGAAGCATAAGCATGTTTTTAAAGCAAATGTACTCCATCTCCATGATCCTGAGTTGCTTATAACAAGATTTCCTCCGAAATGCCAAAGCATATATTTTACGTTGTATTATTTTACTGGTAGAAAGGATAACCATAATCTTGAAAAGGTTTGACATGACAATTTATCCACAATATAGATCTAGAATATTAACATACTAACCTTTCCCTTCAGTTTGGTTTGAATAAAGTTAGACAATTATTCAGCTTGAGGATAGAATATTTCAAGTGTGAAAAAGTTGAAAATAGTTATATTTTTCTTACATGACCACAATTTAGCTGTTCATTTTCTTCCTCTCTCTTCTTCCAATTCTATACAGCCGGGGGGCTGGGGGGAAACTTCAGTAGGATAAAGTCCTGCACTTCATAAATATTTCAATAAATGATTATTTGAGAAGGGCTTGATCGTCTGCTTAATGGAATTAATGGATGGCTCTTCAAATTTCATAATTTCATGACTTACCTGTTTCGTAGTGTCCACAGATAATGATGGATGGTGTGCCCAGTAATTAATTTCACTTAAATCTAGGGATTGCGGAGAAGAGGTGGGAGGGAAAGACTCTCATGTAGAAAACAGTTATTTCTGTTAGAAAAAAACAGAGAGCAAAATCAATTTTCTAAACAGCCAAGTTAAATGGCTCAATCAGCCACCCGACAAAACGCTTCCTTACCTAATATAAGCCTCTTAAATGTCAACCAATTAAAGTCATCACTTACCTGGAAAGTTTATCTTTTCCGTGTTTAGGTGAAAGCTACCTGACCATTTATATACCTAGAAATATGTAGTGTGTGTGTGTGTGTGTGTGTGTGTCATATGTGTGAGGTGAGGGTGAGAGAAGGGATTATGCATATTTAAAGCGCCGTCTACTCTTCTCTAAATGGCATATTAACCTGTTACTTGGTGACTCATTTTACAAGGTGATTCATTCTCACCTACAAACACATTTCTATTTTTGAAAAGAAATATTCCCATATTGCCAGTACTGTGGAAACAAGTTGTGTTTGGTCTATGAATTATTCTACCTCAAAATGGCCAAGGTGAGCGAACAAACTCGTGGGGCTTTCCTGCAACAAGTGAGCACAAGGGGTACACAAGTCTTGATGTGAACGAGTGAACTAAGAGCACTTCCTCTAGGGATTTCAGCAACATTTTACTATTCTCATTGTTAGCTCTTATTCCACTACAATTTTTTTTTCTTTTTTTATGGCCATATGTGTAGAATATAGAAGTTCCTGGGCCAAGAAATGAATTGGGAACTGCAGCTGCAGTCTTATGTCACAGCCACAGCCTGGCAACTCTGGATCCAAGCCACATCTGCAACCTACCCTGCAGCTTGCAGCAATGCCTGATCCTTAACCCTCTGAGCGAGGCCGGGAATCGAACCTGCATCTTCATGGAGACAATCTTGGGCCTTTAGCCTACTGAGCACAATGGGAACTCTCAATTTTTTTTAAAGGAATTAGTTTGTTATTTGATTATCCAATCAAGGTTCAGTAGAATCTTGCCTTTGTAAAGGTTGTAAAATTTTCCCCTAGGAAAATGTGACTCCTTTATGTCCGTTTTTCCTTGGCATCCTCAGAACTGAGCGGAGGAAACTGAGTTGTTAATGGGAGGAAGTTTAGAATTTCAGAAAGTCAGTATATGTAACTAGCAAGGTAGGTAAAGAAGAGGTGGAGTGTTTGTCAATGTAATTTCTACCTTCAACATGCCTTTAGGTAACAATGTGACCATTTCTCTCATTTGGTCACCTGTTTCATTAGTAGTGCCTGAAGGTTCTATTATACCTCCCCCCTGGAGCTCCCTCTCTCATTCCTTCCTTCCTCAGTCTGGTTTATACCATTGATAGATTTTTAAATATCACACAGAGTTAGCATTTCAAAGGTGATAGTAGGAGTTAAAATTATGTCCGGGACTTTCAAAATCATCTTCTATGACTTCTTTTCTTTTCTTTTCTTTCCATTTTCCTAGGGCCACACCGCCAGCATATTGAAGTTACCAGGCTAGGTGTTGAATTGGAGCTGCAGCTGCCAGCCTACACCACAGCAACAACAACATCAGATGTGAACCGCGTCTGTGAACTACACCACAGCTCATGGTAACGCTAGATCCTTAATCCACTGAGCAAAGGCAGGGATCGAACCCACATCCTCAAGGATACTAGTCATGTTCACCACAACTGAACCACAACAGGGACTCCTTCTAAGACTTATTTTCAAAACTCTTGGTTTGAATGAGTTCCCTTCCTAGTCTTCTACTCTCTTGGCTTTTGCTTTCCTCAATAAGATTTTTTTTCTTCTGTTTAGCTTACTCCTCAGTTTTTGCTTTTAATCCTACCATTCTTCTTTGCTAAGTATATATAGTTGTCAGGCTATTAGTAAATCACTCATTTTATATCTTAACTCTATCTTTCATGAATTGCACATAAATATTCCATTCGTACTTTCATTCATTTCACAAATCATTGAAACATACTAGAGCCATATTGGCCAGTAGGAAAACAAGGCACAGGTTTACTTTCCAAGAAAGTAAATTTCTTGGAAATAATTTCTACCTGTGCACATTAAAAATCTAGAACTGTTTTGCAGTATAATTATCATGTATGCAAATGTATGTGTACGTATATACAGAGAGAGGATAAGAATAGAAAGAGAGCTTTCTTAATCACTGTATACACTATGCAGGCTACTATCTCAGTAAATTTTGTGGAAGGTAGACGTTCAGGGTATAAGTGAATTTGGATTTACAGCTTGGTGAAATGGCGGACTACTGCCATATGTGATATGGAATTTCTTTTAAATTATTTTATATTCAGATAGTCTTACAAAAATACATGTATGTGGAGTCTCTGTTGTGGCTCAGCACATTAAGACCCAACACAGTCTTTGTGAGGATGTGGGTTCAATCCCTGGCCTTCTCAGTAGGATAAGGATCTGGTATTGCTGAAAGTCACAGACGCAGCTCAGATCCAGCATAGCTGTGGCTGTGGTGTAGGTCTCAGCTGCAGCTCCATGAGCGTAGTCTGGGAACTTCCATAAGCTACAGGTGCGACCACTAAAAAAAAAAAAAAAATACGTGAATGTATAACTATAAGAAGTAAATGAGTGCATATGAACAAAGCTGTCATGACCTTGTTATTATAGTCTACAGGCAAAGATCTCATTCCATTAAAGCAACACAACCCTTTCAAATCCAGAATCCTGAATTTTTCTGAGCAACATTTTTCACCAAGAGCTTTCATTTCTGTAAGAGTTAAACCAACCAAAATGCTAAACTTGGAAGGGAATGGTGTAGAGTTACGAAAATAAAGGGATAATTAGGTATAATATTCAGGAATACTTAGAAGTGTTTACTTTTTGCAGGAATGGTTTTTCCAAATAAAAGCTCAGGGTGAATTAATTGTTGTAAAATAAATACACAATCAAGCAAATAACATTTTATAATTCTGAAACAAGCACATAATAGAAAGCATTTCAAAGATGCCTAATCCAGGGGAACTGGCAATGGGAAGTAGATTTGTGAATTAGCAAACGTGATGATCTGGCACTCAACATCTCTGGCTCCCAGTGTTTGAATGCATGCTATAGAATGAGTGAAAAGCACACAGGAAATTAAATAGATGTTGTGTATGAAAAATTAAGCAGGTGGAGGAACGGAGAAGGGGAATGAGTGAACTAGTCCAGAGGGAAATAGGAAAGCAGAAAAACTGGAAAAGGACGAGAGGGAAATGAAAAATATTGGGCTCCTTGGAAAATCTATTTATCTTCTTTGTTCAACATCTTCTATTGATCACCATCAGTGTTGGCAAGTAGCTTGAAGCTGTGATCATGAATTGATATTTAATTAAAATCCAGTTCTATTTTAATAATATGGTAAACACATCACAATTCTGTATGTAAATAACTTCAGCAGATGAAGGATAAAAGGAGAATCAAAACTAAGTGCTAGGAAGTTTACAAAGAAGGCAGAGAGCGAGTCATGCAGAGAAAAACAATAATTAAACTCTGCTTCCAATTCACTGTTATTGTGGCTTTTATTAAGATTCTGCTTTGGTCCAAAAGTCATTTTCTTTCTGTCTTATTTGTCTTGGCAGGAAGGAAAATAAGTACAGACTGCATATTATTCCTCTTATCCATAAAATCAGAGCCAGGTACTGCCTTCAACAACTCCATCTCAACTTTCCATGGGTTGGATTATATTTTTTTCTTGTTTTTTTGGCCATGCCTGTGGCATGTGAAATTTCCCCAGCCAGGGGTCAAACCCACACTAGAGCAGCGATCCTAGCCACTGTACTAACAATGTCAGATCCTTAACCCACTGTGCTGAAAGGAAGCTCCTAGATTATCTTCTTGATCATCACCTTTAGTTTCCTCTGAGTAAAATTCTTTCCCCAAACTTTTACCCTTTGTTCCACCAAAATACCAACTAAGGGGAGGTATTCATGTGTTTATCTAGGGAATGATTTGACATTTGAGATGGGTTCCACTAGTCAACCCAGCCAACTTTTGTGAAAACCACTTAGATTTATGAGCAACCTAAACAGATGGCACTTCATAAGTATGCTACATTCCTCTGGGAAGCATGGCCATGGATATATGTTCATATTCACACAGATATTCCTCTACTAACAATAGGGTTAGGTCCCAATAACCATAACCGTATTAAGTGAAAACATTGTAAGTTAAACAATGCATTTAAAAAATTTAACCGGGGAGTTTCTGTTGTGGCTCTGCAGTAATAAACCCAGTTGGGATCCATGAGGATGCGGGGTCGATCCCTGTCCTCTCTCAGTGGCTTAAGGATCTGGTGTTGTGCTGTGGCTGTGGTGTAGGCCAGCAGCTACAGCTCTGATTTGACCCTTAGCCTGGGAACTTCCATATGCCATGGGTGAAGCCCTAAGAGAAAGGAAGGAAAGAAGGAGGGAGGGAGGGAGGGAAGGAAGGAAGGAAGGAAGGAAGGAAGGAGGGAAGGAAGGAATCTAAACACTGCAGTTTGTGGCGCAGCAGATTAAGGATACAGCATTGCCACAGAAGCGGCATAGGTGGCAGGGCCTGCTCAAATTTGATCCTTGGTCTGGGAACTTCCAAATTCCAAGGGGGTGGCCAAAAAAAAAAAAAAAAGAAAGAAAGAAAAGAAAAGAAATCCAACCTATGGAACATCATAGCCCAGCCTATCTTAAACATACTCAGGGGCTAGGACATATGCTGGGGTAGGACAAAATCAAAAGTCAAAATTCAGAGTATGGTTTCTACTGTGCCTGTATGGCTTTTACACCATGATTAAAGTCAAAAAACCATAAGTGTATTTGCGTATTTGTGTATATGTACATGTACAAGATGAGAAAACACTTCTGAGATTTCTTTGTAATTTGGAAAGTGCTTTCCAAATTCAAAGGAATTTAAAATTGTAATGGTTAGTCAGTGTCACGAATCTTTGTGCTTCACCGGTCAGTTAGCTACAGTATGCTTCCTTAGTGGCCTGAAATAGTTACAGCTCTAACAATACTTTAGGCTCTCCAGGTAGGGAAGGGCCTTAATTCCTTTAGGTACTAAAACAAAACTTTAAAACAAAAGTATCATCTACTGGCTGGCTTAAACAACAAACACTTATTTCTCAAAGTTCTGGAAGCTGAAAAGTCAAAAATCAGACCAATCCCACTGCTAGTGAGGGCCCGAATTCTGCAGGGCTCCATTTTCATGGTGTCCGCACACAGTAGAAGAGACAAGGGTCCCTCACAGGTCTTTTTCAGAAAGACACTAATTCCATTTATGAGGATTAAGCTCTGAAGACATGATCACCCCCCTCAAGTGTCCCACATCCAAACAGCAGCCTTTTGGTGTTAGGGTCCAAACAATTGAATTTTGGGAGGCATTGGCTCAGCAGGTTAAGAACCTGACTAATATCCATGAGGATGCGAGTTCAATCCCTGGCCTCACTCAGCTGGTTAAGGAACTGGCTTAGCCATGAGCTTCCATGTAGGTTGCAAACTGGGCTTGGATCCCACGTTGCTGTGGCTGTGGCGTAGGCCGGCAGCTGCAGCTCTGATTTGACAGACCCCTAGCCTGGGAACTTCCATATGCCACAGGTGTGGCCCTAAAAAAGAAATAAATAAATAAATTTGGGCAGACAAATAACCGGTGCATAGTAGGAAGACTTACTAAAGACCACATTTGTTCCTTTCTTTCCCAAGAACTGGAAGAAGTTCTAATCTCATGAAACAGAATCACTGTTAAATTCTACCTCATTTCCCTTTCCCCTTGATGCATGGTATCTCAGTTCCAAAGTGAGAAAAGGTGAGCAAATAGAAATACCCAATGGATAACTGCCTATACATGTCACGCCTCACTTGAGCTTCCCATCAGGAAGAGGAAAAACTTCACAGGGACATCCACTGGGCTTGCAGGTTCGGGGGAAGAAATTCTCCTCCCCTACCTGAGACTCCCATCCCTTCCAGGAACACAGGGTCTAGTGTACTTGTGTCCATCATTATTCTGTTCTAAAATAAACAAATCTTAGAAACCTAACACTGGTCCAGGGGATTTTCAGAATGAGAGGAATCACCTAGATCCACTGCACACATTGCAAAGATGTGTGTAGGAAGTGCCTTCACAAGTTGTAGCAACAGGAAAGGCTCAGTGTGCTTAGTTATTCTATTTTTGAAATAGCCCCAAATTCAGAGAGAATACCGAAGGGGCCAAAAAGGAGATTTTCTTTTCTCCAATACCAGCTAAGAAGGAAAGTGAAGTGAAGCCTAGGACAGCTCAGCAGTGATGCACACTCTAATGATTCGAATGGAAAGAGATGTACCCATGCCAGGAACATAAAACAGACAGAATTCATTCAAAGATTTGAGAAAAGGATGTGATTTGGCTAAATATTGATTCTGCCTTTCTCTCCTTCCAACCCACTTTAATTCAAGCAGCTCACATCTGGTGTTTTATGTGAAGTCAAGGGGAAAACCTCAGTGATGCTGAGCAGCTCTAGGTGGGAATTTGGCCCATGAGTTTGTGGAGGTGGAGTGAAATCACAGAGCCCACCCACCCGCCAATCTCCAGGTTTTAGAGCCCAGGATTTGTCCACACACCTTCATTTCAGTTATAAGGAATAGATACAGAAGAGGTAAAACAGTTCAGATAGGTCAACCAGAAGTAAAAATCATCCTGGACCCACTCTAAACCAACCGTGGGACACAGTTTTCCTAGTAAAAACTTGACCTTCAATTGAGTGTGTGTTCTAATTCAAAGTATGTAATTTCCTCCACTTGGAAGAAGGATTTTCTCAACATAAAAAAAAAAAAAAAAAAGGAATGACTTCATTGTTCTGCTATGATATCTAGCTCATCCAAAAATAGAAAATGAGGATGCTACATTCTATATTCTTTTAGGGTGTCCCTTATTTTTGAACTCAAAATTATTACTCTGTAAAAAAATTTGTGTTTTTTTTTCTTTTTATGGCTGCACCTGCAGCCTATGGAAGTTCCCAGGCTAGGGGCTGAATAGGAGCTGCAGCTGAGGTCTACACAACAGCCACAGCAACACCAGATTTGAGCCGTATCTGCAAACTATGCTGCAGCTTGTGGCAATGCTGGATTCTTAAGCCACTGAGCAAGGCCTGGAATGGAACCCACATCCTCAAGGAGACTATGTCAGGTCCTTAACTTGCTGAGACACAATGGGAACTGCAAAAATTGAGTTTTTAAATCATCAAACTTGCAAGGTTTTGATGACAACATTAGACTCGACATAGCCTACACAATGCCTAAGTCTATGGGTCAAAAATAACTAAATAAAATTACTGAGAAGCTTGGCCTATTGTATTCAGGAAATACACTGTGTTAAAATGAGCACTGATGGACTGTACTGTCAGCCTGATCTCACCTCCATGATGGAAGTGAGGAATCCCACCAGGAACATACTCACTTCTTTGAAACGTCATTCAAACAGTGAGAATAGCATCCCACTTGTACGATTATTGTGAAGACAGTGATAATAAAAGGGTCAAGAACCAGCTTAGTGCTAGCACAAAATGGGTGTTAGACAAATCATAGTGTCTTTATTTTCTTCTGGCTTGATGGGTCTCCTTTAAGGCTCAGAGATGTCAAGCTACCAAAATAACTGAGAAAAGGGACAATAGTCCCAATAATAACACTAAAAAAGAAAAAAATCTGGGTACCTCACTTGAAAAAAAGGGACTGATGCACAGTCATCCTCAGGCACTAAAAGAAGACTTTCTTCCATAGAAAATTCCAGCTCTACTAATTCTGCTCAGAAGACTTCCTGCCAATGTCTCTGATGCCTCCATCAAAGTTTTATTCCCATTTAGAAATGAATATTTCAAGGTGATTAATCAGAAGTTCCTTAATTCTGATCTGATAAGATAGGCACCATAAATTCATAAGGACTCGTGGGGTAGTTCCCAGTTGAGTCTGGCTTCTAGGCAAGATTCTTTAGTGCGTTCGCTCTCATTATTTTGTTCAGTTCTCGGGGATCAACTGGAGCTTCGGTTCTCATTACCTGTATTCCCCTTAGAGGAGTTCTGCGATTTGTCAGACTGTGACTCTCTGTTTGCCCATACTTCAAAAAAATGCCACAGAATTCTTATTTCAGAACGTCAATGTTATATACACATCTGAGCTGTTGGGGGAACATTTCATTCTTGGCACCGGGGTGCTCTTGAATAAACAGGGGGTCATCTGTTCTCATTTTCTCCCACAATCTGGAGAGTACAGCTGCCAAAAATGGGCAGAGAATTCTGTGGTCAGGAGAATAGTCAAGGAGTGGGCTGCAGCAGACTTGAAAAAATGGGCAGGAGAGTGAAGAAGCAGGGGAACTAAATCAGATGTGTATATTGGGTAGGATGAGTTAAGGAACTTTGCAGGAAATGCAGGCCCAGGGGAAGGGGTTGCAGAGGGTGCTAGTAAGCACAGAGGGTAACGTGATGAGGAGTAAATTGCATAATGGATTAGCCAGTTAATTAAAAAGGTAAGTCCACGAACAGGGGTTTTATATACATATAAATATATATATATATAAAGTGGGGGAATATATATACATATATATATATAATGGGGATATATATATATATAGAGAGAGAGAGAGTGGTATTTCTTTATGAAAGGCAAGATGGCAAGATGTAAAACACACCTCTTTAAAGATGCCATTGATGGCTGGACAATTGGCAAAATTACAGACCAAAATACATGCATGCCTTCTCTTCATCACCAACTCAGTCTTAGATAGCTGCACCTTTATTTTCTACCTAAAGCTTTGGAGTCTTTAGGAGTTTTCAGTTCTTAACATCTGAAAATTATTTTTTCTTTGAAAAATAGTGATACCACAAAATGCAGTCACTTTAGCGATTGGCTTTCATCCTATTTATTAATAAAAGAAAAGCAGCCAGATATAAACAGAAAATATGACCATGACCCCAGCTGACTTAAATCAGCATAATTTGACAACATAGAATGTAGCCTGTGGCTACAAACGTGTGTGTCTTTCTTCCCAACCCCATTAGTTTGGACCTGAACTTCAGCCCTTTGAAAATGTCAGTACTACATAGGTTGTAGAGTTGTCAAATCCTTACCCTTGGTTCATTAATATGATTGCAGCCATTGAATTGGTTTAAATTCACATTCAAGGGTTCTATGCACCAGCACACTTTCCAAAGACAGAGAAAGAAATTGAGTAGAGATGAGATGAAATACATATAGAAATTGGAGCTAGATACTGTTATAGATGAATGCAATATAAATCTTG
This sequence comes from Catagonus wagneri, assembly GCA_004024745.2. NCBI lineage: Eukaryota > Metazoa > Chordata > Mammalia > Artiodactyla > Tayassuidae > Catagonus > Catagonus wagneri. Next base: position 19,326,849 of record PVHT020004944.1, read on the forward strand.
TGCCATCTCACACATCTATCACAGCAAAGGACTTTTTAACAAGATCATGAATATCTCATTAATGAAATATTTTTGATATTCTCCTAAAGAAAATACTCCTAAAACCACTTTTAATTGCCTTGTAATCGATACAGTGTATGTGGTTGATTCTATTCTAGACTCCATATTTTGCTTGGCGTTAACTTTAGAAAGCAGAATTGCTGAAAGGTGATTGTCAAGCCCTAAAATAAAGTGTAAACTCTCAGAACTTGAAAAAGCAGATGCAGATTTTCATTCCATTCATGGATAAAAAAGCTTCAGTGTACCATACATGACTTTGCTCAGTGTTAATTGCATAAAACAAAGCCAGGGGGAAAACATCTAAACAGGCTATGAAAAAAAGGAGAGAGCCAAATGTCAACTCAGAAGGAGAAAAGAAAATTAAACACTTCAAAAAGATACATAGGCTAGAAAGTTTAGAGATTGAAACTAAAATGTACAAGATCATTTTTCCTGTCACTTTTAACACTTCCTTGTTCTGGCACATCTACAGGGCTCTCAACACCATCTTACTGTATTTAAACTTTTCAAGTACACAGAAGCTTGAGAGTCGATTGTTTAAAAATGACACAAAAGTTAAGCAAAATTTGACCAAACATCGAAGAGAGATTTTGGCTCAATTTAGTATAGTACTTAATTCATCCCTGCTGATTTTTCCATTCATGTCGGCGAGGTTAATTTGTGTCTCATATCATTTCACTCTTTTAATCACTACTTTTGCAATGAAATAAAAATAAATTCAATCTCACCTTTGAAGAGTGATAATTATGTTTCTGTCGCTTATATGAAAGATCTTAGTAACTCCCTCCTGCCTGAAGTTTTTTGAGTAATGGATCTTTCACCTTCTGAACAGACACGTAATAACTGTTCACAAGTGAGGCATTTTGCAATTGTAAGTGGGATGACGGAGTTCCAGCTCCTCTTGGCAAAACAGCCTCCACTGGAGGTCGGAGCAATCAACTCTGAGTCATTCAAGATACTGATTCCTCAGGGAGATTATCCTTGTCCCACATAGCCGTTTGAGGAATCAAGAAACCCAAGAATTGTCTGAGCATGGAAAACACACACATACACTCACACACACATATGCATGTGTGTATGCCTGTATGGACACACACATACATGTGTGTATATAGAACATCTATTCCATGTATTAGAATTTACATATGTGCACATATATAAATTTACGTATGTAAAAATGTAAATATTACATATGTGAGAATGTAAAATACATGAAATTGTAAATACGTTTGTGTTTCATTCATGCTGCTACACGAAGCAATTATATATGGCCTCGTACTGAGCCATATATTACCAGCATAATCTTTTTCTACATGATACTCCTCCAAAGAGTTGAAGATAGCCATCTTAATATGCATATAACGTATCATGTAACTTTATAATTATTTATCAGGGACACCTGAGTTATTGCTACTGTATACATTTATCAGTTCAAGTGAAACACAACTGTCACTCATCAGTTTATGCTCTTTTCATCTTTTTCTCCCCCGAATCCACTTGCTAGTGATTGAGGAAACAAATGGATTCATCTTAGTAGTAACATAGGAAACCTACAGAATGAACTTTGGCATAAGATGGCTGTGGCACGAGGCTCCAAAGAACCATTCTGCTAACTTTTTCCCTATTGCTCCACGTATTAATTATTCGCATCTCTATACTTCAGTGTCATCACCTTAGAAATTGGAATGAAAAATAACTTTTCTGTAAAGGTTACATGAAATTACTTACATATTATAATTAGTAAACTGGCACATAATGACAGAAAATAGTTCGTTGCTGTGTTATTTCTTAAGATGAGGATGACCCTAGTCCACACCAAAGGTTTCATGAAGTTAGACTTCTAGATATATTTTTAAAATGACAGACAAATCCTTTGTCAGGTTTGAGATGTGCTTTGTGAGGCATGGGACAGTCTAAACAATTATAATATGGAAGAAGTCTAATGAGTTAGTTATCTCTATGTACCAAATGGTAGTAAATAGGAATATTCACCACTCTAACTTTAGGTAAAATTTATTGTAGAAAATATGGTTATCACTTACCAACCACACCATGTGCTTCTCCCTCCCCCATATTTGCCAGCTTCCCTTGTTTGGGCTATGTGATCTTGTCTTGTCTTAGTAACCATATATTCCATTTCTGGTCCCATAGTTTTAAGAATGGCTTGAATTCTCCAAACTCTGTCTTTCCCAGGACCAGCATAATGAATGCATTACGTGGAAATTGTAGCCACAGGGTGCAAACAATCTAGATTTCACAGTCTTTGTTAGAGGTTTCAACAACCCTCTCTTAATCGTTGTGAGAACAAGTAGACAGAAAATCATTAAGTATAAAGAAAACTTAAAAATCACTATCAACCAACTTGGCCTAATAACTCCACCTGACAACAGCAGAATATGCAGCCTTTTAATATACATGGAATATTTACCAAGCTAGACTACTCTCTGGGTCATAAAAGAGGTCAAGGCAATTTGAAAGACACATATATTCCTTAATGACAATAGGATAAATTAGAAACCAATAACACATCAACATGTGACCTACTCCTAAATATTTAGAATCTAAATAATGTATTTCAAAATAAGCAATGGATAAAAAAATTTAAAAATGGAATAAAATTGTAAAATATTTTGAATGAGATTCTAATGATAATATAGCATGTCAAAATTTGAGGGTGCAAAGTAGTACTTAAATGGCAATAATACAATTTATTTAATAGCATCAAATAAACTAGATTACAAAAAAAGGTCTTAAATCAATGATTTTGATTTTCATCTTAAAAACTCAAGAAAGAGCAAATTAAAATAAAAAAGAAGAAAGGAAATAGTAAAGATTAGAGCAGAAATTAATAAACCTAGAAGACATAAATTACCAATGGGAAAAATGAGAGAAGCAGCAATGATATAAATTCTAAAGGCATCTAAAGAAAAATAATGATAACTTATATGACATGCAAAACCTGTTTATTTTTTTTTTTTTTTTTTTTTTTTTTTT
>PVHT020004944.1:19330902-19420014 GCA_004024745.2 Catagonus wagneri
AGGGGTCTAATCGGAGCTGTGGCCACCGGCCTTCGCCGCAGCCACAGCAACGCAGGATCCGAGCCGCGTCTGCAACCTACACCACAGCTCACGGCAACGCCGGATCGTTAACCCACTGAGCAAGGGCAGGGATCGAACCCGCAACCTCATGGTTCCTAGTCGGATTCGTTAACCACTGCGCCACGACGGGAACTCCACAAAACCTGTTTAAAGACACAAATTACCAAAGCTAACTAAAGAAGAAAGAGACAACCTGAAGAGCCCTGTTTTTTTTTTTTTTTAAGTTGAACTTTAAGTTAAAAAGCTCCCCACACAGAAAGCTCTAGGCCCAGACTGCCCACCTAGTGAATGCTAGCCAACTTATAAGAAATAATAATACCAATTTTACATAAACTTCTAGAAAAATCTAGGGACGGGGACAATTCCCAATTCATTCTATAAGCCAGTATATTCTAGCAAACTTGGATAAAGATGTTAAAAGAAAACTATAATGAAATATAATGAGTATTATAGAAAACTATAATATTCTCATGAATATAGATACAACAACGTTTAAAAATTTTAGGAAATCTAATTCAATGGTATATATATATATGTAAAAGACATTGCAGAAATCATAACATTATAAATCAACTATGCTTCAATAATACTTTAAAAAATGAAAAAAAATACAACACATCACTACCAGGTGGGGTTTATATCAGCAAGGGAAGGTTAGTTGAATATTCTAAGATGTACTTAATCAAACCAGAAATGGGAGTTCCCGTCTTGGCAGAGATGAAATGAATCTGACTAGGACCCATGAGGTTGCGGGTTTGATCTGTGGCTTTGCTCAGTAGCTTAAGGATCTGGCCTTGCCATGAGCTGTGGTGTAGGTCACAGACGCAGCTCAGATCTGCCATTTCTGTGACTGTGGCATAGGCAGCCAGCTCCAGCTCCAGTTAAACCTCTAGCCTGGAAAACTCCATATGCTGAGGTTGTGGCCCTAAAAAGACAAAAAAAAAGAAAAAAATTAGAAATGAAAAAAGATATGGTCATCTCAACAAATCTGAAAACTGGGCAAAATCCAATATACATTTCTAATTTGAAACTTTGTTAGCAAACTAGAAAAAGAAGGGAACAGAAGTAATTCCACAGCTAACAACATACTTAATGGTAAAAGTAAAAATAATTTCCCTTTCAGAACATTAACAAGAGTGTTCATTCTCACCACATTTATTCAACAATGTACTGAAAGTTCTAGCCAATACAATGAGGCAAGTAAAAGAAACAAAAAACATCCATTCTGGAAAGGAGGAAGTAAACTATTTTTTGATTGAAGACAGTATCACCACCTAAGGAAAAAATTCTAGGGATTCTATCAAAAAGGCACTAGAACTAATAATTAAGTTTAGCAAGACTATAGTATACACAATCAATTCATAGGAATCAACTACATTTCCATATTCTAGCAACAAACAATCAAAAACTGAAGTTCCTAAGAAATACAATAGCGTCAAGCACTATCTAATTTATAGGGATGAACCCGACAGAGATGGTCAAAACCTATGCACTAAAAACTATAAAACACTTCTCAGAGAAACCAAAGAACACATTTATAAATAAAGAGATAAACTATGCTCATGGTTGTTATTTTTCCACAGTTGATATGTAGATTCCATGTTAACTCAATCAAATTTAAGCAATGTTTTCTGTAGGAAACAACATGCTGATTCTAAAATTCATATAGAATGACAAAGGATTTAAAATAGTCAAAACATCCCTGAAGGATAAAACAAAAGTTTGTGAAACAGGAGAGATTTTCAAAGATCTTTCAATGAAGAAAAGATAGCCTTTTCATCACATGGTGCTGAAACCATTGGATAATCACATAAAAAAAAGAACAAAAGTTGACCTTCAAAATGGGTCATATGCCTCATTGTAAAACTTCAAAGCTCTAAAATTTCTGATAGAAAAGACAGTAGGAAATCTTTGAGACATTTGGCTAAGCAAAGTTTTCTTTCAAAAGCAAAAGCACAATTCATACAATTAGAAAATAATAAAATTGATCGTTTGATTTAATTAACAAGAATTTTTTTCTCTTTGAAAGGTCTTAAGAAAAGGATAAGATAAACCACAGATTAGGAGACAATATTTGCGAACACATAATGTAATGAAGGACTAGTAGTCTCAAACTCAGTAATGTTAAAAAAAAAAATCTAAAAAATAAAAGCAAGAGCAAAGAATTTGAATAGATTTTTCCTAAGGTGAATATACAGATAGCAAATAAACACAGGAAAAAAAATCCCTAACATCAGTGCAGCATCAAGCCATATTAGAATCTGAAACCAAAGGAAAAATCAGTAATATTAATGCTGTCTTTATTTAAAGGCAGTTAACATTTTTATAATTTTAATATTATACTAAAATATTACTTGGGTTTCTCGGCATTCCTTCAAATTTTGTGCCCAGGATTAGTGCTGTACTCATTATATTACTGACTCTGCTCCATATACTTAGTAATTAAAAAAAAGGAATTTACTATCCTAATGCAATACATTTACATATCTATTAGAATGTCTAAGATTAAAGTAAGATTGATTATTCCTAGTGTTGATAATGATGTGAAATCCATGAAACTCTTTTACACTGGAAGTGGGAATGGAAATAGTACAACCCTTTTGAAAAGCAGTTTGGCAGTTTCTTAAAAAATTAAACATACTCCTACCATATAACTAAATCATTCAGCTTAGATAGTTATGCAAGAGAAATAAACACATATTTCCTTAGAAAGGCTTGCACATGAAATGTTAACAGTTTGCCAGATTAAGTTAAAACAGATTAAGTTATAGTGTATTCCTACAATGGGATATGCAATAAAAAGGTATATACTACTGATAAACGCAAAAACATGGATAGGTCTGAAAATAATTATTTTCTGTGAAACCAGAAAAAAAGGTGAGTGCCTACTATGGTTCCATTTATACAAAAGTTTAGAAAACGTCAGCTGGATTATAGTGATGAAAAGCAAATCAGTGATTGCCAGGGGACAGGCAGGGGTCTTTAAAGGGATTAAAGACCAGATGGCATAATGTGGGATACAAAGATATTTTGAGTGGGAATTGTATATAGTTTGATTGTGGTGATGGTTCTAGTAGTTGACATCTGCCAAAACTTATGGAACTGGACATTTAAGATTTGTAAAATTTATGGTATTTCAACTATACCTCAATAAAGCTGAATAAGAAACATATGATTGTACAAGAAAGAAGTCAGGTCTTAGTCTATTTCTTGATACCACTTAAAAATGTGAAAGGACATAGCTGGGAGAATTCAGTGTTTGGCTCTGGGCAGTATCAGAGTTCAAAGTCTAAGACAATGGACTGCTACTTTTCATTTTTTTCTTTTAATGGCTGCACCCACAGCATATGGAAGTTCCAGGACCAGGGATTGAATCTAACCCAAGCCACAGCTGCAGCAGTGCTGGAGACTTTAACCCATTGCACCAGGCAGGGGATTGAACCCACACTTCTGCAGCAAACTGAGCTACTACAGTCAGATTCTTGACCCACTGTGCCTCAGTGGAAATTCCAATAGACTGCTACTTTTTGTTACAAGCCTTTTAGATCTTTTGCTTTCAAAATTATACATAGCTCAGTGTTTTGATAAAAATAAAAATCACTATTGAAAAGAAGAAAATCAGGAGGAAGTTTGATGCACGGCCAAGGTTAAAAACCTTTCGAATGTCCATTATAATACTAATAAATACTAGATAGCAGTGTGGGAAAGAAGTTAAACTACATGATTTTATTCTCGAGGCCACCGAGTATTGCCCCTATCGTTTATCTGGAATTCTCTAAGTGTTAAAGAAACATTATTCTTTTCTTCCCCCAAACAATAGTTCCTGAAATATTAAGAAACCACCTCCCAAAGAACTTCCACCCTTATTGTCGGAAAGCCACGTTTTATGATTCCTGGGAGATTCCCAACTATAAGAACTACTGTATTATTTTACTTTGTAAGATCATCTGTATTATTACATACTAGAGGAAAGAGGAAATCTCACTGCATGGCAAAAATGAGAGTTATGCTATTACAAATAAATAAGCCAGCTTCAGACAGTCATCAGTGGTGACCTCTAAAATCTGGCTTGTCACCTTCATATATCAGAATACCGTGTAATCAAAGTCGACTCATTTAGTTCCTTTGATTCTTATACTTTCTCAGATGTAAAATGAAGAAGCTAAAATAGTTCTTGAAATCTCTTGTCTTTAGATGTATTTAGTTCTATGAAATGATGGCAAAACACTATATTTTATTGGACCCAAAATGCCATTGACTGTAAGATGTGCTATCATTTAATAATTCATCTTTTTAAAAATTTTATTGGAATACAGTTAATTTACAATGTCATATTTGGTTCAGATGTACAGCAAAGTGAAATCAGTATATATACACACTACTATGAATAACCATCTAGGTTATCATAGAATGTTGAATAAATTTCCCGGTACTTTATAGCAGGTCCTATCTATTCTATTCATAGTAGTGCATACATACCAATCTAATCCCCCCAGAATATCTCTTCCTATTGCCATTTCCCATATGATAACCGTAAGTTTGATTTTGAAATCTGCGATTTTGTTTCTGCTTTATAAATGTTCTTTTGTATCATTTTTATTAGATTCCACATATAAGTGATATCATATGATATTTGTCTTTGCTAACTTACTTCACTCAGTATGATAATCTCTAGGGCCATCCGTGTTAAAATAATGAAATGGCATTATTTCATTATTTCTTATGGCCGAATAATATTCCATTGTATATATGTACTGCATCTTCTTTGTCTAGTCCTTTGTCAATGGACATTTAGGTTGGTTTTATGTCTTGGCTAGTGTAAATAGTGCTGCAATGAACACTGGGGTGCAAGTATGTGTTCAAATTATGGTTTTCTCTGAATATAATTGCATAAGTGGGATTGCTGGATCAGACTGGAGTACTATATTTAGTTTTCAAAGGAACTTCCATACTGTTCTCCATAGAAGTTTCACCAATTTTCATTCCCACTAACAGTGTTAAGAGGGTTCCCTTTTCTCCAGCATTTGTTGCCTGTAAATGTTTTGATGATGGCCATGATGACTGGTATGAGGTGATACTTCACTGGAGTTTTGATCTGCATTTCTCTAGTAATTAGTAATGTTGAGTATCTTTTCGTGTGCCTTTTGGCCATCTGTCTTTGTCTATTTAGATATGAAAAAAGCAAAAATAAGCAAATGGGACTTAAACTAAAAACCTCTTGTGCAGCAAAGGAAACTCTAAAAAATGAAAAAAACACCTTTAATACTACACAATTATTTAATAATTTCTAGCACGCATGCCTCCTACAAACACTAGCTTTTGAATACACAATTTCTATTTCTCTCAGAATATTGGCATCATACCTTCTCTCAAGAATAAGCTACCTCTAATGAAAAAAACTGTCTCTTGATTTTTGCCTTCCAGTGATCTCTGTCTTTTGCCTGGTCAAATGGACATAATCGTATCTCATTGCTTGAATGGGTGTCAGTTCCTCTCAGGAGTCAATATGCCTATTTCCTCTAAGAATTAGAAGAGCAAAGCATTGCAGGGCCATTAGTAGTATTATTGGGAAAGGGGGGGCTGTATATAGAAAATAAATAGACATAGGTCCCCATCACTCTTACTGAAAATAGATAAGCAGGAAAAAATACCTGGCCGATCAGTAAGAAAATATGTATTTACTTTTGCTTGCTCAAGCTTGGGAATGAGTAGAGAAGCAAGCCAGCTCTGGGACCAATTTCTCTCTGCCCTTGCTGCCCTGCAAATGACATTCTTACCAGACCATTAAGAAAACGGTTCTAACTTCTAGTGAGACCACCTGCTAGGTCTCAGTGCTGGGACGATTACATCTATCGGAAATAATGACCCATAACTAGAATAAAACACATTAATAACATCACATTTACCCAGGATAATGCATTTCACCATTTTATATTGCAGAGACCAAGTTAATCAGTAAAAGTATTCCCCCCAAAAGAAAGCAACTAACAGGCACAGAGTAGATAATGAATATAAAAGCAGAATGGGCTGGCTGTTCTTTTTTCCTTTAGAACTGAGAAGATATATAATGGGCCATAATGGATGAAGCACTAGTTTGGGAATCTGTAATTCTACCTGCTGTCTGTGGGCTAATCCGCTAAAGGAAGACCCTGAAGTGCCCTCCTCTGGACATGAGAGAAAACGTGAACTTGTGAGGTTTAATGGAAAGAGTTTTGGATTAGGTGTTTGAAGAGCAGAGGTCTTTCTCCAACTGTGCTGTTAATAAGCTGTGTGACCTTGAGCAATTCACTTCACCTCTCTGAGCCTCAATTTCTTATCTGCAAAATGAACAGCTTAGACAAGGTGATCTCTGAAATCCCCTCCAGTTCTCATACGTTGTGATTCAAAGCAGAATGTCAACCTGACATGAGAAGTCTGTGAAATGTAATAAAAATAGCTATAAAACTTTGGAGCTCTGTGATCCTCAGAACTGCAGACAGAGAGGATCAGATTGCAGTGGCATTAGGGTACCACTTTGACATAATGGACTGGATGGAGGCCCTGGCAAAACTCAGGAAGTTTAGAGAATTCTGCATCAGGACCAGAATAAAGCAAGCCTATGGTTCTTCTATTATTTACCTTCTTAGGTAAATACTTGGCTGGACTGTAGTTTATTTCAGGAATTTCATTATCTACAGTAACAGGGAAAAAAAAAAACTAGTCATAAACAAGACAGATTAGACAAGATAAATAAGCCCCAACTATTAAGACACATAACACACCTAAAAGCTCAACATCACATTTCAATATTTTTAGAGGTTACAACACCAGAGTACAGAATTGGGTAAACGCCTTAGAGTTCTCAATGTCTCATAATTTTTTGCTTTGGAGTTCCCTTCGTGGCTCAGTGGTTAATGAACCTGACTAGGATCCATGAGGATTCCAGTTCAATCCCTGGCCTCACTCAGTGGGTTAAGGATCCAGAATTGCTGTGAGTTCTGCGGTGTAGGTCACAGGCATGGTTCGGATCCCACATTGCTGTGACTGTGGAGTAGGCCAGCAGCTACAGCTCTGATTCAATCCCTAGCCTGAGAACTTCCATATGCCGCAGGTGTGGCCCTAAAAAGCAAAAAATAAATAAATGAATGAATCAATAATTTTCTGTTTTGTTTCTATGCCTGAGCACTTTTGTTTGAGAAGACACATTTCCCAACTCACCACCACATTGTTTCTCCTGAGACGCAGCGTGACTAGAAATTATCATGGGCAAATATTTATGATGAAACACGAAGCTCTAAAGGTCTCAGAAACCACGCCATGTATGTCTCCTCTACCCTGCTTTGCGCATGCTCTCTTCTTATACTGACTGTTGTCGGTATTTTGGAGAAGAAAAAAACCCACAGTGACCTTTTCCTTTTAATCAAGATACAAAGTTTTGAGTTGATTTTAGGGAAAAGGCAGAAGTGGGTGCAGTACGTGCTGGCATTTTGCATGCAGAGCTCCGTTGATACCTGCACGTCAAAGCCTCTGGGACACAAAAACTCTAATCTTGCTCCATAATGCTGTTCCATTTTAGCCTCGCATTATTACTTGAATTGAATTTTAAATTAGTCCACTTACAGAACAAATTACCAAAAGTTTAATTTTCCTCTTCCAACAAATCCCACTGCAAGCACCAGCCACCTGAAGCCAAGAGAGTTGTCGGTTTTGTCTAAATACGAATGAAATAAAATATCAAAATCAACTAATTCTTTCTCAGAATAAATGTGAAATCCATTTTTTTTTTTACTAATCATCTTTGGTCAAGTCAGATTTTTAGCCAAACAATCAGAAATGGCCCTTAAGTCAAGCATTCTCCTTGTTACTCCTAAATACAGAAAATAATAGAAAGGCTGATAGCTTCTTGTAGTGAAGGCAAAAGTGATTAAAAAAAGATGTAAAAATAGATGTAAAAATTAATGATATCTAGCTGACGTTATTTAAATAGACAATGACTCTATCAATAAAAAGAAGCCCTAACAAATGTGTTTCATGACAGAAATATATTAACCACTTTTCATCATCTGGATCCTTTATAAATCAATAAGAGATAATATTTACTCTATCCTGCTGGGGTGGCTTTTTGTATTTCTAAGAGAATTCATTTAATTCTGGTTGCCATAGCTACAACAGAGTTCTAGAATGAGTTTTGTTTCATCATAATTGCTGCATGCTACTATATAAGCAGCTGAACTCTACCTTCAACCAACAGCACTCATTTGTGAATAAAGAAAATTCCTATCGTAAAGTAATTGGAACAGAATTCAAAATATACTATTGAGCCCTTGCTCTCCTCAGAGAGTTGGCAAATATTTCTTAAACTTTTCTTTTGCATAGTTATCTCTGGATAAAAGGGAGTGCAGAAGAAGATTAAAAATGTTTAAAGTGATGCAGAGATTTACAGAAGTAAAAATAATTTTTTCTTGTTCTGTACCATAAACCATAAGGAAAAAACTGACCTTCAGGCTATTGATCTAATCTTTTTACCAAATTCTTATCATTTCGTGTAGACATTAAATTTGAAATGTGTTATTTTCCAGCCAATGCTAGTAGCAATTCAAATGTCAGTTCAGTTAAAAATATAACCATTTAACTTTTGAAAAACAAAGTATCTCTGTTAATCACTAGAGCTTTTTAAATATGTATTTGTCTGGTAAAGTTTGACAATGCTGCCTGTGAAATCTGAAAGGAGAACATGTCATGAGAATGCAGAAGAACAAGAAATTTCAACTAAAATTTTCTTTTCCCATATGGCAGCTTAAGACAAATAGTCTTAAGCATGTTATTTTGAGAGACACACAATTTTGAAATAACAGAAGACACCTCAAGTTATTCTAGAAAGGAAAAGTAAAAAGAAGTACTTTAGTTTATTCACCTTATACTTTTCCCGTTTTGCTAGAGGTTGCATCCAGTATCTTCTATTCAAAACTCTTTTTATTCTATATTTATAGTACATCTTGTTCAGAGGGGGAACCATTTACTTATATATGTTAGATTTAAGTTATGACCATTTGCATGAAATTTTATTAAAACATATGGTTTTGAACATGAACGAGACAGTGTGTTAATTCAAAAGGTACAAAGATAAATAAGACAGTTCTTACCCAAAGGAACATGTGCTAGAAGAACTAAGTAGAATAGGGAGATACTATACAGTAACATAATATGGGTTGTGAATGAATGTGATAAAGGAAGTGAGCACAGAGGGCTGTGACAGTCAACACCACAAAGAGATATGCCCTTCACTGAATCAGAAAAGTCTGCAAGGAGGCAGCAGAATTTGAGTAGGGTGCCATTAAAGGAAGTTCATCAGGCTAGCATTAGTGAGGCATATTCTAATATTCTGAAAGGTAAAAAAATACTAGCAAAAATAAAAATAATGACCAGTCTTATTTTTTTTTTCCAGAACCTTGACAAACTTTTAATAGATGTCGATAGAAGCAAAGGTAGACTGTTGGAATTATATATTGTCATTTTTAAAAAGCCACACAAAAGTTGTGAACATTTTGTCATTTTTGTAAATTCAGGGAAGAGATATGTCCATTACATAGGAGAGCCTAGAAAGATGTATTGCTTGCGTTATGTGAGGTAGTGGCTGGTAGAGGGAAGAATGGGTTGTAGATACAGAGTACTTGCTCTGGCTCTTACTGAGTGAAACTGGAAAAGGTAGTTGACTTTCCATGACCATTTTCTTATCCAAAGTAGGAATATTATTGTTGCTACTTCCTAGGTTGCCGTGAGTATTAAATGAATTATTAAGTATAAGACACTTGAACTAATGTGTGGCAAATAGTATGCATTCAGTATTGTATTAGTTCATTTTTATTATGTGGAGCAGGGCTTAAAATACCTTAATATAATAGAGGGATTTTATTTTATTTTATTTTTCTTAAAATAATCTCATCCTGCTCTGGATCATCTAAGAATCTCGGCATTGGAGAGAAAACTAAAGCTAAATTAAACTTTCTGATTAAAGATAACTTTCAATTTAAAAGAACGTCAAGTTTATTTTTCCTCATTGCAGTGGTTCTAGAATTTAGATGCACTTTTTACAAATAAATTTTATTGGAGTATAAGTGTTACAATGTTGTGTTAATTTCAGATACACTGCAAAGTGACCCAGCCAAACATATACATATATGTCCCTTCCTTGTCAGAGTCTTTCCTCATACAGGTTATCACAGAATATTGAATAGGTTTCCCCAAGCTATGCAGTAATGATATGAAGATTTCTTTAAAATACTGATGCCAGGATACTACTTCCAAAGATTCTAATTTAATTGGGCTTCACCATAAGGAGTTTTAAAAGCTTCCCAGGTGATTCTAACATATAACTAAGGTTGAGAATCAGTGAGCCAGTGAGTAAATCACCTGCCAATTTGAAGTTCAAAATCCCTGTAAGAGCTGATCCATGCCTTCTCATAGCTTTTTCCCTTTCTCCCCTGTGTCCCTTACACTGGCACAGGGGACAGTGTGACTTCTTGCAGTGATAGGTCCCTGTCCAACCCCTATTGAATGTGTAATTCTTGTTTTGTTCACTAGATCCTTAGGTTTGTAACACATAACATGCCAACTTATTCTACGAATTTAAGAGCATGACCCATGTCTTGAACAACTTCCACCAAGACTAAGAATGCAGGGCACACGGGAAGAATTTTAAAACATTTCCTTACTACTGACAATCTCTCCTGAACCACTGAGTTTGGAGACTTTGGAAGATGTATCTTTCTCTTCGTCTTCTTCCAATCCTTCGTGGAAAATAAATACACTAAAGTTCTGGCTTCCCTCATTAAAATTAAATCAATATCTGGAGACTCGAATTTTATACAATTTGCCTCTCCCTATAGACATCCAGATAGAGTTAATTCCACCCCACTCCTCCCAGAGACCCCTTCCTTCACTTCAGCTCTTTGTCCCATCAGTTCTGTTCCAGAAAGCTACTGTTAGGACTGACTTTTCATTTTCCTCCTCAACTAAATATACTTAGGATTTTATAAGGGCAAAGGAGTATTTCCATTTAAAAAAAAAAAAACCTTAAAACTGAAAAAAGGATAAGCACGAACAAACACTCAGTAATGACCAATGTTACCATTTTGGTATGCTTCTTTCCATGAGTATAGCATAAATTATAATCAAATAAGTAATGGCCCCTCATCTTAGAATATATTATGAATATTTAGTCATTCAAAATATTTTATCACTATTTTTATTTATAAATAAAACAATCATGAAAATAAAAACAAAGCAATGAGTAAAAAATAATGTCACTTAAGGGAATAATTGCCATGTACTAGGCTAAAACTCTTTAATGTGCACTGTCGTAAAATCCTCTCAGAAGATTTGTCCCTCAGTATTGGTATCATTCCCATTTTACAAATGAAAAAACTGAGAATGAGAATAATTAAATAATTTGGCCAACGGATTGTGCTCCAAAATTGAGTTCTTTGACACACTACTTTGTACATAATTCTATTTACATAGAAACAAAAATCCCCAGATTTGGAGTCAAAAGTTTAAAATGCTTTAATTCTTTCATGCTATCGATGTTTATATAGAAATTGCTTTCCAGAAAGGTTTTCTTTTTAATTTATAAGCCTACAATCTTAATTTATAAGCCTACAATTTAAGAAAATATGCTATGAAATTGCCAATCTGAAGGTGAAAAATTGCAACTCTTTGTTTTGGAAAATAGTCTCTTTTTGAAAAAAATTTTATGGGGGGAGTTCCTGTTGTGCTGCAGCAGAAACAAATCTGACTAGTATCCATGAGGACGCATGTTTGATCCCTGGCATTGTTCAGTGGGTCAGGGATCTGGGGTTGCCATGAGCTGTGGTATAGGCTGCAGACCTGGTTCAGATCCCAAGTTGCTATGGTGTAGGCCAGCAGCTGTAGCTCTGAATTGACCCCTAGCCTGGGAACAAATCTCCATATGTCACAGGTGCGGCCCTAAAAAAATAAATAAATAAATTTTATTGGGATATATTGATTTACAATGTTGTAGTACAATGAATCAGTTATACATATACATATACATATACATACATCTGTTCTTTTTCCCCATACAGATTTTTGCAAAACATTGAATGGACCTCCTTATGCTATACAGTAGGTCCCTGTTAGTTATCTACCCTCTACAGAGCAGGGAGCATGTGCCAATCCCATCCTCCCAATTTATCCCTCCCCCCTGGCTTCCCCTTTGGTAAACCCAAGTTTGAAATCAAAATCTTTGAGTCTGTGTACGTCCTTATGAACAAGATATTTTGTATCATTTTTATTAGATTCCATATGTAAGTGATATCATATGATATTTATCTTCCTCTTCTTGGCTTACTTCACTTAATATGATAATATCTAGGTGTGTGTGTGTGTGTGTGCATATATACACACACACATATATATATACACACACATATACATATTTATATATATATGTTGTTACAAGTGACATTATTTCATTTTTTTATGGCTGAGTATTATTCCATTATATCTATGTACCACATCTTCTTTATCTAATCCTCTGCCAATGGATATTTAGGTTGCTTCCACGTCTTGATTATAGTAAATAGTGTTGCAGTGAACATAGAGGGGCATGGATATTTTCAAATTAAGCTCTTCTCTGGATATATGTCCAGAACTGGGATCACTTAATCATATGGTAGTTCTACATTTAATTTTTTAAGGAAGCTCCATGCTATTCTTCATAATGATTGTGACAATTTATATACCCATCAACAGTGTAAGAGGATTTCCTATTCTCCACACCCTCTCAATATTTATTGTTCGTAGATATTTTGATGATAGCCATTCTGACCTGTATGAGGTGATAACTCATTGTAGTTTGGACTTGCATTTCTCTAATAATAATAATAAAAGGCATCTTGTGCTTTTTGGCCATCTGTCTGTCTTCTTTGAAGAAATGTCCGTTTAGATCTTCTGCCTATTTTTTGGATTGGGCTGTTTGCTTGTTTTTTTAATATAGAGTTGTTTATGTGTTAATTGCCCACCTGCATTTCTTTTCTGAATTGTCTTTGCTTAGCTCTTGCTCATGTTACTGAGACCTTATTACTGTTGATTTTTTTAAGTATCGATCATGTTAACTAACACTTGTAATCATTTGTCTGCAATACATATTCCAAATATTTTTACCAGCTTTCCAGATTTGCTTTAAACCTGGAATTACACATTTTAGATCTCATTTTGTTAAGTTTGATGTTTATCTTATCAGGTTTCTTCTTTTGTTCTTTCTTCAGTGACTTCATGCTTTCAAAAATCCTTCCCGTGGAGTTCCCGTCGTGTCTCACTGGTTAACGAATCTGACTAGGAATCATGAGGTTGCAGGTTCGATCCCTGGCCTTGCTCAGTGGGTTAAGGATCCGGTGTTGCCGTGAGCTGTGGTGTAGGTTGCAGACGCGGCTTGGATTCCGCGTTGCTGTGGTTGTGGCGAAGGCTGGTGGCTACAGCTCCTGTTAGACCCCTAGCCTGGGAACCTCCATATGCCGCGGGTGTGGCCCTAGATAAGGCAAAAACACACACACACAAAAAAAAAAGCTTCCCAATCAGGGGTGGAAAAATATCTGATAGTTCGATTTCTCATTGTTTTACATGCCATTGTGGGAAGACCATTGTGGTATGCAGCACGTTCATTCTTCACTGAGATGTCTGTGTGGAGTTCTGGCCCTGCCCTTTATTCCCTGAGTGACCTTGAGCAGGCTGCCTATTTCTGAGACACTGTTTCCCTATCTCTTAAGTGGTGATAATTTTTACCTCTAAAGGTTACTGTAAATATTAAATGAAATAATATACTTAAAACATAGAATATAGAGGAAGGACTCAACCAATAGCAGTTATTAATTCACATGATATTTTTGGTTTTGTATATAACATAGATAATTTCATTTTTGCCCTAAATATTTGATCAGTTTTCCCAGCATCGGATATTTTTAAAAGCTTTCCTGCTGTGGTGTCTGTTGCTATAATTTGTAGCTACTAATTCTGTATTTATGATTCAGCTGGCCATGGAAAGAAGAGCTCCTGTCATAAAATGATTTGTGTGCACGTGCTCTCAGTCACTCTAGGCTCAGTTATGCCTTACTCTGAATAGAAGAGCTTGAGTTTTTCTGCTCAGAACTCCACATAAAACAACCTGGCAACTCTGTCTAAGACATGGTGGAGTCAACGGCCAGCCATAGACTGTTTATCGACACGGCCATATTGGAATTCACTTTTCTTCCTCCAAACCACACGGGGGGGCAGGACCAACCTGAACCAGCAGACATACCAGGTGAGCTGACCCCACCATTCTGCCCACAACACAGGAGAGAAAACGCTTACTAATTTTCAACTTTGATGTACTTTTTTTTTTTTTTTTGGCTGTTTAGGGCCCAGTTTGTAGCATATGGAAGTTTCCAGGCTTGGAGTCAAATCAGGCACAGCAATTTGGGATCTGAGCTGAATCTGTGACTTACCCCAAAGTTCACAGCAACTCATGAGCAACATCAGATACTTGATCCAGTGAGCGAGGCCGGGGATCGAACCTGCAACCTCATGGATACTAGTAGGATTCCTTTCTGCTGTGCCACAACAGGAACTCCCTCAAACTTGATGTTCTGATGAAGCTTCAGGGAACACAACTAAAACGTAGATGTAGAAGGATCACTATTCTCAACAGGTGCAACTTTTCCCACCCTTCTTATTTTCATTTTTCCTACTCCATTCCTAAGGATTTCTTAAGGAATCTGCCCCAAACAGGGGTGAACCTACCTGGGATGGTCCTTCCAAGTGGTCGTGTTCTCTCTCCATGAAACCTAACTTATGGATTTTTAAAAATGTTTCCCCCAGCTATTTAATTTAGCTCTCATCCAACAAAAAAGGAAAGAAAAATAAATATCATTAATAAATAATATAATCAACTATACACTTTTCACATTTGCTTTCAAAGTTAGGAGAATATAAAATTTTCAGCCAGCTTACAATAATGTAACAACATATCTTCAGACTAAGACCTGTCTCAGTGGAAGCTTTCACAATTAGGGTGGCCGTGGATTGTGGCTGAATTAGGTTAAGTAATATCTAGCATTCTGTGCTTCCATTTCTATTTACCAATGATTACCATATGTGTTGGATTCTTTCCTAGAATTCTGCTGCCAGTCACTCTGCCCTGGCCTCTGACTTAGCCTGCCACCGCAAAGTTTGTCTTGGTTCATTAATTCCTGTGTAGGTTTCTGACTTGCCTCCCAGTCACAGAGAGAATTGTGGATCTGTAAGGCTCATGAGAATCTTAGCCGGGCAGCAGCCACCCCCACCGGCTCTGGGCTGCCTGTTTCCAGAAGCACAGCTGACGCTGGTTTTCTCTGGGTCTCAGAGCCAGGCATTGCACAAGACCCAAGACCTTAAAACCGAGGAAGAAACTGAATCCCTCAGGAATGAGGGAAGACTTTAAGCCTTTTTACTTTATTTCCCAGCTCTTCTCTTTGGGATAGTGAGAGCTGTAGCAAACAAAGACTCATCATCTCTCCTCCCAGTGGCGTTTCTCAACTAATACTAAAGCTGCCTCAAATATGCTAGCTCTTCGCTCAGTCCTATGCTTGCACCTGTCGTTTGTGGCTGCGCTTTCCTGCTAGTCAGGACAGACCTGTCCACACAACCGGTACATGTCAATTCCTTTGTTCAATCTTAAGACCCATCTGCCAACAGAGTCAAGAATTTATACAAAAAGTCACCCAGGTTTCTCTTAATTTACTCGCTTGTCCCTTGGTCTAATTTATTGAAAACAAAACTAGCTGACTATCTGTAATTGATACGAAAGGGGAAAAAATAACCCTATAACCAGACGATAGAAATTTCTTTGTCATTATCATTATCAGCATCATTGTCATCATCATCCCTAACAATGATATAATGCTTACTATGTGCCAAACACTAATATAACTGCTTTATACATATTCATTTCTTTGATCCTTACAACTACCTAATAAAGGAGGTGATAGTGTTATTGTCATTTTAAGATAATGAATCTGAGGCAGGGAGAGAATACATAAATTGTGCAAGGTCAGAGCTGCTCTTAACCGTTATACCATGCCACCTGCCCGCGGTGACAATCCCCCAGTGGCTTCCAAAATCCCCTGTGATCTAGTGTGGCAAACAGCCTGTCTTCTGCTTTGTCAATGCACTCCTGAGTGTACCATTAGGATTTACTCCTAAAGAGATAGTCATTGAGACATTCTAAGAAGCAGGGATGGCTTTACAAGCAGGCAAGTCTAAAAACTGAGCTCAAAACTTCCACAACAAAATAGCAGTTTTGACACATGCACAACGACTATCTAAATGATATCCAAGACTTTCAGGCAGCAACATCAAAAGCATTGCTCCCATTCAATGGAAGAGGAAACTGAATCTCAGGGAAGTCAAACATCTTGACCATTATCACACAGGCAGAGCCTGAGCTGTTTGCCTAGAGTGTCTATGTTCTTCGCATTTTAACACACTCTCCATTAAATAAAAATGGTCTAATAAGAAATACAGCACCCATAATATACTCTAAAATCTGCTCCTACAATTCTAAGAGATTAAAGTTTCATCCTGGGGGGATTTCTTTTCAACTATGAACAACCTGTTTCTGAGAAAGCAGACCCACTGTGTCCATGACCTTTTCATTGAACTCAGTTGACTCTCCCAGGACATTTAAAGGGGAGAAGAGACCAAAAGTGGAGGTGCAGATGGGAGACCCTGAAGAGGTTACCCAGAGATGTGCAATCACCCATATACACAGCCAGACTCATAAAGTTTTCTGAGATTCCACATACAGCTAAAATTATTTTCTTCAATTCCTATAGTCACTTCATTCAATGATAGAATACTCAGACTGACTTTTCTGCTAGATGATGGCTAATTAGTTTACCCAAAAATCATTTATGAAGGGTAAAGTTACACTGTTCCCGCTCATTTGAGGCACTGTGGTGTGATGACCTAAACAAGAACAGTTTCAAAAAAAACAATCAGCTGGGGAGTTCCTGTTGTGGCTCAGCAGGTTATGAACGAATTGGTATCCATGAGGATGCCGATTCAATCCCTGGCCCCACTCAGTGGGTTAAGAATCCAGCGTTGCCATGGGCTGTTATTTAAGTTGTCCGACACAGCTCAGATCTTGCGTTATGGCTGTGGCGTAGGCCAGCACCTACAGCTCCAATTGGACTCCTAGCCTGGGAACTTCCATATGCCACATGTACAGCCCTTCAAAAAAAAAAAAACGAAAAACAATCATCTGGATCCGATTCTATGTTATGTCATATACTATCAGTGTGACCATGGAAAAAAATAACTCCCTTCAGGTTTCAGTTAATTCACTCAGAAAATGATTATTACTAGCTTGTTTGGACTTGAGGGTGGCAATAAGCACCACCCTATTTTCCATCCTTGAATTTATAATCAACTAAAAATGAGACAAAATAGTCAACCAATATCACAATGCCCCTTGTATTGATAAAACTGGAGACCAGAACTTCAGTTGAACTCCCCGAATTTCTCTAGAAATGGACTTCATTATTCCTCCATTTATATTCAGAGTAGGATAAGCCCAAGCCACTGGAATCTAGTCCAAAGCTATCTAAATGAAAGACCACTCCTGGATCCTGAATGCCTGTGAATGGCCTAAAAGACCCCAAAAGCCCAGAACCCAGCAAGCTCAGCTCCTACAAGATTTACCAACTAGATAAGTCAGTCTTCTCAGTAAAGAGTTGGTGACGAGGCAAAAAGAAGCTGGAAGAATTCCTTTCACATTAACCTTTGTGAAGTGGAAATTCTCCCCTCTTTATGGATTCATGAATAACAAGAAGAATTTATTCTTCCTAACACGTGGCACCGAGAGTGATGTTTTTCAGCTAAGAATTATTTTACGCATACCCAACTGCATGTGGAACATTTCAATTTGGATATAATACAAATACCCAAATTCAAAAGCTGAAACTGAAGTGATAATCTAATTTTATTTCTTAATATATTCCTTCTCCGGTGTGCCCTAGCTCAATAAAGCTGCCGCCATCTATTCAGAGGCTCCAGCTAGAAAATCTAGGTGTTATCCTTGAAGCCTCCTCCTTTACATGAACTTCTTCATTAAACTAAGCATGAGATCTTATGGAGTTCTCTCTTCTAGATAGCTTTCAAACACATGCTAACTCTCTCATTTCCCGCAATCACGTCTTCCAGAACATCACCATTGTACTTACTTCCTATTCTCCCTCCTTCTACTCTTGCCTTCAACCCCATCATCCCCTTGAGTGGCTCCCCCAACAGTCCCCCAAATCATTTTTGTAACATGTAAACTGAATTCAGTTTACTAAGTCCATCTCCTTCACTTTCTTCAAGTTTCACCTCAGATCTCATTTTCTCAGGCAAGTCTTCCTGAACCCTCTGGAATTATCTAAGGGAATGCAACAATCAACTTCCATAGCACCCTGTAATTCCTCTTATGATAAGACACACTACACTTTGTTTTCATTGCTTTTGATATCATTCCGCCCAAGTCTATCGTCGTCAAATGATGAAAGCCAAAAATAAAGGGCAAAACTTGGAATCAGCAAGGAAAAATTACGTTGCATACAGGGAATCAACACTCTGATTAACAGATTATTCTGACTTCTCAGGAACACCAAGAAGGCCAGAAGAAACTGGAACTGCATCTTTCAAGAGCTGAAACCACAGCTTATCCATCAAGAATTCTCTAACCAGTGAAGATATTCTTCAGAATGACAGAAAAATGAAGGCATATTTGGAATAAAGAAAACTAACAGAATTTGCTGTAATATAACTGTGCTAAAATCATTGCTCAAGGAAGTTCTTCGGGCTGAAAGGAAATGATTTCAGATGAAAATTTGGATCCTTAGAAGGTAGAGCATCAGGAAGGGTAGATATCTGATAAAGGTCAAAGATTATTTTTTACTCTTTGATTTGTTTCCCTTAAACCATACAATTCTTTAGAGCAAAGAAAAATATACAAATATACGATATTACCTTGTGGAATTTATGATACATTAAGATGGAATTCACATTACATTATGTATTAATTTTTTATGGCTGCCACAAAAAAGTTACCAAACTTTGTTGATTAAGCAACAAAAAGTTATTATCTTCAGATTCTGTAGGTCAGAAATCTGATGTGGACCTCACCGGGGTAAAATCAAGGTGTGTGCTCCTTTCTGAACCCCTTAAGGGAGTTTATACCTCCTTGCTCATTTGGGTTGTTGGCAGAATTCAGTACTTTGTATTCGGTACCTTAGGTCTCATTTTCTTGCTGGCTGGCAGTTAAGTGTGATTCCTAGTGTCTAGAGGCCACCCTCATTCTTTGTCTCATGAACCCCTTTCCTCTGTCTTCAAAGAAATGCCAGGTCAAGTTCCTTTTTGAGTCTTTCCTTCTCCTTTCGTCTCATCTTTATGACCCAACTGATCAAGTCCCTCTTCTTTTTTAAGGATGCATGTGCTTAGATTTGGCTCACGCTTATTGTCAAAGATAAGCTCCCATATCAAGCATGTCTGCGAAGTATCTTTTGCCATACAAGATAGCATATGCACAGCCTCTGGTGACCGGGGAACAGACAGACATCTTTGGAAAGCTATAAATCTGCCTCCTACACAAGAGAATCCTAAAACATAAGGGAAGACAGTGTATATCTGTAAGGTTGACTTTTTAAAAAAATTTTACAGAAAGTGCTATAATATTCATTGTAAGAGGAATATGAAAAGTTACATATGTAATGCACTACATGAGTGTGTATATATATGTATGATATATATGACAATGCATAGATATTAATACCCAGGACAGCCACTTAAAAAACTGCAGTGAAATATAAAAATACAAGATATCCTAATTTATGAAATTTAGCTAAAGCAGTGTTTAGGTAGACATTTATAACTGAAAATGCCTATGTTGGAAGTAAAAATCTAAAATTTGATTATCAGATTTTTCATCTTTTGGAGTTCCTGTCATGGCTCAGTGGTTAATGAATCCGACTAGGAACCATGAGGTTGCGGGTTCTACCCCTGGCCTTGCTCAGTGGGTTAAGGCTCCAGCGTTGCCGTGAGCTGTGGTGAAGGTTGCAGACGCGGCTCGGATCCCACGTTGCTGTGGCTGTGGCGAAGGCCGGCAGCTACAGCTCCTGTTAGACACCTAGCCTGGGAACCACCATATGCCATGGGTGCGGCCCTAGATAAGGCAAAAAAAAAAAAAAAGATTTCTCATCTTTTTAAAATTAGACAAGGATAAAAATGAACTTAAGTGAAAGGAAGAAAATAATAAAGGTAAATGAATAGATCGATGAAATGGGAAATAGGAAAATAATGGACTAAAATCAATAAAACCAAAAGCTAGTTATCTCAAACATATGTAAAATTAATAAACATCAACCCACAAATCAAGGTCAAAGACAGACACACATCAAAATATCAGCATTGAAAGAGGGTATATCACTACAGAGCCTACAAACATGGAAAGGATAATAATGGAATATTATGAATAACTTAATATGACAGTACATGTACTAAAATAGATGAAATGAATCCATTTCTTACAATACAGAAAGCGTAAAATCTGACCCAAGAAGAAGTAGAATACTTAAATACCCAATATCACCTTATGGTCAAGTGGGATTTATTTTGGGAATGGCATGTCCACTTGCCATCTGAGAGTTAATCAATGCAATTCACCATATTATAGCATAAAATAGAAAATACATATTATATTCTCAATAAAAGCAGAAAATCCACTTGGCACAAGCAATGATAAAAACTTCAAAAACTAAGAATGAAGAGGAAGCAAGTTTCTAAACTAATTGAAGATATCTGTGAAAATCTACAGCTAGCATCGTATTTATTTGTGAAAGTCTCAATGGTTTTTAGCCAAGATCAGGGACAAAGCAAGGATATCTGCTCTTCCCACTTCCCTTAAGTATTTCAATAAAAAATCTAGCCAGTTCAATAAGGCAATAAAAAGTAATAAAAAACATAAAGACTGGAAGGAATGAAATAAACTGTATCAATAGAGATAGGGTTGTCTTCATAGAAAGCCCAAAAGAATCTACAAAAAAAATTTACTATAACTAATAAGTAACTTAAGTAATGTCTCAGTATGTAAGGTCAATATGGAAAAATCAGCTTAAGTTGTATGTACTAGAAATGAGCAATTATAAAATAATATTTAAAAAATCAACTCTACTATAATAGCATCAAAAATACTTTGGAATGTATTTAATAAAATATTTGCAAGAGCTGAACACTGAAAATGACAAAACATTGCAGAAGAAAATCAAAGCCCTAAATAAACTGAGAGTTATACTATCCTCATGATTCAGAAGACTAATGTTAGTAAGATGGCAGTTCTTCCAAACTGGACAAAATCTCAGTAATGTCCTAAGAAACTCCGTTGAAGAAATTGGCTAATTTTAAAATTTATATGAATGGGGGGAATGACCTAGAATAGCCAAAAAAACAACCATGAGTACTAGAGTAAGGCTGGAAGCTTTATCTCCTTTCAAGACTTACCAACAGAGCTGTAGTAATCATGACACTGTAGCACGGACATAGTAGAGAGTCCAAAAATAAACCCACATGGTTATATTCAACTGACTTTCAGCAAAGGTGCCAAGGTAATTCAATGAGAAAAAGGTAGCCTTTTCTAGAGATGACTCTGGAACAACTGGCGATCTTTAGGAAGAAAACTAAACCTTAATCCCTATCTCACAGTGGATACAAAAATATACTCCAAAAGGATAACAGACCTAAGTATAAGAACTAAAACTATTAAACTTCTAGAATAAAACATAAAAGACATTCTGTGCAAAGCTTTCTTACAAAGGGCATTAAAAACATAAACTACTGAAAGAATGATAAATAAGACTTCATTCAAATTTAAAACTTTTGCTCTTTGAAGGACAGGTAAAGATCATCATAACTGGTAAAGGGGAAATCAGAATTCCACTTTAGGTATATTAGGCTCTAAACCCAAAGCCTTTTCCATTATTCCGTGTGGTCTCTTGTATTCACCCTTGGGTAAGGTAGTCGGTTGGAAACACACAGCACGTATCAGCATGTATATAAGAACATTTTTCACACAGTGGATCAAAAGTAGCAACCAACATGAGTATTACATGGGACTAAGCACTAAGCAGAAAGTTTCCCAAAAGAAGATTACTTTTTTCCTCAGCGAATTCCATAGGCAACCAGCAAAATGCATGACCTCATCACGTGAGAAATGCACCCAGAATGGTGATAGTGTTGACCAAAGACCAGCCTTATCTCCTCACCTACGAGTAGCATGACCTCCAATTTCTGTGTCTTAGATTCTCTCTCTCTCTTGAAAATACAAAGGTTGACCTGGAAGGATGATCCCTTGATCCCTTTTACCCACCTTTAGATTTATAACGTGAGAAATAAAAGATTCTCCAGCCCCTTTAGTCGATAACACTTTTTGCCAAGTTCCAACTGGGTGTAGCTCCTGAGAAGCAGTGAGAACAATCAGAAGCTAAGCCCCAGACCTGAAGTCGGAACCATCATGACGGCGCTCCCCTCTGGCAGACAGGCTGCACCGACCCCACTGGGACACCGTCTGTCACAGCTGCATGAAGTCAGAGGAAAAGCTGTGGGAAACATCCCCCAGCTTTAATGGGTCATTTTTCACCAATTGCAGATGGCTTCACGGGGGGAAAAAAAAAAGCAGAAAAGATAAGGTGAAGGGGGTTGGTTTACAGTGACTGGCAAATTACACCCAACATCCCAAGATGAATGAGCTGCCTGTAAATTGGGAGCTGGGCCTGCAGGTTCACTCTGGGAAGAGTCCAGCCTCCTCTCTGCTTCCTAACATACTCCATCCAAACTCCTGTGGTGTTTAGTACCACAGCCCCAGGCCCCAGGTACTCCATGCATAGTGATTAGTGAGGCAGGGCCGTGACGCCGACCTAGAAGTCCTTATGAAGCCCCAGTGAGTACCTGGCCCACAGTAAGTGCTTGACAAAGACTTATACAAAATACAGATCTTTGAAAAGCTATTCCCTGACATCATGGAAAAATCCAGATGGGAGCTGGTTCTGTCACCTCTATACGGTATTTTCTGAAATTTCTCATTCTGATTCAATCCAATCGACTCTGCAATTCCAAGTCCCCTTCCACCATCCCAAAGTCCTGATTTAATTCTGAGCTCACCAGCCCGACCTCTGGCACTTACCAGCCCAGCCAGGGTAAGGGCAGTAGCAGCTAACGTTCAGTGGATTACCCTCAGTACCGTCATTAAATGGTGCCATTTGTTGGGGGCGCTCAAGATACTTCCTTTCTGCTTCAGCCACAAATCCCATTAGCTGCTCTCCCTCCCTTTTCAACAAACACTTGCTTCCAGAAAGGGCTCTGACGCCCTATCTCCTGTTAGGCTTGCTGAGGGAGGAACGCACAAGGCCTCGTTGGTAAAGCAAAAGATTTATGAAGGCATCAGAGGAGCAGGGGCTGAGCTCAAGACGGCGCCAGCTCTGACTGTGAGGAGGTGCTAAGCTTATAAAGAATCTGTGGTGGGAATCTGTGGCTGAGTTCGTGGAGGAAAAGTGTGGCAGAAACGACGACAAAGAAGGAGGAGAGGAACGTCAAGGGAGGGGTAGGGGGGTCGAGTCCCGTGACAGAGGGCAGTGAGTCCTTGTAGGTGGTTCATCTATGCTCCACATTCCAGGAGAGGGTGTAGATCTTGTGCTGGGCCATACCCGTGTCCACAGCTGGTCTCCAAGGTCAACAGCCATATATGGGGGCTGGGGGGGGGGGCGTCTCCATGCTCCTGGGAACCTATCCTCACCTAGAGCACAGTCTAAGTTGGCCAGTGTGATGGGATTCTGAGGAAATTTACATCCTGAAGCATAGCTCTAGATCTGCTTCACGAAGAGCTTAGCTACCCCAGGCAAGCCAGCCGGTAACTGGAGGCAACCAGGAGGAGGCCCTGCACATTATACTACAGGGGGTACGTCATCTAAAAGTCAAATTAGCCTTGACTTTTCTGAGTACTCTGCGCCACTACTTCTTTTGACGTTTAGCTGTCCGCACCCCCTGACTGACTGCGTTAACTGCTCTTGCAGCTAAAATGGGAAATGGATGACTAATGACTTCAAAGAGCGACTGCCGAGGCGTGATTAACTGGGAAGAGGCCCGTGGAGGCCTCCTGTGTACTGCAAAGAGTTAACACATTTCTAAAGTTTCTCCCTCCTAGAAGGAAGTCCCTCACTTTAAAGGTTAAAAAAATCAATAAATAAATAAATTATCCAGGTGTACCTGAAGACAAATGCCGAAAGAAGAGAAGGGAGGCTACTTTCAGGAAATACTGAACTCCAGACCTTAAATGATTTAAATGCAATCCCCACGTGCAGCTGCTAGACCAAAACACCTCACCCCAGGGAAGAGATGAGAAATTTTGAGGGCGATTGAACACTGAGAATTCTCATCGCGGCTTAGCAAAAAGTGACTTAGCACATGTGTTTCGGTAATTATGAAGCATGCGGATGCTCAGTGGCTCTGAAAGGCCTCGTCGCCGGTGTGACAGTTCTGGTGCTGGTGAAAGAGGCAATCAGAGGAGGCAGGCATGAACAGCTTTCGCCTTTGCAATCTGTTACTGTTCCTGGCAACTTTTCTTCTGGGAACGGGCGTCTGCCGTGCCCATGCGTGCACGTGAAGGTTACTCATGGCTTTTTTGGATGAGGTGTGCGGAGCTAATCATGAGGAGAAGAGGGAGGGAGAATGCTTATTAAGTAGCTACTGTGTAGACAATACCTACTGTGCAGACAATACCTGGAATTTTGCATACATTCCTTAAAAAAAAGAAAGAAAAATTTTACTGTGAAATTCCACATCATTACAGAAAATTATAGAAACAGAAAATTCCTCGGTAACTTAGCACAAATCATAAAACAGAATATTGCCAAGACCTTGAAGGCTGCTGTTCACAGACCTGCATCGAGCCTCAGAATCATCTGCTGCTGTCCTCAAAGTTAGAGCCTCTATGGTAATTCCTTTCTTACTCTTCTTTGTAGGTTCTCCATACACGCATGCATTTCTAAGGGTTATGGTTTAGTCATGCTTATTTCTGAACAATCTGTCAGTGGAATCATGAAACATGGACTCTTCCATATCTGGCTTCTTTCATTCCATAACATGTTCTGTTTATGATGTGCATGTTTTTGTCAGAGACTGTGGTTTGTTCATTTCAGTGCTATCATATTATATGACTGGATCACCATTCATTTATCCATTCTACTGTGGAGGATATTTGAGTGAGACTATTATTAATTATCTGCTCTGAGCACTCTTAGGTGTGTCTTTTTTTCTAGGTTTGATTGAAGTATGGTTGATATATGAGGCTGTTGATAATTTCTGCTGTACAACAAAGTAATTCAACTATACATGTATACACAACCATGCTCTCTCAGATGATCTTCCCATATAGATTATCACAGAATACTAGGTAGAGTTCTCTGTGCTGTACAGAAGGTCCCTGCTGGCCAATCATTCCATATATCTCAGTGTGCATATGCCAGTCTCAAACCCCTAGTCCATACCCCCCAATCTCCCAACCTGCTCCCTTCGGTAACCATAAGTTTTTCAAATCTGAGTCAGCACCTGTTCTGCAAATAAGTTCATTTGTATCCCTCATTTTTTTAGATTACACATAAAAGTGATATCATATGATATTTTTCTTTCACTGTCTAACTTCACTTAGTATGATAGTTTCTAGGTCCATCCATGTTGCCACAAATGACCGGTAACTGGAGGCATTCTTTTTTGTGGCTGAGTAATAATCCATTGTGTGTAGGTACCATGTCTTCTTGATCCAATCCTCTGTTGATGGACATTTAAGTTGCTTCTATGTCTTGGCTATTGTAAATAGTGTGGCAGTGGACACTGGGGTGTATGTATCCTTTCTAGTTAAGGTATTTTCCAGATATATGTCCAAGAATGGGATTGCTATGTCATACGGTAGTTCTATTTTTAGTAGTTTGAGGAAACTCCACACTGTTTTCCACAGTGGTGGTACTAATTTACATTCCCACTGAAAGTGTAAGAAAGTACCCTTTTCTCCACACTCTCTCCAGCATTTATTTGTAGACTTTTTAATGATGGGTATTTAGGCTGGTACAGGCAGTCTTCATCTCATACTTGTTTTGAGAGAAATTAGGGAAACAATCGCATTTACCATCATATCAAAAAGAATAGAATACCTAGGAATAGGAGTGCCAGTTGTGGTTCAGTGGTAATAAACCCAACTAGCATCCATGAAGATTCAGGTTTGATTCCTGGCCTTGCTCAGGAGGATCCAACATTGCTGTGAGCTGTGGTGTAGGTCACAGATGCGGCTCAGCTCTGCTGTTGCTGTAGGCTGGGATCTGCAGATCCCATTCGACCCCTAGCCTGGGAACTTCCATGCCATGGGCGCAGCCCTAAAAAAAACAAAATAAAATAAAAAAATGAAATACCTAGGAATAAACCTACCTAAAGAGACAAAAGACTTGTACTCTGAAAACTATAACAAGCAAATGAAAGAAATAAAAGATGACACAAACGTATTGTATTAGAAGAATCAGTATTATCAAAATGAGTGTACTGCTTGAGGCAATCTACAGATTCAATGCAATCCCCATCAAGTTACCAACAGCATTTTTCACATAAATAGATGAAAACATTTTTAAACTTGTATTAAAACACAAAAGACCCCAAATAGTCAAAGAAATCCTGAAAAAGAAAAATAAAGCTGGGGGGATCAGGTTCCCTGGCTTCAGACTGTACTACAAAGCTACAATCCTCAAAAGAGTATGGTGCTCACATAAAAGCAGAAGTATAAATCAACAGAACAGGATACAAAGCCCAGAAATAAACACAAGCAATTAATTTGCAACAAAGAAGGAAAGAATGTACAGTGGAGAAAAGACAGTATCTTCAATAAGTGGTGCTGGGAAAACTGGAGAACTACAAGCAAAAGAATGAAATTAGAACACTCTCTAACACCACACACAAAAATCAACTCAAAATGGATTAAAGGCCTACATGTAAGCCTGGATATTATAAAACCCTTAGGGAAAAACATAGTCCAAACACTCTCTGACATAAACCACAGCAATATCTTCTCAGATCTACCTCCTAGAGTAATGCAAATAAAATCAAAGATAAATAAATGGGACTTAATTAAACTCAAAAGTTTTTGCACAGCAAAGGAAACCATTAACAAAATGACAAAAAGACAATCCACAGAATGGAAGAATATATTTGGAAATAAAGCAACTGACAAGAGTTTAATCTCCCAAAATATACATACCTCTCTTGCAGGTGAATATCGAAAAAAACAAAAACCCATTCAAAAAAAGGACAGAGAATCTAATAGACATTTCTCCAAAGAAGACATATATACGGCCAAAAAACACATGAAAAGATGCTCAACATCACTAATTATTATGCATGTCTTCTGAAGGACATGGGCATGCCTTTCTACCAGTTATATACCTAATGGTAGAACTGGCGGTCAGCACAACATATATCTTCAACCTAAGTGAATAATAAAACTTCTCCAAATGATTGTGCCAACATTCCAATGACTGTACCACTACTATATCAACAGTGTTGGAGATTTCCTGTTGCTTCATGTTCTTAATAAACTTTGTGTGGCAAGCCTTTTTTTCATTTTAGCCCTTCAGAGAGATAGATGTCATTTTTCATTTTCTTGATTACTAGTGAGATTGACATCTTAGATGCATGCAAGGTATTAGGGTATCATATTTCTGAAATGCCTGTCCAAATATCAAAACTTCAGGATAACTTCAAACCAAAAATCTACAATTGATACGCAAACAAATAAGAAAAATCAACTCAAACACAACACTAAAGATAGTCATCAAACCACAAGAGAAGTGAACAAGAGAAGAGAAGGGAAAAAAGCAACAAAAACAGATCCAAAACAGTTAATAAAATGGCAATAAGAACATACGTATCAATAATTACCTTAAGTGCTAATGGACTAAATGCCCTAACCAAAAGACATAGCCTGGCTGAGTAGATACAAAAACAAGACCCATATATATGCTGTCTTCAAGAGACCCACTTCACTTCTAGAGACACATACAAATTGAAAGTGAGAGGATGGAAGAAAATATTCCATGCAAACGGGAATCAAAAGAAAGCTGGAGTAGCAATACTCATATCAGACAAAATAGACCTTAAAATGAAGACTATTTTAAGAGACAAGGAAGAACACTAGGTAATGATCAAAGGATCAATCCAAGAAGAAGATATAACAATTTTAAATATCTATGCACCCAACATAGGATCACCACAATATATAAAGCATCTGCTAAAAACCTTAAAAGGAGAAATCAACAATAACACAGTAATAGTGGGGGACTTTAACACCCCACTTACAGCAATGGATAGATCGTCCAGACAGAAAATCAATAAGGAAACACAGGCCCTGAATGAAGCATTAGATCAGATGGACTTAATAGATATTTATAGGACATTCCATCCAAAAGCAACAGAATACACATTCTTCTCAAGTGCATACAGAACATTCTCTAAGATTGATCACATTCTGGGCCACAAATCAAGCCTCAGTAACTTTAAGAAAATTGAAATCATATCAAACATCTTTTCTGACCACAGTGCTATATGACTGGAAATCAACAAGGAAAAAACTGCAAAAAACACAAACATGTTGGGACTAAACAACATGCTACTAAACAACCAACAGATCACTGAAGAAATCAAAAAGGAAATTAAAAAATACCTAGAAGCAAATGACAACAAAGATACGAAACACCAAAACCTATGGGATGCAGCAAAAGCAGTTCTGAGAGGAAAGTTTACAGCAATACAAGCCTACCACAGGAAACAAAACAAAAAAAAGAGCTCAAATAAACAACCTAACTTTACATCTAAAGCAGCTAGAGAGAGAAGAAAAGACAAGACCTAAAGGTAGTAGAAGAAAAGAAATCATAAAGATCAGAGCAGAAATCAGTGAAATAGAAACAAAGAAAACCATAGAAAAGATCAATGAAACTAAAAGCTGGTTCTTTGAAAAGATCAACAAAATTGATAAACCCTTAGCCAGACTTATCAAGAAAAAAAGAGAGGACTCAAATCAATAAAATTAGAAATGAAAAAAGAAAAGTAACAACGGACATCACAGAAATACAAAGGATCATAAGAGACTAACTACTCTTCGCAACTATATGCCAATAAAACGGAAAACCTAGAAGAAAGGGACAAATTCTCAAAAAGTACGATCTCCCAAGACTAAACCAAGATGAAATTAGAAAAGATGAATGGACCAATCACAAATACTGAAACTGTGATTTAAAAACTTTCAACAAACAAAAGTCCAGGACCAGATGGCTTCACAGGTGAAACACATGTTCAAGCTTCTCGCCCATTTTTATAATTCCTTATTAATTTAAATGATACTACATCATAAGTGTAATTACAAGTATCTTCTCACCTTCTTTATTCACATTTTAAACCTCTTAGTGGTTTCTTCTAAAGAACAAAAATATTTCATTTTAATATAGTCAAATTTATCAGTGTTTTCCATATGACTATCTTCTTTAAAAATAATTATCCTATCCTGAGGCAACAAAGATACTTTCCTACACTATCTTCGAAAAGCTTTGTTGTTCTGTCTTTCACATTAAAGTCTACACTCTGCCAGAAATAATTTTTCCCAGAATTCCCTTTGTGGCTCAGTGGGTTAAGAACCTGACAAAGCATCACCAAGGATGTAGGTTTGATCCCTGGTGTCACCTCAGTGGGTTAAGGATCCAGCATTACTGCAAGCTCTGGTGTAGGTCAGCTTGTGGTTTGGATCTGGTGTTGTTGTGGCTGTGGTGTAGCCTGCAGCTGCAGCTCCAATTCGACTCCTAGCCTGGGAACCTCCATATGCCACAGGTGTGGCCCTAAAAAAAAAATAAGAAAAAAGAAATACTTTTTCCTTAAAATGTGAAATAAAGGTTAGATTTAATTTTTGTCAATGTGAATATCCAATTGGCCCAGACCACTAATTAAGTGCTTCCTTTCCCACTTATCTCCACTTCCGCCCCATGTGGTGCAGTGGGTTAAGGATCCACTGTTGTCACAGCCTTGCCACAGGTCATAACAGCATCGAGGGTTTGATCCCTGGCCCAGGAACTTCCACATACCATGGGTGAGGGCAAAAACAAACAAAATAGGTACCAATGTGGAGGCAGAAGAAGATTTGACCAAGGGCAGGACAGGCAGTGAAAAGAATGCAAGTGTGCTTCAGAATGAAAGGTTTCTAAAAGTCTGTTTCTTGAGATATGACACATTACCTTAAAGAAATCTATCCTGTGCCAAAAACTGCACTGTCTTAATTGCTGTATCTTTAAATCAAGTGGTGATATTTGGCTGGGCAAGTCCTCCTCCTTATTCTGCTTCAGGAGTGTCTTAGCTGCACTTGGCCCTTTGCATTTTCGTAAACTTTAGAATCATCTTGCTCATCCCTCTTCCTGTCTCTCTCTCTCTCCCCCTCCCCTCTCTCTTACACACACTCTAAACCTGCTTATAGTTTTATTGCCATTGCCTTCAATCTACATACCAGTGTGGAAAGAAGTGATGTCTTTACAGTAGTGAGTCTTCCCATTTATGAACATAATACTGTTCTCCATTTATTTATATTTTCTTTAATTTTTTGCATTAATGTTCTTCATTGAGGTCTTGCACATCCTTTGTTAACTTGATTCTTAGTGATCTGTTATTTCTAATACTGTTTGAAATGATATTTTTATCACCTAATTTCTTATTGCTGAGGGATAATCCTTTTTTAATATCAGCATATATTCAGCAAACTTCAAACACTCAAAAGAGTCACTTGAATCTTCTAAAAAATACAAGCATATCATCTGTTAATAATAAATTTATCATTTTTTTCTTTGCAATCCTTAATAATTTATCTTTTTTTTTTTTTTTTCTGTTCTACGGCATTGGCTAGGAAGTCCAGTACATGCCAAATAGAACTGGTGGGTGCTATCCTTATCTTGTTTCCAGATTCAAAGAATTTACTTTTTGTCATTTTAGGGCCACATCCATGGCATATGGAAGTTCCCAGGCTAGGGATCAAATTGGAGCTACAGCTGCTGGCCTACATCACTGCCACAGCAACAAGGATCTGAGCAGAGTCTGTAACACTGAGCAAGTCTGGGGATTGAACCTGTGTTCTCATGGATGCTAATCAGATTTGTTTCTGCTGAGTCACAATGGGAACGCCAAAGGAACATTTTTTTTAACAGTTCACCATTAAGCACAATGCTTACAGTTGGGTTTTTATAAAGTATACTTTATTAGATTAAAGAAGATTCTTCCAGTTCTTTGTTCCTTTTGTTTTCATAAAACATATGATGACTTATCAAACATGTTTCCTGTTGGAATAATCATGTGAATGAATTTTCTCTTGTATTCTTTTGATGATATATATGTGTGTATATATATAAGAATGTATATGTATATATGCAGATATTGTCTCATAATGCTTTAATAATATATATCTATACCTATATACCATTATTTTAATGGTGTATATATGTGCATATATGGTGTGTGTATATATATATAAATATATTCTCTACTAACCTCAGTTTTACATGTGGCAGGAATCTTGCCTTGGGCAAGGGCAATTTTAACCACTGAGATTCAGGGTAGCTGAGTGTTCTTGATGGATTAGTGAAGTGAGTTTTTCGGGAGTCTATTGAATGATGATATCCTGGCAGAGAATCCATGAAAGGAAGGACACTAGGCAGTTCTAAAGCTTCGGTGTCAGAAATGAGGGGCGATTTTGCTGACCACGGGAGTCTGTCTTTCAAATGATGCCTTTCAACAAATCCTATAGACACATATCTAAGTTCAAAGGAAAGAGGGGGAGGAAAATAAAACAATTTCACTAAAATTTCACTAGTTGAACAGGCCTCTAATAAAGAGTCATACAAATGAGGAGAGAAGAATTTCCCCTCAAAGCATGTTTTAGGCTTCAGAGAACAAGGTGCAGAGTTGGTACCTCAAGACTTCTGGAGTTCTCATTGCAGCTCAGTGGATTAAGAACTCGACTAGTATCCATGAGGATACAGGTTCAATCACTGGTCTCACTCAGTGGGCTGATGATCCAGTGTTGCCGTGAGCTGTGGTATAGGGTGCAGACTCAGCTCAAATGCTGAGTTGTGTGGCTGTGGTGTAGGCCAGCAGCTGCAGCTCCAATTAGACCCCTAGCTTGGGAACTTCCATATGCTACAGCTGAAACCCTAAAAAGCAAAAAATAAACAAATAAATAAATAAAAAAGGAGAGACAGACTTCTGGAGAACCCTGACATGAGTGTCCAGCCAGAGCTCAGATAGTGATGCCTGAGGACTAAGGCAGGAATGAGCTGTAGGCACAAGTGGTGTATGCCTTTATCCAGTAGCAACCAATAGAAGTGTTATAGACTGAAGTCATGGAAACAGCCTAAATGTCCATTGACAGAGGAGTGGATAGGGAAGATGTGGTACATATACACGATGGAATATTACTCAGCCATTAAAAGGAACGAAATGACAGCATTTATAGCAACATGGATGGACTTCACTTCACGCGAAGTGAAGTCAGTCAGACAATTAGACACCAACATCAAATGCTACCACTTACATAAGGAATCTAAAAAAAGGACACAATGAACTTCTTTGCAGAACAGATACTGACTCACAGACTTTGGAAAACTTATGGTTTCTAAATGAGACAAGTTGAGGGGTGGAGGGATGCACCGAGAGTTTGGGAAGGTAATGCTATAAAATTTGGTTGTGATGATTTTTGTGCACCTATATATGCAATAAAATTCATTAGGTAATTAAAAAAAGACGAAAAGACAAAAAAAGTTTTCTTTAATATCTGGAGTATTAGGATTGAAACTTTAATTTAGAATTGACTAGATAATCTGCTACTTTTTACATCATATGTTTATTATGTGTATTTTTTCATATGCATATGGAACACGTGATTTCTTAGCTTAATTAAGAAACTGAAATTTCTTCATGTTGGAAAGAATACCAGCAGTCTTTGCATCCCCTATATATAATATGTGTTTTATTGATAATTTTTTGTTCCTTTCTTTAGTTTTATTGGTCTTTTCTAGTATTCTACTTATGTTACTGTGTTTTTAACAGAAAATTATTTATTTTCAGATTTTTAAAAATATTCACTGGTTTATATATCTATTTTAATCTCCAGTTTTCCTCTCATTTCTACTAGTGTGATTTCTAGGGATATAAAGATTTTATTGTTTTTATCAAAGAAAAAAACAAAAAAATAAGTGTTATGGGCTGAATTGTATGCCCCCAGAGATGTTGAGGTCTTAACCCCAAGGACCTGTGAACGTGACCTCATTTGGAAATAGCCCTTGCCATGCTGCAAGTTAATACGAGGTCACTAGAGTGGGAATTAACCCAATATAACTGTGTCCTTATGAAAAAGAGAATGGTGGAGTTCCTGCTTGGCACAGCATGTTAAAGATCTGTTGTTGCTGCAGCCGTGGAGTAAGTCATAGCTACAGCTCAGATTTGATCCCTGGAAACCCCTTATGCTGCAGGTGCAGCCAAAAAGAAAAAAGAAAAAAAAAAGGGGGAGAGTGACAGGTACCTAGGAAAAATGCCATGTGAAGACTGGAGTTTTACTGCCACAAGCCAAGGAACTACCAAAAGCTAAGAAAGAATCCTAGAACACTTCCTTCTCTAGTGCCTTCAAAGGGCCATTCCTTTAGAAGATACCTTGATCTTAGACTTCTGGTCTGCAGAACTGCGAGACAATGAACTTCTGTGATTTAAGCCACTTAGTTTGTGATACTTTGTTGCAGCAACCCTAGAAACCTAAGAATCAGCAGGTACTGGCATCAAAGTGATAGCCCTTAGAAACAGGAGTGGTATACAAGAGAGAGGGCAGTCCATGACAGATGTCACATGGTGCTGATGGAATTGTTCAAAACCACACAACACATAGTGAAACCAACAGAAAGAGTTGAAAAAAAGTATCTTCAGGGTCTTAAAGGTGCAAATTCAGCAACAGGAAAACGGAGGCAGTATATTGGATTAGGACTCTCAATAGAGTTAATACAAAACCCTGGAATAGAGCAGACCCACGGAAACACTAGAACATTAGGATGAGTATGTGGATGCCGGCAGATGACATTGTCTGCATAAGGTCCCCAGTCTAGCTGGTAGCATAGACCTGGAGTTCTGTTCACTCTCTCATGCTTTCTCTGTCACTTTGCCTGGCAACCCCTTTCAACTTCATGGTTCTCAGTTTGAACTGGTTGCACGGAAACTTTGCTTGGAACTTATACCACGATAGAACAGACACACGCAGGAAGTTCCCACTATGGTGCAACAGGATCGGCAGCATCTGTCGCACCAGAACACAGGTTCAATCTCTGCCACAACACAGCGAGTTAAAGGATCTGGTGTAGGTCATAGCTGCAGCTCAGATCGCAACTCCATACGCCCTGGGGTGGCCAAAAAAAAAAAATGAAAGAAAAAAAGAAAACGAAAAAGAACAAAGAATAGGGGCACACATGGTCAAAGTTACGTACAAGAGTAAATACAGTAGTTATCACCACCTATAGGCATTTCTGATCACTGCACGCAAGTACTTTGGAATCAGGGATCCTTCAGTCAACAATTACCCCAGCTATATTTTATAGAATGCACTGTGTTTGACCTGCAAGTGGGAAAAATCACAAAAGATGACTAGATCTCACACGAAAAACTTTTTCATTCATTCCTGTAACTGTTTGTTTTTCCCTGAATCCCAGCTACATCTCACACACTGTGGTAGAAGCCTGCCTTGTCCGCCATAGCATAGACCACTCTAATGGGACATCAGAATCACATACTCACTGCAGTGTATAACTGGGGAGGTAATACTTAAAGTCATGTATTAAATAAATGAAAAGCAGAATCACAGAGAGGTAAAGGAATTGATTCAATGTCTGCAAAGAGAGGTAGAAGGCAGGTGTTCTTATTCTTAGATCTAAAGATATCTTTCCTGAGACAAAAGGTTAGGGTCAAGGAAGGGGAAGCTGTGTGCTCATATATTTAAACCCAACTGCTTCTGAGTTCTTATATCTTATTTCTCCTTCTTTCCAAAATTAGGAAATAGGCAACTGACCGAGGTACAAAGTTTGCTTCATTTCTCAGTCTCCAAAGACTTTGCCTCTTACTTTTTCTACCTCTTCCTTCCCCAGGTACTTATTCTAGGAGTACTGAGATGCTTAACAAACCTAATCCAATGCTTCTAAAATATACACTGATTTTGTTAACACTGCAGAAAGGCCTTCCTTCTCTGCCTCACCCACCATGTTGCCACAGCAGCGATGGATGAAAGAACCACAGCTCCAGGAGTGTAATGCACCTTTCTCAGATCAGACACAATATTTCTGGCAAATGAGATTTGCACGGTCACTTTAGCCTCATTAAAGCGAGCTCAGCCTGTACTTTTTCCATACCTTTCTCAAAAACCTTTGAATGGTTACAATTCAGTGATTTTAGAAGATTCATTTTGACCTATTTTCTTTTTCCTTTCGGAAAAAATTAGGACAACACTATTTTCTTCCAAGACACCATTAGCACTTTGGGGTTTCTTCGCGCTAAGAATTGGATCGTTCAGGGTACAATGGTGAAAAGAACATGGAATTCAGAGGCACAGGTAGAATAAGTGACATATTTCTTGGCTCCTAGAGGCACACCACCACCTCGGTCTCAAGGTTGTCACTATGTGTAACCTATTTGAAAAAGTTTTTAGTAGGAAGTGCCTAAAAAGTTTACCCCCAGAAAAAAATGTTAACCCCTTTCCTTTCTTTCCTTTTTTTTCCTTGGATTGAGCTCTG
Organism: Catagonus wagneri; assembly: GCA_004024745.2. NCBI lineage: Eukaryota > Metazoa > Chordata > Mammalia > Artiodactyla > Tayassuidae > Catagonus > Catagonus wagneri. The sequence goes on from PVHT020004944.1 coordinate 19,366,887, forward strand.
GAAAAAGTCCTAATTCAGGTCTTTAGAATAAATGGTTTCCAGGTCTGGTCAAGCTCTATACGATTCTGCAGAAATAGTATTGTACCTACTTTCAATGGCAGGTACAATCCTCAAGCAAAGTGCACCAATGTATGAAAAGGAACCTAACTATCACTGGAAAGGTCAGGTCAAGTTCTGCTTCTCTTGAAACAGCAAATCACCATTTCTTAGAGCAAGTTTCTCTCTCTTGTTCACGTTTTCCTCTATTTCTCCAACATTTTGTTAAAATGCAGAAGCCTCAAAAAGATATGACAGTCCTTTTTAAATTCTTGTGTCAGAATGTAATGACCCACCACCCACAGTCTCCTAAGTTTGAACTCCACATAGCAGAAATCGAAGACAAAAAAACAGACATAGTTAGACAGACCTTTTAGCTCTGGGCTAAGAAACAACGTTGAAAAATGCTAGAACATGGCCCATCTTGCTGTGTAAGAACTCAATCAGGGCTCGGCCTACAGCAGAGTTAAATTAGTAGAATGCTGATCTTTCAAAATGTTCAATTGGGAGTGCTCAGATTTTGATGCATTTTAGTTGGATACTAATTAGCAACTAGCTGATTGCTAAATGGACTGTCACCTTTCCTTCTGACAATTTACTGAAAATTAGCTTCTCAGTGTTATATGAACATGAGGGAAATGGGTTGGGAGGACTGGAGCTAAAGATGGGATTTCATTTGGTATATTTAAGTGAGAATTTTTAGTGTGCTGCTGATATTTAATGGCTTCAGTAAATGCAAAAGAGGGGAAAAGGTTGGGAATGACAGACAGTGAGTTCTGCTCGGCAGGCATTGACTCTGTAGTCAAAGTATAAATGGATCTGGTTCTTTTTCAAATGTTAATAAGCTTGTGCACTGGAAGAGATTTCAAAATATGTAGTTGCATATACCAGGCACTGGCCTATTCTCTTGTTGCCAAGATGGATTGGATGTTTGAATTACTACCACTATTAAATTGGATTGGTGAGAACCGATCCAAAAAAAGTGATTAAATGTTACTACAAAAGAAAAAAAACTTACATTTGGAAAGTAAGCCAAAAAATATGAGTACTTCATTCACATGTGTTTCTTAACTGCATTATTTGCATATAGAACAGAATTCCAGTCCCTCATGACAACAGTTAGCTTAGAAAATGCAGGACAAATAAACATGAGCATGAATGATGGTAAATAACAACTCTGTGTGCAGAAAAAAAGGATTTTCCTAAGGATGTAACTGTGACATTCCAGGAGTTAGATTTCAAATCTTCACACCACCTTCCCTAACTTCTTAAGCAGCCAGTGTTGCACCAGTGAAGAAACGAGATCAGGTAGAATCGTATTAATTTGGACCAAACAGAAATTATATGATATTTATCTTGGCTTCCATATTATAATCTGTACATTTCAGAATGTAATTCCAATATTAAACTCTGCCTAAGATGGGTTTGTTTCTTTCTCTGAAAGACAAGATAAATATCATGTGATTTCCATTTGGTACAAATAAGAATGCATAAGCATTGGGGTCCTGTTGTAAGACACATGGAACTGTGTCCAATATCTTGGGATACAACACGATAGAAGATAGTATGAGAAAAACAATGTAGGTGTATGTATGACTGGGTCACTATGCTGTACAGCAGAAATTGTCACTATAAATCAATTATACTTTAATTTAAAACAGATGAAGAGTTATGAGGATGGATAATGGTGATGGTTGCACAACAGTGTGATATGTTCCATGCTACTGAACTGTATATTTAAAAATAGTTAGGATGGTAATTATGTGTATTTTACCACAATAAAAAAGTCTGTTTAAATTGTATGTAAATTGATACAACCACTGTGTAAAACAGTATGAAGCGTCCTCAGAAAACTAAATACAGAACTACCATATGATCCAGAAACCTTACTGGATCTATCTGCACAAAATTTTTATTCAAAAAGCTACATGCACCCCTATGCTCATCGTAACACTATTCACAATAGCCAAGACATGGAAACAACCCAAATGTCCATCAACAGATGAATGGATTAAGAAGATGTGGCACATATATACAATGGAATACTACTCAGTCAAAAAAAGAACAAAATAATGCCACTTGCAGCAATATGGATGAAACTAGAGATTCTCATACTAAGTGAAGTAAGTCAGATAGTGAAAGACAAATACTGTATGAACCACTTCTACGTGGACTATAAAATATGGCAGAAATGAACCTATCTACAGAACAGAAACAAACCCATGGACACAGAGAACAGACTTGTGTTTGCCAAGGGGGAGGGAGTGGGATGGACTGGGAGTTTGGGGTTAGTAGATGCAAACTATTGCATCTGGGATGTATATGCAATGAGGTCCTGCTATATATAGCACAGGGAACTATATCCAATCATTTGCTATTGAATATAGTGGAAAATATTATGAGAAAAAGAATGTATATATAGGTATGAATGGGTCACTTTGCTGTTCAGCAGAAACTGATAGAACATTGTAAATCAACTATAATAACTTCTAAAAATGTATATAAAAGTTAAATACATGAGTTTTGTAACAAAAAATATTGGAGTTACAATGTAAAGTTAACGCAGTCTTTACTCTGTGTATGTTGAGATCTAGATGCTAAGGTCACTCAGGCCAAAAATGATCCCTATCCAGTTTTCTGGGAAGAAAAACCCAAATGACCAATGGACAGAAACTGACTGCATGACTCTGACCCCTGTGAGTCCAGTGAAACAGAAGGCAGCAGCGATCATTTATCACAAGATCTTCTTAACAGGACAAGGCTCAGTCTCTGGCCGATAGACCTGGAATTGGGAGTACAGAGAACAACTGTCAGCATAGATAATTCAATTGTCAAGACACAGGAAGACAGATTCGCTATGTAGGAAAAATGGGAAGGGCGGAAAGCATAAATTACAGGATCATAATAAATGCACAAATTCAGTTACTACTCAAACAAATAGTAATGGATTTAGCAAACGAGATAGCAAGCTAAATTTCAGCTCTCAAAAATATATGACATTGCAATTTAAAAGAAACATTGAGGAAGAAGTGGCTTCTGCCTCATATTAAAACATATCTGACATTTCAAACCAACGTAGGACAGAAATGGGTACATTCAGAAAAAAAAAAAGAGGGATAGCCATGTCTATGTGATTTTTCACTTCACTTTCCAGGGAAAACTGTCAAAGGGAAGAATATTAGGCTGAGCTTGTTTACAGCTCAATCTAGACCAAGTGAAAACACCATATGACCTACATGTCTCATGTAATTTAAAGCCAAATATAATCGGACCCGCTAAAATTGGACAGTAATTTTCTGGAAGCCCTTTCAATTGTATTTTTATTTATTTATTTATTTTGGTCAGGCCCGTGGCATGTGGAAGGGTCAGGGCCAGGGATCAAACCCAAGCCACGGCAGTGACCACACCAGATCTTTAAACCGCTGCACTGCTAGGGAACTCCTAATTGTAATTTTAGAGCTGAAGGCCTCATTCACACTTTTGGCCAGGGGATAGGGTAAGCCTGCAAGAGAGTGGACATCCCTTTCTCCATCACCCGAGAAAGGGGCCCATCCTGGGACAGGTAAGGCTAGTGATCAGGGCAATTACCTTTCTTGGGACCTGCAGCAGATAGGCATGGGTCTCTACTGAACTCAGGTTTATGAAGCTAAACATGGACACATTCCCAAAGGTAGGTCCAGAAAGAGTATCATATGAGTAAGAGCTGTCCCATAAAGGAAATGTATCCACTGGGGTTTGACCCTGAGAGTTCTGAGGAAGGTCACATCTAATGTCAGTTTTTATACATTCTGTATGTCACACCCTCTTTTGTGTTCTTCAAATAGTTTTTTTTTTTTTTGAAAGACTCAATAAAAGTTAGAGCCTGAGAACATTTACAAGGATATGCAAAAGAGTGCTTTCTATAACCGTAAGGGCTGAAGACAAGCCCAATGTCCATCCAGAGGGAAACGGATGAATAAATTGTGGTATAGCCATACAACAGAATGCCATACATAAAAAAAAAAGAAAACTATATTGTTAAGGGCTACTTGTATAAGAGGCAAAACTATCAAGAAAAGCGAAGGAGTGATAAGCTCAGAATTTATTTATGTATTTATTTATTTATTTATTTTTGTCTTTTTGCCTTTTTATGTAGAGCTGCACCCGCAGCATATGGAGGTTCCCAGGCTAGGGGTCTAACAGGAGCTGTAGCCGCCGGCCTTCGCCATAGCCACAGCAACGCGGGATCCTTAACCCACTGAGTGAGGCCAGGGATCGAACCCGCAACCTCATGGTTCCTAGTCAGATTCGTTAACCACTGCGCCATGAAGGGAACTCCTCAGAATTTAAACTAGTGATTAGTTCCAAGAGAAAAGAAAAGGGAGACAATAAAGATAGGCACAGAGTGAACTTAAACATCAGTGCTGTTATTCTGCTTCTTAAATTGGGCGGGAGGTATTCCAGTATCTTTGTATTATTACTCTTTATACAGGGATCAGCCAGCTGCAGCCCTGGTGTCAAGTCAGCAGGATGCTTTACCATGGGCCCCAGAGCTAAAGATTTTTTTTTTTTTTGCATTTCTTTAAAGCTTTGTTGAAGAGGAGGAGGAAGAGGAGGGGGAGGAAACTAGGCAACAGAGGCATTTGTGGCTTGCACAGTCTAAAATATCCATGATCCGGACCCTTACGGAAAACATTTGCCAATTCCTGATTTACATACCTTTACATATGGTTTAATATTTTAATATACGTATCATAATATATATTTTTAAACTCGCCACCTAGTCTCCAGTGTGCTGAAGGATATTAAAGGGAGGGTCCGTCACCTGTGTAACACGGATCTGAATATTCACTCAACACAATCCCATGAAATAATGGGCTAGCTTTTTCTTCCCCTACCAGCTCCACACAGCGATAGCTAAGAAAGGTGACCTACATTCCAAAGGACTGGATCAAAGGCTACATTCCAGCGTGAGACAATAATCATCGGCCATAAGAGCTGGCCCCATAATAACTGATTTCTCTCTCCTCTCCAGAGGAGGAAGTTTAAAGGGGATTGGAAGGGTAAGAGAGAGGGTCAGGGCTGGAGGAGAATGAAAGCAAAATACCTGTTCCTCTTGATGCTTCTAACTCACCTAGGATTTGCCTCATCAAAGCTTGGTGGCTCCCAAGGGTGGAAACACCACCATTTTGTTTCCCACCTGCTGTTTTTCCTTCTCCTCCATCAGTGAGAAAGATGCAAGGTGTGGCGGACTGGGAACCGGGGGAACCCTCCGCGCCCTCCCCTCCATCTCCAGGCAAAGATGCTTCGAATCCTGCGGCTCCGGGCCCAGAGGAGCCAGCAAAGGGAGCTTGCCGGGAATAAATTAACCACTGTCCCCATCCCTACGCGAAGATTGTCTGGCAGTACAGGGAGATGCCAGAAGCAAAAACCAGAGAATGTATACACGCTAGGAGTAAGGCTGGGAGGAGCAGGACACGGGCAGGCAGCCAGGCTACTTACAGCCCTCCCTCCCTTCCCTTAGGAGAATAGGAGAGAATCCGGAGCAGGCAGAGAGCAACATGAAAGCCCTGCACCCTTGAAAAACCAGATGCTGATAGCTGGAAAATGAGCAAAAGCATGGACCGCCCTGCCCATGTATCTTCTGTGTGTTTGGTTTCTGACTCACAGGTGCATCTACTTAATAATAACAAGCAACAGCCTCCTAAGGCCTAACTATTAATAACCAACGACCTCATCAGAAGAATTAGACCATTACTTATGGATGAGAAGTAATTGTTATGCCCTCTCCTCCTCACAGGCCAGCCTCCTCTCCACATAGGAATTAGAGTTTAAAAAATGATATAATTTACATGGAATTTTTGGAGAGTGAAGAATGTTCCATGAATTATTTTTTCCAAAACAGGCTCTGTCTGGGGCACCCTGAACCCTTTCTACTTTAACTTGAAAGGGTTTGTGACAATAAAAGTTGTCATGAAGGAAGGCCTGCCATGCCAGGTGCTTTTTTTAACTTCTGTCATGCCATTTAATTCTCACGATTACCCTACAAACTAGATATTATTTTCACAATGTTACAGAAGAAGAATCTGAAACTCAGAAAGGTTAAGTAACTCACTTAAGTTCACACAGTTAACAAGGGCAGCTTTGATCCAGCCTTTAATATATGTTAAGTCTTTTACTAGCTGTTTCCACATTTGAGGTGTCATGTTCATCCTTAACCTCTGAGAAAGGGATAAGGATTTTTTTTTTTTTTATGCATGAGGAAATAGCATTTCAGAGGAGTTATTATGTTACTCACACTCAGTCAATTCAGGAGTGCCTATGTCCTGCAGTTTTTTGCTTCTCAAGCCATCGTTTTGAGGGCCCAGAGGAGAAGTTCTGAGTCTTTTGTCACTGAAGCCCAGTTTGGTGAAAACAGTCTAAAGGGACAGACATGATGAAATTTACCTGTTTCATTACTTTTACTACCAGAGCCTTGCATCTGCCATTAGATCCATTTCTAAGATTCCGAGGGGGAAAAACAAAACAAAACAAAACCAGCTGAATTATCAGCAACCACAGTGAAGCATAAACCTGTAGCTCTCGGGGCTAGAACAAATCCCACTAAGATGCTAGCGAAATTAGAGAGGATTTGTGTTTACGTGCAATATTCCCCAATGGCCTCCTGCAAGGCACACAGCACACAGAGTGCACTCATCCTTACCCACGAGAACACAAGCCTTTCAAACAGCTTACATGGGACCAGAGCAACGAGCCTTCACCTCTTCTGCACTGATCACGTGACTGCAAATCCTCTTTGAACATCAAGGAGGTGAACTGCGTGCATTTGTGCCGTTTAAATGTGTGGATTTCCAGAAGGGATTGGAGGTTGTCAGTGAGGGAGCAAAAGCTGGCAGAAGAATGTGCCAGCCTGCCTTCTGAAGTGATCTGAAGGAAAATTTAATAGTGTTTATACCTCTCCATGTTATGTACCTCATGTCTATACATATTAGGGTCAAATCAAGATTATTTTAAAAGCTGGATGTAACAGGTAAGATAGTCCTCAAGGAAGGATCAGAAACAACCTAGCAGCCAGTCGTCTTATGAGAGAAAAAAGACATTCTCAGGACAGTTTTGAAGGCATAGAACTCTGCAAAAATCAATTCATCCTCAGTTTATCAATCACCTTCTTCAACACAAAATAAGAGTAAAAGGATCATGGGCCTCCATATCAATGAAGTCAGATTCAAAGCCTAATTCTAACATTGACCAGCCTCTCTCACCCTAGAAGAGTCTATTTATCTTCTCTGAGACTCTGTTACTTCCTCTGCAAAATATGACCCTAGTACCAGCTTCCAGATATCAGATACACATGTACCAGGCCCAGAAAACAACACGAAACCATGCAGCATCATTTAGTTTCTCAAAGCTTCAGTTTCCTCCTTTCCAAAATGTGGATGATAAAATCCATAGTGAGTATTCATTCAGAAACTATATGGAGGAGTTCCCATCATGGCTCAGTGGTTAACGAATCCGACTAAGAACCATGAGGTTGCGGGTTAGATCCCTGGCCTTGCTCAGTGGGTTAAGGATCCGGCGTTGCCGTGAGCTGTGGTGTAGGTCGCAGACGTGGCTCGGATTCCGCGTTGCTGTGGCTGTGGTGTAGGCCCGCGGCTACAGCTCCGATTAGACCCCTAGCCTGGGAACCTCCATATGCCACGGGTGCGGCTCTAGATAAAGGCAAAAAGACAAAAAAAAAAAAAAAAGCTATATGGAAAGGACCCACCACCGTTCCAGGCACCAGTTAAGCACTCAGTAAATACAGGTTCACATCCTGAAAGCATGGTTTTTCAATACAGACTTCATTTCTCTTTGGCTGCATCATTCGAGTTCTACACAGCAGTTAAAATAATATCCCCGTTCCCCGGCAACAAGAGAACTGGACGGTGTCTGCCTGGGTTTAGCCACCACACGCCTGGAGCCAATCCAGAGCCAGTAGCCTGTGTGCCAAGCCTGGGCCTCCGATCTGCTTCTCCCACACGACTGAGGCCCAGTGACCCAACCTGTGCTGAGGCTCATTATCACAGACACTGATTCCCCTTGCTGGGCCTTGTTAGCAGCTTTCTAGTCACCGGCTTCATGCTTCTTGTGGCAAATTATATTTGACTTTCAATTTAAAACCCAGGGTTCTCTAAAGCAAAATCTCAGTGTAATCATGGTGATAAAGCAGCGGCACATGCAGTTTTGACAGGATGGATTTTTCTTGTTTGTCATGAAAAGTCTCCCTCGGCACAGATCTCTACCCCAGCCCTGGCACACACAGCGCAGTCCTTCTCCCACACCCCTGTCACTATACACGTACGAGAGACTAATAGAAGATTCACCTGTTGACCTTGAACTCAAAGGGAGCCCAAGGCACTAAGAGGGTTCATTTAGAAGCACAGGGTTACGGTCCTATGGAAAGTTGGGGAAGTCATGATTAGACCTGGTTCAGTGAGCATGAAATGAAGTTAAGTGAGAAATGGGAAGAAAAGCCTTACCTCAGCAATAAAGTTTTCATCTTATTTAGTCAATCCCATATTTGCATATTTCTTTGGCAAAGGCATCAGGTTCTCCAGTTGACCAGCTCAAGCAAAAACTGCCCAAAGAAACTCTTTGGGTTCTCCCTCCTTGAATAAGAAATATTTAATTCCAATTTTTCCAACATGAATCTTTGGAGATTCTTAGTGGCGTTTTCAGATATGTTGTGTGTCTTTGGTTATTTATTTCCAGAGACATGATCTAGGATTCAGAGTATTTAGAGGAGGGATACTTAATTTTAATAGCATCGTCAATCGCATGAAAGTCGGAAAGGCTTGGTCAAGCCTATTTGAATGGCAATCCAAAAGTATTTACATTTGGCCCTAGAATGCAGTCGTGTACTTACATTTGAATGAGGATGTTGGACCCGTATCATATAAAGTACTTGATGTTTTAGTATCCTGGAATTGAAAACCTTAAAATCAGCCTACAAATTAGGGAATTCTTTGAGCTTAACTCCTTTCACGCATCTTTTATGATACTTTTTCACATACAACATTGTCATACTGATTAATACATAATCTCTTCCCTTAAGACCTTCCAATTCGAAAGCAAACATTGTTGAATAAGCCAAACTAAATTCTGATACTGAAAACTTTGGAAGTGCTAAAAATACAGAACCCTAAGATAGTTCAACTTACCCTGGAAATTAGGCGAGCTATATTTTAAAACTTAGAGCCTATCAGATATATTCCTTAGAAGAGTTTAAATTGCATAGAAAATAGACATTTATAGGAGTTTCCATTGTGGTTCAGTGGTTAACGAACCCATGAGAACTTGGGTTTGATCCCTGACCTCGCTCATCGGGTTGAGGATCTGGCATTGCCAAGTGCTGTGGTATAGGTCACAGATGCAGCTTGGATCCTGAAGTGCTGTGGCTGTGGCATAAGCCAGCAGCTATAGCTCCTATTTGCCCCCTATCTTGGGAACTTCTAGATGCCAAGAGTGCGACCCTGAAATACAAAAAGCAAATAAACAAACAAAAAGGCATTTATAGATAGGTGACAAATTTCCAATGCCATAAATTTAAAGAAGAATAAAGGAAGCATTTTTTGGCCCCTGTGGACACTGTAACCAAGGGAAGGGATTGTGTGATTCATCCTCAGAATATCTGGGTAGGGACTTTTCTAGCTGTATCTTTTGTAGTCTCCCCATTGGCCACTGATTTCAATGGTTCCTCTTTTCCTCAAACCCACTGGTATTCCTGGACCGAGATCATTTCTTTGGCTTGGAAAGAAGAAACATTGGTCTCAACACACAAGAGGCTTCCAGCTTTAGACTTTGAGGGACAATCCCAAGAAAGGACCAAAAGTAAGGATGAAGACAAAAATTCCAGAGACTACCTGGATGTGAGCAGAACCAGTCAATGCCCCCCTCCCATCAAGGTCCCTGTGACTAGAAGAGATCTGTCACATATACCAGAAAAGCCATGCTGTGCTCAGCCAACTCCTCGGCTTAAACACCAGTCTCCGTTTGGAGACTTCATGGTCTTTATCCACAACTGAACTAATCTGAAAGATTTTGTTTCTTATCCATGAGATCATTGTCCCTGGAATTCCACTTTCTAGCCCTATATTTTTCTCAAGGCCCTCCCCAGACCAAAAATCCATGGCAAGATAATGGTCAATATCTATCGAGTATTTTGTTTATATTGGCTGATTTCCCAAGTGCTTTGCATATTTCAACTCAAAATAAATCTATTATTATCGTTTCTATTTTACTAATGAGAAAACTCAGGCCTTGAGAGGTAAAAGGGTTTAGCATGAAACCTAAAGCCTGACTTAAAGTCTTAGTACTTTAATTATCACCCTCATGGTCTGGCACACATTGCTGTCTGAGAGTGTTTTCTCAGCCTAACAGTGTTTTAGTAAGCTCACGAAATTGGTTCTGGGTTTTCAGTCTTCTGATTCTTACTACTTGCCTTGATAGAAACTAATATTTAGTTCTCATCACACAATAAGCATTGGAAGTAATTACTTCAAAATATATGAAGCCGACAAAAGCATCCATTCCCAACCGCCATCACCTGCTCTTCATCAGCACCTTGCTTCTGCTGATCCTGGATCCTGACATATACTGGCTCAGAGGGTACAGGGGTTTGAATTCAGTAGCTGCAAATATACTGTCCCACTCCCAGGGGCAGAGATTCACTTTTGGAAGACAATATTGTCCTAGTGTAAGCACTCCGAAAGTGCCTGATCTGTCTCATAAAGAACGATTCCTAACAGAGAGGGTATGTGGAAATAGGAATTTTTTTAAATTATAGTTGATTTATTGTGTTGTGTCAATTTCTGATGTACAGCATAGTGACCCAGTCATACACACACACACACACACACACAAACATACATTTTTTTCATACTAGGTTCTATCACATTCTATCCCAAGAAAGTGCATATATAGTGCATATATATAGCTGTATAGTAGGACCTCATGGCTTATCCATTCTAAATGTAATAGTTTGCATTTACCAACACCAAGGAAGAAGTGGGGTGGATGGGGAGTATGGGGTTGGAAATAGAAATTTTTAAGGGAATAGTAACAGGACCTGAAAGTTAGAAGATGCCAGAAGTCCAAGGAATCATAATAATAATACCCATTTGTAAAACATAGGCTACATGCTGGCACTGTCCCAGTGGTTGTCATAATGATGATAATAATAAAGAGTGCTTATACAGTGATCCTTATGTGCAGGCGTTGTTCTAAATTCTCCACATATATTAACAAAGTGAACCTTCACAAAATCCTATGAGATGTATACTGTTAATACTCACATTCTATAGATTAAAAAAGAGAATCTTCAAGAATTTGAGTAGTTTGCTGCATGATAGTCCAGAGATGAGTTGTGCAATATCCTTATATGACAAAAGCTCTTAATCGACATACTTAGACACAATTTGGCACTGGAAACCCCCAAATTTTAGTGTCATAATATCAGAACTGTCAGACAATGATGGGTGAGAATAAGGAAAAAGAGCAAATAGCAATGACACTATCAGGAGTAGCTACAACAGACATTTCAAGAACAAGAAGAAACTAACTTAATGGAAGACAGCCAGAACACTCATCAAATGGAACTATTTATGTCTCAAGTTATGAAAATATTAGAGAAACTTGTAAATAATTTTAAAATACTTATTTTAAGAACCTGAAAGAGATGAAAAACATACAATGAAGAACAAGAGATTATGATGCAAGAGAAAGATATGCATCTAGTATTAGTAGATATGAAAAAAGTGTCAATTTGAAAATTAGAAAAAGAAAATTACATCCACTGGAAAAAATTGTAATAGAGGATATAATTGGCATATATATATATATATATATATATATATATATACACACATACACACACATACACACACACACATACACACACCTCAGTATGGGATAGTTAAGATACATCAGAAATTTTAAAATGGAAGTGGATTAAAATCAGATTAACAAAATAAACAAACAAAAAGTTAAAAGTCAAAAAAAAATGTCTACGTATCATTATGAATATTAGATTAAATGGACTTTAAGAGTTGAAATCTGTCTTTCACTCTTTCCTGATCCTCAGTGCACTTTGGGTTATTTATTAGTTATATGAAAATCTTAACATTACTTATTATACAATATCAAAAAGCACAGTCATTAACATAACTACCATCTCATCAGAATGGGAAAACTCACTGTGGAAGATATACATTTTCCAAAATTCTAATTTTCGCTAGAAAGCTCCCTTTTTATCACTGGCAACAAATACTGTCAATTGTTTTCCTGGAAGAGATGCAGTCATCTGCTCACTTTTGAGAGAATGTTAGCCAAATATAAATCTGAATAGCCATAATTCATCTGCCAATTGTTCTTTAAAGTAAAAATGGCATTCTGTAAAAAAAAAAAAAAAAAACTACTAGTTCATCTTGCTTTTTCTAGAGACAACCACTATATTTCAGTATGCTAAAGTACTTTATGCAAAACTCTAATTTTGTCACACAGAATATTAAAAGGGCATGCACTCAAAGGTCAATATTTAATCAATTTAATAATTTTTGACTGCTTCTTCAAGGGCATTCTTAACTATAAAGGGTCTTTTCTTCTTTTTTTTTTTTTAACTGAAAGTCCATGGCTATGGAGGATAAAATGCCTAGCACTGCTTGGTGCTGCTGCCATGATTTGTGCTAAGGCACCAGCAATTTCATCTACCACTGCTTTTGCACCATCAGTGCAAACGTTAACACAAAGAATACTAAACACTAGTACCTGTCATACTAAAATAATAACCAAGTATTACTGCGAAAAAAAATGTTGACCCCGTGGACCCACTGAAACAATTCCAGGGATATTTCCATGAGGTCTGCTGTGGGGCACCATTCCACTGCTCACAGGTGGATTTTAGCCAAGCCCAAGAGAAGGTAAAAGCCATCTCTCAGTCTCTCTCTTTCTGTCTCTCTCTCTCTCTCTCTCTCTCTCTCTCTCTCTCTCTCTCTCACACACACACACATACATACACACAAACACTCTGGTTCTTGTTAAATGAATCAAATTTAGCTTTTCTATATTTTTAACCTTACCTATCAACTATCACAACTTTTTCCTTCCCTTTGGCCATGGCAAGTCCCTCTCTCCTGCACCACCTACTTCTCTAGGATGAAGCCCCATTTCTGCCCTCACAGATGCCTATGGGTGAATCCCCTTCATATTCCCCAATAACCTTATCTACTTTGTCCCTTGTATACTGCTGTTGAATTAAAAAAAAAAAAAAATCTGGTTACTTTGGTTATGGTTTCAAAGGGAGGCCGTCTTCTTCCAAAATTCCAAAAATTATATTTAAAAGTCATTTCTAACTCCTAGATATTGGACATAACAATGACACATAAAAATAGCGGCCAGTGCCAGCTCCCCCATCCTTAGACCTCAGATACTTCCCTTGCTTTTGAAAACTACTTTGAAAAAAATTATGGAGTATTCAGAGAATCCGTCATTTCAGAATTTCAAGAGGGAAGGTAAACATTTTGAACAAACATTTATCTGAGCCCTTAAATGTTTGTTAAATTGAATTATTAATGAAAGATGGAATATTGAAAAATCAGAAGCACCCTAAGAAAAATGAATTCTCGACAATATTATAGGCAGGGTCTGACTTGACTCTTGTCTTAAATCCCTATGCCCTGCCAGAAATAACACACATGCACTCAAAATTTCTACTTGATCTCATGGTCTAAAATTCTACCCATCGGAGATTTATCTGGATTAAGAATCTACATGTGCAAACACGTCTCTGTTGATTCACTGTCTCTGTTATTCATGGAGGGTAATGGGGTCAGAAGGGGAAGGAATGGGTGTTAATAACTTTGAAAAATGAAAAAAGGGAAGTGAACATACAGAGAAATGAAAGTAATGGGGAATTAGGCAAACTAGATGCAAAAAGAAAGGCGAAAGTACCAATGACATTTCATTAATCAAAACTCTTGCCTTAAGGTCAAACCAAATGTTAAAAAGATGGGGAAAAAATAATCTTTCTCTTACTTTCTCCTCCTGACTTTTGAGCTGCATGGTTCTTGATGGCAGATAACAGAACTTAGGTCTCACTCAGTTCCTAAGTTATGAAAGTGTTAGGGCTGCATTTTGTACCAAACCTGGAACCAATTAAGTTATACCAGTGTTTCTGCAAGCTATTGTGTTATAGGAGAAGCCACAGACTAAGAGAAGATATCCTCAAAGCATCTGATTGACAAAGGATCAGTGTTCGGATTGGTGTGATTTCTAAACAACTGATTTACGAACATAGATTTTGCACATAACTCTTCTGTTGGTTAAGCTTACTCTCTTGAGTGTTACTTTGATGTTTTTTTCCCCTGTTATTTTTCCTTCTTTCTTTCAGGTGACCATGTGTGGTGGGTCCCTGGTTGAGTGCTGACTCACCGTAGGCAAGGAAAACACACTCCATCCCTCAGGAAGCCCTAACAGTGTAGCCTAGGAATTCATCACTAAGGCAAAAGGACAAGATGAAAGGAAAATGTAAAAGATGTTAAAGAGTGAAAATTCAGCTAGATGTGGTTACTTTTAAATTGTTCACCCCCAGCTTTGCTCATTACTTGCTACCAGAATTCTGATTATTATGGACTGAATTTTTGGGGGCTCCCCCAAGTGTGAATGTTGAAATCTTAACCCCTGACATGATGGTGTTAGGAGGCGGTGCCTTTGGGAAGTAATTAGGGTTAGTGCTCTTACAAGGCAAGAAAGACACAAGCGCTTTCTCCCTCTCTCTGCTTTTTCCACCACCAAATCCTCACAACAGGAAGTCAGCAGTCAGCAGATCTCGGAAGAAGGGACCTCAGACTTCCAACCTCCAGAACCATGAGAAACACATTCTGTTGTTTAGAAGCTGCCCAGTCTATGGCGATTCATTTGTTACAGCGGCTCAAAGTGACTGACACCAGCATCGTTAAGGAAATCCTCAGAAAATGTTTTAAGTCAACCACACATAGAAGTAATTTTTCAAAGAAGGCTGTTTAATGTGCCCCTCCCTCCCCATGCCCCCTCATAGCGTATGGCAGGCCACCAGAGTGAGAGAACTTTGTTCATATTTATGTATTTGCAGGGTTTGCCCTCCTCGCTGCACTGACAAGCCTGGCACAACCATCAAAGTGTCATTGTTCCACCCACAATCTGTGCTCTCCTCAGAGACAACACTGTTGGCAGTGTTTGAAGTGGTTGATGTTGCGTACTAGGAACTATGCGAAAATGTCAGCCCCGGATGCAGCCTGCCTGCCATCCTCCAGAGGTTACACTTGGAGGAGTTCCTGCCAGAACGTTCTGCTTCCACTGAGTGCTTAAACGCTCTTAGCAGAAAAAGCGGGTAGGATCTGTTCCCCGTCGAGAATCTGGAAATAAGTAGGTTTGCAAACAGTGAAACCTCTCCAGCCGGCAGTCTGTGCTGAGCTCCTCACCCACAGGAATTTGTTAAATTTACTTTCAAACTCTCCACTTTTAAAAAGATTTTCTCTGGGCTTGTAGAGAGTTGTTTTATTTGATGCATCACTAGTTCACTAGCCTTCTCCCCCCGTTTTTTTTTTTTTTTTCTTTTAAATCAAGGCGTGTGTGTTGTACTTTGTCTTCCATATAAAGACTGTCATGGCTACAGCCTTTTCTGAGAATCCACCTAGCAGATCAGGAATTATTTGCTCCTCTAGTGAAGCTGATCAAGCTCATCTTTCACTGAGGGGAGGAGGGGGTTGTTTCTCAGTTCTGAACCCGGCTCCTGGATTAAAGAAAATAAGCAGCTTTTTGCAGTCTTCATCCCTTGTGTTGATTCAGCCCAGATGCCGGAGAACATTTGCAAATGAACTTAGACCGATTTCTCTCTTTGGATTCATCCCCACTTTTTCCAAACCTGCCTCCCTTCCTGACTGCTTCCTCCCTGGGCCCTTGGAAGGATAACTGACACTCACACACCAGCATTTGCAAAGGGCTTCCACACACAGTAGGAGGTAAAATAAACTAACCACTTGCTTCAAGCCAGGCATTGGGCCAGACGCCTCACAAGCCTTACTATATCTAATCTTCAAAACTCTCTGTTGGGTTTTACTATTCTCATGGTGCACACGAAAAAATAGGCATCCCCTAAATGGAAGTTTGCCTCGTGATTTTTGCGGCACCAAAATGCCCGATTCCATCTTTACAGTTTCTCCTTCTTGTGATGTCAAAAACCATCTAGATATTTATAATTCCATCTTCACGTTATATCATCATCTTGCTCATAACTAATTCCACAACGTTTCTAAAAGAAATTTAGCCACTTGGACTTGCGTGGGTCTTTTCAATATGCTCAACTTAGTGTTTAAGGAAACAACACTTCTTCTCATTGTTGAGCTCACATTTCAATGGTTTATGTAATGGCAAATTAAAATATGCAAGTAGTATAGTAAGTTCGAATGGCATGAATAGGGTTTGGAAGAGCCCAGCTGACTCTGTGAGACAAAATTTCACCTGGTGTGGGCAGAAGTGTGGGAAGGTACTAGAGAATAACTTCGAGACTCAAGCCTCAGAAAGCGTATTTCGGAAAATGGATGTTAGCACTTCTACTGCTAATTGCTATGTATTGTATGATAATACTCTTTCCTCATGATAAAAATTTAAATAGGCAGTGTAGCTTAGTAGATGCAAACTATTACATATAGAATGGATAAGCAATGAGGTCCTACTGTACAGCACAGGGAATTATATTCGGTGTCTCAGTCTCTTGGGATAGATTATGATGGAAGATAATATAACCAAAGACAATATAACCGAAAGATATATATATGTGTGTGTGTGTGTGTGTGTGTGTGTGTGTGTGTGTATATATATATATACATATATATATATATATATACACATATATATCTGGGTCACTTTGCTATACCTCAGAAAAATGGAATGACATTATAAACCAATTACACTTTAATAAATAAATAAATAGGCAGAGTGTCTATCCTTTTATGTTTTTACAGATTTGCTTAGGTTGTTGTGTAACTGGCTTAATGCATCCTAGTGTGACTTGGGGGTTTAATAGGGATATGCTGGCAGGGGTGTCAGGAGGTGGCCCCTGGGAAAGGCTGTACTTTTCAACTGTTAGGCACATGCTGTGACCAAGAGTTAGGTCTACTAAAGCAGGATCCAAGGTTATTTCCTAGTAGGTGAAGTACAAAACATTACCCCCTTGGTACTTTGCTACAGAAATGCCTCCATTCATCCATCCATTCCTTTGACATTATTTACTGAGCACCCTCTCTGTTTTAGGTGAGGAGGATACAAGAATAAACAAAAATTGACATCGTCTCTCTTCCGGTAGAGCTTCAGTCTTTGATGAACTGCTCACAGGAACAAAAGTTAAATCACAACCACAAAGAGCTCCATAAAGGAGAGCTTCGTGCTTCCATTTTATGTGGTCAGGAAGGTCGTGGGAGGTTTCTGGGAAATGACACTCGAGATCCAGAGAATGAGCCTAGGAATCAGCTAGTGGCAAGGAGAAAGAAGAGCGTTCCGGAAGAGGAAACAACGTGTAATGAGACTATTATGGGAGCAAACAATTTCAAGGGAATAAAATTATCAATAAAGATAATAGAATGTCTTGAGCCGGAAGGGATATCCCCATAAGAAACACTGGGCTTGCTAACAGGTAGTTGACATGTTGAAAGGGGAACTTATAGATTTTCCCTTGGTGATTCCAGAGGATCTAAAAAAAGCAGTAGCATCAAATGCCTTGACAGAACAAGGAAATAACTCAGGCAATTAAACTCCTAGGGTACCGAGTAAGAAGTGGCAGGTGTGCAGGACGTGAAAGTGGCCAGATAATGTCTATGGAAACCCCATTAATCTGCATGTCAGGGGACCTGGGTCATAGCCTTGGCTCGGCTAAGTGTGTGACATTTGGGATGTCATTACTTTCTCAAGACATTAAGAATCTCAGTCCTGGGTCTAAATCCTGACTTTGCCTCTTATTAGCATATAACCTTGGGCCAATTACACGACCAATCTGAATCTCAGTTTTTGTCTTCGAACAAATAGAGACAATAATGGCTCCCCCGTAGAACTGTAAGGTTAGAAATCAGATAGTAAATTTAAAATCTGAGTTGTAGCAGATGTTTTTGTTGCTCCTCCCACAGCCCTCATCACTGCCAGCATTCCCTGACAGATCTCCAGTTGACAGTACCTGCATTTCACATCTGAGTTTCTCTTCAGCATCCTGGAAAATCACGTTGCCTATGCAAATTTTACACTTCTCTGCCTTCCACAGGAGCCTTCATCTCTGGAGCTGAGCATAAACGTGTCAGCTTCTTCACCCTTTAAGTAAAATAATTATGAGGTTCGATTTCATTCCTTTGACTAGATGTTCCTGGAAGATTAAGTTTCACCCAACTTGTGCTTCTTGGAATAAACCACTTGCACTCAAATCTTTATCTTGGGGTCTCTTCTGGAAGGACCCAAACTAAGACATAGTGCAACACTCTCCTAGACTCAGCACTCAGTAAATACCTGATGAATTAATAATTTTAGTTGACAACTTATGTAACTACTAAAGAAAATAAGTTCCAGGAGTACACTAATGATTGTTCCAGTTTCTGGGAAAAATCTAAAGATTGTTCCAGCATAAAATTTGGAAAGTAAGGATTCATCGCCTTTCTCTGGTATAAGAAAAAAAAAAAATGAAGAGTAGCTGTCTGGGTAAAGTGAAAAGTAACTAGATTTCAAAGGAAAAGTTATCTGGAGTGTTAAGAAAGTCAAGCAAAGGCCTGAATATAGCAGCAGATATTATCTATAAATTATGTGAAGGAGCTTAAAGAAGTTGCAAAAAGCTAAATGCTGGTGCTTCCTCTAGGGCACAAGCCCAGACTCCTGTTGGTACTCCAGACCTAGAAAAACTGACCTCTCCTGTCCTCCGATATTTCAGGGTAATCAACCATATAAAGATGAAGCATATTATGTAGGTTTGCGTATAAAATTCAGGGACCCTCGTGGCAGTGAGTAAGCCTATGCTTGGCTTGGCTTGGCTATGGGGTTAGAAGAGTTTTTCAAGGTTATATGGAGTTGGTTAATCTGTTATGTTCACAACCAGCTCCCTTGGCAATGTCAAACCTACCTTTGGGGGATAGGCTTGAATGTTGGTAATGATAGACTGCAGCTTGTTAGCATGCAAAGCAAAAAGGGAGTGGCCTTTCCAGCCATGATCCACGTGTTTCATCTCATTCCAGGATCTGTGGCACGGTATGGCTCAGTGACAGAGCATTTGACTGTAGGATCCTTTTGTGAAGCTCAAGCTAAGGATCACAGTTATACTATTTTCAATAAAAACTGGTACTACTTTAATAATACAACTCTCTTAGGAAAACCGTGGTCAGAGGCCTTTCAGATCAGATCAAGCACACTGAGCTAGCTAGTCGAATGTGGATTTTTTTATGCACATTCAAGCCAAGAAAGAAAACTCTCAAACTTAAACTTGATCTTCGAAAGTAATCATTTTTGTGTATTATGTGGTAGTCACCAAGTGGAGTATTTTGCATGTCTTATGTTTTCATCCTCATAACCATCCTTCCATGTTAGCTGTGACTGCATAAATTTTTAAGAAAATAGTGTCTTAACATAATAATCATTTACTATTTCCCATGAGTCTAGGTTCAAACAGTTCTGGACCAGCCGACCCCAGATGCGCTCACTCACATGCCTGGGGCCTTGGCTGGGACGACTGGGCTGAACTGGCTCTGCTCCACATGGTCTCTCATTCTCCAGGAGGCTAGCCCAGGCTTGCAGGCAGGGCTCCAAGAGAATGGAATATTGAGCTTGGAACTGGCACATCTTTTCTTTCACAGCAATATGTTGCCAAAGCAGGTTAATCCTGATTTGGGAGATGGGGAGAAAGGTCCATCTCTTGATGGGAACAACCTCAAAGTCCCATTGCAAAGAGCATAACTCCTGGGAAGAGTGAAGAATTGTGATCATTTTTCAATCAATCCAGGACATCTGGTAATTGGTATATAGGCTTGTTGAAACTATGGGGAGAATGAAATATAGTAGATCTTTGGAAATCTCTAGATCTGCAGGCCTTTGCATGCAATTAAGAGCACAGAAGGATAAGGTCAGAATTCCTTAAAATACACTTCATCTAACTCTTTATTTTACCGATTAGCTTTCCCCTCTGTTTCTCTGGGACACCTCCTCCACTTAACCCCAGGAACCCCTGAGATGTTCCTATATAGCACACTCAAATTCTTGTCATAGATCTTATCATATGGCCCTGTATGTTTTGTTTAACACTGAGATTCTTTAGAAGATTTTAGAGCAGGACTTGGCTTTTCTCTTCATCATTATACCAGATGCATGTTAACTCGCAAAGAGTATGGCCATTTATTGCTGGCCACACAATAAATACCATATTTCTGGAAAATTCAGAAAAAACAAGAATGAAAATAATAGGGAAAGTCACTGTGTGACTAAGAATAAACAGACACATCGTGATTCTCATGATTATTCAAGTGAAGATAGGAATTCCGTGTGACAGAGAAATCCCAGCACCAAATGCTGAACAGCACACAGCCAACTCCCTCTTGCCCTTTGCCCTTGGGTAACTCTCTGCCCACTAGAGGACCATACCATTTTATTTTATTTTATTTTATTTTATTTATTTACTTTTTGCTTTTTTTATGGCCGCACCCACGGCATATGGATGTTCCCAGGCTAGGGGTCGAATCAGAGCTACAGCTGCCGGCCTACACCACAGCCACAGCAACTCAGGATCTGAGCCATGTCTGCGACCTACATCACAGCTCATGGCAATGCTGGATCCCTAACCCACTGAGTAAGGCCAGGAATTAAACCCACAATCTCATGGTTCCTAGTCGGATTCGTTAACCGCTGCGCCACGACAGGAACTCTGACCATACCATTTTAACACTATTTTAAAAAGTAGTCAATTATTTGTCTCCACGCTCTTGTGCGATTGAAAACTAAAAGTCTATTAGAGGGTTCTAAACCAGGGTGGCTTTCTTGATTGGATTTCTGTCGACCACGGAACTTGGAAATAAATTGTCCCCGGTTTCTGGTCAGGTATACAGACCTGCTTAGCCCTTTGCTTTTCATCCATGTTTCCAATCACTAACTAATTATTTTTCCAATTTGTACCTAATAAAATTTTATTTGGATCAAAATTAAATAGCCTTGGTTATGTGACGATACATCTTGAAGATACTGAGTTGTTCAGAGTATATGAGAAGATAACAGGTTTCCTTGTTGGACATGATTAGCCTACACAACTAATTTCAGCTGAAAATATACCAAAATTTAAGGTTCTTTTTAAAAAGAACCAAAAAAAATAATAATAAAAATAAAATAAATAAATAAATAAAAAGAAGAACCAAGTAAAAAAAGCTACTCTTGTTAGCAACCACTTTTCATAGGGTATTTTAAGGATGAAAAAAAAACTAGGTGATTTGCTAATTTTTTTTTTTTTTTTTTTGTCTTTTGTTGCTTTAGGGCTGTACCTGCAGCAAGTGGAGGTTCCCAGGCTAGGGGTCTAATCAGAGCTACAGCTGCTGGCCTACACCGCAGATTTGCTAAATATTTTACATAAGCCTTGATAAAACAGAATTCTTAATTACAGACTTTGTGAAATGAAACTTGATATAAGCTTTATCTTGTTCAGAACATAAGCAAATATATCAAGCAGTTCAATGCTGAAAACTAAAGATGCCATTGACATAGAATGAATAAACACATAAAATTTGACCCAACAATTTAACCTATAGGAATTAATTTTACAGATATCCTTTAATATGTTCACAAAAAGTCAGACTCAAGAGTATTTATTGGAGCATTTTATAATAACATGTTCGGAATAATCTAAACACTCAAGAAAAAGCTCATTAAATGAACCCAGTATATAGATATAAATAATGGAAAACTACGCAGCTGTTGAAATGAACACAGCAACATATTCACGTACCAGTGTGGAGCTTTCTTCAAGATGTATTATTAAGCATTAAAAAAAAAGCAACAAAATGAACAATGTGCATACTAAAATTTGTATTTATTATTTAAAAATTGGTGCAAATATTGTATTTTCTAGAAGCATACATTACAGACAAGTAAGAATGATTGTCTCCCAGATGAGAAGTTGTTGGTAGAACAATAATATTGTTGGTTAAAAAAAAAATGATGTTGTTGGAGAAAAAAATACATTGTTGTAGAACAATAATGAGAGCAAGTTACTTTTCACTTTGTTTCATATCTTTTAAATATTTTATCTTATATTCATATAATGTAACCAAGAGCATAATAATAATGCTAAGAACAACCAATAAAGGAAAATCTATGTGTATAGAGTAGAAATTAATGTAAACTCTGAATTACAAGCAATGTTTGAAATAGAGGTAAACCAGGAGTTGAAAAGAATTGACACTGATGTATGTATGCAAATTACAAAGTAGTTGTACAGTTTACACTTTATCCTAAAAAAAAAAACCCTTCCACCCTAACCAAAAACATGTAAAATGACACACACACACACACACACACACACACACACACACACACACACACACACAGCAGTGGGCCATCCTAAGGCAGAGAAGCACCACGTATTTAATAAAATTGACCTATTTCCAGTCTATTTTGGGGCAGGGAGATATCCAAGATTCTCAAGTGGGAATGATGTGGTTTGAAGAAGAGACCAAAAAAATAAAGCATGTGTAGAATAACTTCATTTTGAAATGGAAATAGTAGTTTGCACTTCAGAATAGATGAAAAACTTAAACAGGAGAACCTAAAAGAAGAGAACTTCCACTTCTTATTCTGACAGAGTAGATTATATCCAATCAGTTCTTCTGCTGGGAACCCCTATAAAAGCCAAATAAAATACAAAACAAAACCGTAACAGCACTTTGAGGGCATCAGTGCACAGATACGCAAGCAAGACAAAGCTCTCTGAGACCCCATAAGAGCAAGGAACTGCACTGAGATGAACTCAAATTCTCAGCCACTACTTTTTTCCCCTTTTATGCAGCTTTCTCAGTAGCAGAGACAAGGCTTCGAAGCAAAAGTTAATGGCTCAGAGTTTCAACCTTTCTTTTAGTCTAGGGCAAAAAAAAAAAAAAAAAAAAATGAGTTTCAGGGTTTCTAACACATCCAGGAATGGAGAAGCCAAGACCAAAGAGAAAAGATAACCCCAGGAAATTGAGACCATCATTCCTTTCCCTTCAAGCCATTTGTAAATTCCTAATATGTGATAGTGAGGGGCCACTGAACCAAACATATGGGATCAGCCAGTAGGCTAAAAAGCAACTTTGAGCTCTTTTAAGAGACTCACAGTAGTTGAGAGATGGAAGCTGAAGGTCAGAAACCACCATTAGTAAGGGGCCCGGGTAACCATCCAGGTTTTCAATTAAAAGAAGTGAAGGCTAGCCCAGGAAAAAGAGTAAACAGGAAACAGACAGGTCCTTACAAAGGCTGAATCTATTTCAAATTACTTAAATTCCTGATTAGAGCAAGGTGACCTGCCCCTACTCTAATAGTCATTTAATTTAAATGAAATTAAATACTCTCTGGAGAAAAATAGCAGCTAGCGTTTCTGAAATGTTTGTTCACTAAGTCCAACATTTCATAAAAAAATACTAGGAATGTTAAGACATAATGCTAAGGGGCTAAAAAATCTAAATGCAGACAAAGGAAGAGAGAAAATTATTATACACAATATAATTATACTTTGCAATTACATTTAATATATAATTATATTTTATAATATAATTATAAATGTGTAATTATATATAATTCTATATCTATTAAAGAACTTGATAGAGTTCCTGTTGTGGCTCAGTGAGCTACAAACCCAGCTAGGATCCATGAGGACTCGGGTTCAATCCCTAGCCTCACTCAGTGGGTTAAGGATCCAGTGCTGCCATGACCTGTAGTGTAGGTCTCAGACTCGGCTTGGATCTGGTGTTGCTGTGGCTGTGGCGTAGACCAACAGGTGCAACTCTGATTCGACCCCTAGCCTGGGAACTTCCATAGGTTGCAGGTGAGGCCCTAAAAAACAGAAACAAAAAACAACAAAACAAGCAAACAAAAGAACTTCAATGTGCCATGTACAATATTATATTTTCTTACCAAGAAAAAAAAAAAAAAAACAGTACCAGAAAGCTTTACTGTCAACTACTTGTGGGTTTTAATATCTCTAAGTAGCATCTTCACATTTAGGCAGTTACGGACCACCAAGGATATCGTTCTTACAAGCCATTCAGGTCTCCAAGGAGAGTTTCCAAGGACATGTCCACTTGTTCTTGCCAGCCCACCTTTCCCAGGCAACAAACCCTTTCACTGCCACTCCTGGGCACATATGCTTTGAAATGTTACACTTGAACAACTGGCAATACTCTTATTTCTTCCATGCAGTGTGTTCTCATCCCCTAAAATGGACTCAAATGTAAGAGACAGGCAATACTCAGTGTCAGCAAGAATATGAAAACACCAGAACTCTCATCGTCTGCAGGCAGGAGTGGAAATTGATACAAATTATTTGGAAAAGGCTGGCCTGATGATTTAAAGTTGGAATTACGAATCTGCCCTGATCCAACATTTGCACTCCTTGGTAGATACCCAAGATAAATAAGTATCTACATCCACCAAAAGACACATACAAGAATGGTCACAGCAGAATTATTTCTTCCACAAAACTACAAACTGGAAACAATCCAAAGGGCTATCAAGAGTAAAGTATAAATCAATAAAATTTTAAGTACATTCATATCATAAACTTACTGTTATAGAATACGAAACAAATTACAGCTACTTATAACGTACACTAAGAATGCTGTTTTTAAAAAGCGAGAAATCAAAGTGAACATACATGTTGTACGATTGCACTCATGCAAAGTTCAAAAACCAATCCAAACATACCTATGATTTCAATAAGCTAGCAAACTGCACGGGTTAACCAACACAGGCCCGTAGGAATGCCCTCACTTTGAGCATCAGCCACAAGCTCAGGGTCTCCAGGGTCACCTTGACTTTAGATTGGCTGGCTGCTAAATCCAGAGACTCCCCCAGTACTATCAGGTTCTGTAATTTGCTAGGAAAATTCGTGGAACTCAGAAAGCATGCTACTGATGATTATAGTTTTATTCTAGGAAAAGGATACAAGTTAGCATCAACATAGGCAGAGAAACTTAGGGAGGAGCCTAGAATTATTCTGAACATGAAGCTTCCTTGTCCACGGGACTTTTCTCTCCTGGAGCAGGAGTGTCACAATACACGTGGAGTACTGCCAACTAGAGAAGCTTACCGGAGCCACTGGGGCCCAGAGTTTATACTGGGACTTGACTGCGTATTGCGTGCATGGCTGGCCTTCAGTTTTGGCCCTTCCTGCGGGTCTGGGCTGAAATACTTTAGTCTCCATTTGCTCCAGAAATCAGATAAGACAGGACAAGTCTCAAAGCCTCCACGATAAATCACATGGTTAGACCTTCTAGTCTCCAGAGCTCCCAGACAAACAAAGACAATGTTCTCAGGCTGGACATTCGGGAGCCTAGAGGTCACCTCCCAGTACCCAACAACAAAGACAGGATCTCTCTTTGGGTAAGATTAACGATTTTGTGCACTTCCTCACTGTACAATATTGATGGCAGTCCGAAGAGCTGTTACATTTAAGGACATGTAACAACCAGGGAGAGTAGGATGCTGGCTTCTAGCATGCAAGTCACATTCTGTTTCTTAATCTGGTGGTTACACAGGTCTCTTTACTTTGTAACATTCATGGAGCTGTGTCTTTTTTTTTTTTTTAATGATTTCTGTGCTTTTCTGTATGTGTGTTATGCTTAAATAAAATGTATACTTAGGAGGAAAAAAAATTGGAAACCAGAGAAGCTGCCCAGCCAGAGTAGATATTTAATCGTGAAAGCGGGAAGTGTTATACAATCCACGGCTTCTACCCGGTAGGGAAGCACTTTTCAGGTTGAACTCAGCACAGAAGCTACACTCTTCCTGCCAAAGAAACAGCTACAGTAAAACCCTTCCTGCTGCTAAGGTGCTAAAAGACCATTTCAACCCCAAATGGCAGAGGTCATGAATGGTGTGTGGCCCAGAAAAATATCACTGAGGGATGCAGAGAGCGTAAGGAATAGAAGCAGGGGGAGAGAGGTAAGGAGGAAGAGAGTGAAAAAAAAAAAAGAAGGCCAAATAGAAATTCTATAGCTGAATATTCACTCAGTGGTCTTAGAGGTTTCCAGAATAGTTTCGGAGATGAGGATTTGTGTGCAAGTGAGTCATGAACAAAAGGCTCCTTGGGGAAGCAGAAAGGGAGCTTAGCCAAGGGCAACAAGCCAAGCAAGGTTATAATTTTAGGCAAAATCCCAGCCTCGGCCTGACCCCTAGGGAAGCTCTACAGTGTAAATGTTGCCTTTGAGTCTGTCTTCTCCTCTAGGGGCAATCTGCTGAGTTTCTGTGCTTCTGTAACAGTCATTTGCTTGGGGACACATCCCGGGCATCTCCAGCTCTGGGCAAGTATAGGCAAAGCTGCTCTGGGATGATGAGAACAGTCCTTCAAAGAGCTTCCTGCCCACGTGAGTTACCAGAAGCAAAAGTGCACAGACGTCAAGAGAAGTGCCTGGCATGATAGATGGGACCCAAGCGGTTCATGGTGAAACAGTAGCCATGTTCAGTACACCTGATGAAATTAATACAAAAATACACTAGATACTCTTTTGCACTTTGTTCTATACATTCTTGTTTACGTTAAACATTTAGAATATCATATTCAATTGCCATTCCTGCCAGGAGAAGTCATTCTTTCATAATATCCCAAGTTAGATTGTCTTGGAAATTACTGTTAAAGGAAGAAAAAATCTCAGCCGATAATTTCAGGCGCTATTATAGAACTCAGAGTAGGAAGACAGGGATTGAAAATGCCTGGAAAATACCTAGAAAGTACCCAGAAAAAGTCATAGGCTAGTCAGGGTAGACTGTGAGCTATGGATTCGATCATTTAAAAAAAGATGAGTGAGGGGAGTTCCTATTGTGGCTACTCAGGTTACAAACCCAACTAGTGTCCATGAGGATGTGGGTTTGATCCCTGGTCTTGCTCAGTGGGTTAAGGATCTGGCACGGCCATGAACTGCAGTATATGTCTCAGACACTGGCTCAGATCTGGCATTGCTGTGGCTGTGGTGTAGGCCAGCAGCTGCAGTTCTGATTCAACCCCTAGCCTGGGAACTTCCATATGCTGTAGGCGTGGCCCTAAAGAAAAGGAAAAAAAGGTGAGTGAGGAAAACATCATGCAAGTTTCCAGTGATACAAAGATAGACATTTGTAGACCTTGCCCTTAAAGAACTCATACTCTAAAGAAGAAGATAGTCAAATTAAAACTTACAAGACATTTTGGTCAATGCTACCATTAAAATGTGAAAACCAAGTATTACAGAGAAGGAACACATTTGAGCCAAACTTGGCAAAGAAACTTAAGCATTTTCACCGTTCAGCACACTTTCCTGTCACTACGTTGTTCTGTGTCCTGTGGATGTATTATCACATTTCAAATAGGTAAGAAATAGAGATATTTACAAAGGAAGAACCTGAAGTGGGGGCCAAAGCAGAACTCAAATCACGTATTAATCATTAGTCTGTGTGCTCCATAAATCTGACCTAACAGAAACTATTCAAGAGCAATGTATTATTTTTTTCAGTTCTAAGTGGAGCATGTGATAGTATACCGTAAGGGTCAGCAAATTATTATCTACTGGCCACATTCACCCCAATGTCTATTTTTGTAAGTAAAGTTTTATTCAAACAGAGCCAAACTCATCATTTGCATGTGATCTATCATTGTTTTCCTACTCCGGGGCAGAGAGGAGGTATGACAGAGACCATGTGGTTTAGAAAGCCTAAAATATTTATTATCCAGCCCCACCATTTTCTATTTTAATTTTATGGCCACACTGATAGCATATGGAAGTTCCTGGGCCATGGACTGAACCTGGGCCACAGCTATGACCCTACTGCAACACCTCCTGATCCTTTTAACCCACTGCCCTGGGTGGGGACTGAACCTGCCCCTCCCAGCAAGCCCTAGCCACTGCAGTCAGATTTTTCACCCACTGTGCCACCAGGGGATCTCCTCATTCATCATTTTTAACTTAGAAATTCAAAATCAGATACTTACAAATAAAAGTTTGAGCTGACTCCTTCCTCAGAATTTCTGTTAGCAGTAAATGCAGTGGACACTCCATAATTGCTTATTAAATAAACTGCCACCTTGGTTTCCCATGGGCCCACTTGCTTCTTAAAAAGTTTTTAAAGAAATCTTTAGGGAGTGCCCATTGTGGCTCAATGAGTTAAGGATCCAACGTTGCCTCTATGAGGATGCAGGTTGGATCCCTGACTTTGCTAAGTGGGTTAGGGATCCAGTGTTGCTATAGTCTGCATCACAGGTCACAGATGTGACTCAGATCCAAACCTATGCTACTTCAGTTTCAACATTCAAATGGAAAAGGACTTCCATTGCTTTCAGCACATTGTTGAGATTTCTTGGTCAAGTCAGAAGGCAGAACCAGACTCACGGACACAGAGGACAGACTGTGGTCAAAAAGGGGAGAGGGAGGGAGTGGGATGGACTGGGAGTTTGGGGTTAGTAGATGCAAACTGTTGCATTAGAATGGATAACAATAAGGTCCTACATTAGAATGGGTAACAATGAGGTTCTAGCACAGGGAACTATATCCAAACAATCTCCTGTGATAGAATATGAAGGAATATAGTATGAGAAAAAGAATGTGTGTGTGTGTGTGTGTGTGTGTGTATGTGTATATACACACACACACACACACACATATATATATAAACTAGGTCACTTTGCTGTAGAGCAGAAACTGACACAACACTGTAAGTAAACTACACTTTAAAAATTAAAAATAAATAAATATAATTTTAATAGCAAAAAGAAATCAGTGATAAAATTAAATAGCCTACAAGTCCATAAAATGGATGAGATAGTTATTAATATTCAAGAATGATAAGTAGAGCTACCAAAAAAGAATAAAATAATTTGGGTGTTGCCCATGTTTCAATTGAGTATAAATTTATAAACGATGGAATTAGAAGAATACATGACCCAACAAACCTCTTCAAAAGAATCCATGAGTAAATTAATTGCTGAACCAAAATTTAAGAGGTTGTAAAATTCTCATATATTTTATAAAATTTACAGGTATTGGTTACTATCATATAAAACTCATAGAAAAGGGATTTAAACGTGAAGGTGAATAAGGTTCTATAAGCAGGAAAAAAAATGGTAGCTCCATAATAATTAATGGCCAGACTACTAAACTTTTGGCCTTGTTTATATAATTCTAAACTAATTCAAAAAATTCCAGAATCAAATTTACGTCTTAATAAAAGAAGTACCTGTTTTTCATCACAATGATACTCACATTTGCATTTCTGAAGGACTTTGTGGTTCATGTGGCATGCCAATCATAACATATCTGGTTCTGCAGTTTCTCTTGAATTCTGCTATGATTTATTTCCAAGTGGGTTTGTCCATAACCTTACTGTAGTTCAGCAATGCGTCTGTCCCCATTGAGAACTGATTTGTACAAAGATCTTTGGCTTCCTGCTGTCAACAAAAAGAGCATATAAGATCCAAGAATGATTACGGTAAAGGCTCAGGTAAATTTCTTATGTTAGAAAAATATCAAAAGTCTATGAGATTGTGCTTCCTCAAATCTAGGTACTTAGACTATATAACTCAATTGCTAGTAATTACAACAATTGCCAAGTTTCCAATTTAGTTGAGGTTCAGTTGAAACTTCTGACTCCCAAGACAAGTTTATGGGATCATCTTCCCATGACTTTGCTTCTTGAATTTCCTGGATGTTCCTGCTTTACTCTCTGTTTACTCAGATACAGAATTTTATATTAAGAAATCAAACTTTTCCATTAAGCTTTTCTTGATTTAGCTCTGTTTTGAGTCTAATAAGTAGCCTTCAGCATGGAGCATATAGACTTCCACTTTTATTTCAAAGCCCAACCAAGAGGGTTGGAAAGTACTATCTTGAGGATTTAGTAATGAAAGCAAATCCTTGAAAGCTTCAGACCCATTCATTAGCATAAATCCAAACCCCCTGCAAGTAGCTGCAGGGCCAACTCTAAGCTGACTCCCTTTCCAGTCAATATCTAAATAAAAAGGAGGTCTGTACCTACAGAATTTGAATTATTACAGCAGGGAACTGAGTTCAAGCTATAAATAAAATAAATAGCTTGCTCCCCATAAAGTTGATCTTAGGTAGGAAATCAATTTCTCTCTCTGCAGAAAATGACCAGTCTTCCACCACCTAGAAGGTTTGTTTGGAACAATGCCAGTCACCTAATGGGTGCTGGATAAATACATCTAGGATTATTCCAGTCAAATCCATTACGACCTTTTCAGGACAAGTCAATGTATCAGCATGACCTTTGACGTTGCTCTTGTGGGGTCTTTCCTGCTTCTACAGAGCAAGGATTGTATCCATAATTATTCTAAACTTTGGCTTTAGTGCCTCTTCTGACTTTGCAGTTAATCTCAAAAATTCTTTCAATAAAACAGGTCTTGCTCAGTAGATCTTTTATAACTGGACGGGGAGACCCATCTGACGAAAACAATTAGGTGCTGTCTTTACTGCAGGTCAGAGATCCAAAGTTAATAGATTTTTATTGCCCTTCCTTATAGTCCTGTGAGTTTCTGATTTAAAATCTAGTCATAAAGTTAATGTTCTACAAAGAACTTTTTCTGAGTGGGCCCTTCAGCAAATCAGTCATAATCACTGTGTACAGAGGTTCTGGTTTGTTTTTAAGAGGTATTCATTCTGGGGAAAAAAAAAAAAAGAAGAGAAAAGAAAGAAAGAAAGAAAAAAGACAAATAAGGAAATAACTTCCCATTTTAATATCAAATTTTGTTCTGTCCTTGTAACTGAAATTACCTAACTCAGAAACCTAAAATCAGTTGAAGCAGTAATATAAAAACATTCCCCTTCTTAATTCCCGTAACTAGAAAAGTTTAATCTCTGTCTTCTTACCCCTTGTTGACAACTTTTACATTCCTTTTCTCACCCCTTACCTCACGAGTCCAGCAGTATGGGGTTATTGGGTCGAAGTGCATACTGGTTGCGGCATGAGGCGCTGGGGCAAGGAATGGCAACTTTATTCAGAAAACCAGAGACTGAGAAGATGGTGGACTAGTGTCCCAAAGAACCATCTTCCCTGAGTTAGAATTTAGGCTTCTTTTGTACTAAAAAGGAGGGGTTTGGTTGGTTGTCGCCAATTTCTTTGTGCCAAAATCTTTTGCTCTTGCAGCTGTCCCTGTATGTTGTCATGATGTTCCTGTAAACCTACAAATATTATCCTCCTTTCTGCAACTTTTTATCTCTACATGAATGTAAAAGTGTTATACATCTAAAAGTCAGAGCCTTGAGAATGACCTATTGTGTTCATTTCAGGTTATTGGCAACACTCTTAACTTGCAGCAGAAACAACAGAACACAAAATTAAAGTAAAAAACACTCCAATATGGGCTAAGATTTGTTCTTCTCTATTAGAGTGTTAATGTTACATGTAAGGGTTTTGAATACTTTGATGTCATGGGTCAGGTTTCATGAAAATGCTTTACACATGCATTTTCAATCTCTCTGTCTCTCTGTCTCTTATTCTCTCACTCTCTCATTTAACTTTTGTTTACAAATGCTTTCAATAATTATCCCATTTTCTCCCTGGAAAAACTTCATAATTCAGTATAAATACCTCCATGTTAAAGATAAGAAAACTAAAACTTATGGGTTTATCTAAGATAACATAGCACCCATTCATTTGTTTGGTAAACACTGAGCTGAGATGAAAGTGCAGTCTTTCTTCCACTTAACATCCTTCAGTATGTTCTGGTTGCTCTTAGAACAAAGTCCAAAATCTAAATTTGGATCACATAGTCTTGTCCAACCAATCCTACCTCCATCTCCCACTTGCCTCATCTCACAGTTCCCACCCCCAATCCTTCCCCTTTGTCCCAGCACAGCTGTCAGACCCTCAGAATTCCAAGTCTCCTGCCACCCAAGGCACTTTGCGTATATGGTTCTCTCTTCCTGGATGACTCTTTTCCATCTCCTAATATGTGCTTCTCATCCTTGACTTTCAACTTAATTTTTTCTTCCTCTGGAAAGCCTTCATGATCCCTTCAGGCTTAGAAGCCCGCCTCGTACACTTTCTCATAGCACCCACCTTTCTCCTCATACACTGATCAGAACTGTTATCTAACAATTCTTTCCTTAATTAGAAGACCCCTAAAGGCAGACATTGTTCAGAATGCTTTACACAAAGTTGGTGATCAGTGAATATATCTGAACAGGTATGAATGAACATGTATGAAATGAATAAAATGAAAAGAAGACCCTGCCTACTAAAGCCATAATCCTCTTATGACGTGCTTTGATAACTTAAAAAATCATTGAAAATTAAGGACCCTGTTTTTTCTAATTTTACTCTCAATTATTATTTTTCATGTGTAATAGTCATAGAGGAAATATATATTGACCAGCATATATATTGACCTGTTTCCAATCACTTTTTTCTTAACAACTATTCTTTTTTTATTTGTAAACATCTTTATAGATTACTAAAGAAAATATAGCTATAAAATATAATAAATTATACATGTTTATGTTACACAACAAACATACACTAATGCACACTATTATTATCCCAGTTTTACAGATGCACAAACTATTAAAATTTAGACTTACCCAAGGAAAGACAGTCATGAGATCTGGGTAGTCTGAACCCCAAAGCCTGTGCTCTTAATCACTATGTTACATTAACTTCCCAAAATATTCCCCAAATAATCACTTACCCATTATCCACTTTTCTCAATGTACAATCTCAGAAAAGTGCAAAAATACCCCTAAAAAGCTTAATAAATGTACCTTTGGGCTTGCTCATAATATTACTTATAATTCATCATTATAATATGATTGATTAGACTACTTTCAGGACTGTGCTCAAGACTCATGGCAATGTTAATGAATAAATATTGTGTTACAATTATACTTCACTATAATTATTAATATTGTCATCAATGGAGAAATGATTTTGCTCTTTAATTTTTTTTTCCCGGGGCAAAGGGATTTATTTTTTCTCCCAGTTTTATTGAGATATATTGACACAAAGGACTGTACGTTTGCTATGTTTGTGGTGTATGGATTTGTGGTATATGGCATAATTATTTGATTTACATAGATTCTGAAGTGGTTATCACAATAAGTTTAGTGAACATCCATTATGTCATAAAGATATAAAATGAAAGAAACAGAAAAACTTTTTTTCTTGTAATGAGAACTCAGGATTTATTCTCTTAGCCACTTTCAAGACTAACATGCAGCAGTGTTCATTATATTTATCATGTTGTACATTACATCTCTAGGACCTATTTATAACTGGAAATTTGTATATTTTGACTGCCTTCATTCAGTTCCCCCTCCCACCATGCCCCACCTCTGCTAACCACACATCTGATCTATTTTTCTATGAGTTTGTTTTTGAAATGTAAATGATCTACAACACTGTGTTACTTCTTGTTACAAAACTTAGTGATTTGATATTTGCAAATATTTTAAACTCATCAGCATGGTAAGTCTAGGTACCCACAATCAGATATATCACTGGCAAATATCTTCTCCAACTCAGTAGGTGGACTTTTAATTTTATTAATAGTTTCCTCCACTCTGCAAAAGTTTTTAGTTTGATGTAGTCCCATTTGTTTATTTTTTTTGCTTTTGTTTCCTTTGCCCAAGGAGATGTATTCAAAAAAATATTACAAAGACAAATGTCAAAAAGTGTACTGCCTGTGTTTTCTTCTAGAAGTTTCATGGTTTCAGTTTCAGAATAATTTTATATTTTTTTAATCCGTTTAGAATTTTTTTTGTGTGCATGGTATAAGAAAGTGGCCAAATTCTTTTGCATGTAGTTGTCCAGTTTTCTCAACACCATTTAATGCAGAAGCTGTCTGTTCCCCATTATTTATTCTTGCCATCTTTGTCATAGTTTAATTGCCCATATAACTGTGGGTTCATTTCTGGGAATCTTTATTATGTTCCATTGATCTCTTTGTTGGCCTTTGTGCCATCACCATACTGGGTTTTTTGTTTTGTTTTGTTTTGTTTTTTTGTCTTTGGTATCTTCAGGGCTTCACCCACGGCATATGGAGGTTCCCAGGCTAGGGGCTGAATTGGAGCTACAGCTGACAGCCTACACCACAGCCACAGCCATGTGGGATCTGAGCCACATCTGTGACCTACACCATAGCTCCCGGCAATACTGGATCGCTAACCCACTGAGCAAGGCCAGGGATCGAACCCACGTCCTCATGGATACTAGTCAGGTTCATTAACCACTGAGCCACAACGGGAACTCCCAGCACAATACTGTTTTGATGACTGTAACTTTGTGTGAAATCAGAGGATGTGATACCTCCAGCTGTGTTCTTCTTTCTTAAGATTGTTTTGGCTATTTGGGTTTTATGTGTTTCCATACACATGTTAGAAGTATTTGTTTTAGCTCTGTGAAGAATGCCATTGGTGTTTTGAAAAGGACTGCACTGAGTCTGTAGATCACCTTGGGCAGTACTGTCACGTCAACCATACTAATTCTTGCAGTCCATGAACGCAGTATGTATTTCCACCTTTTTGTATTGTCTTCAATTTACTTCATCAGCGTCTTATAGCTTTTTTTCCAAGGACAGGCTTTTTACCTCCTTTGGTTAGATTTATTCTTAGGTATTTTGTTCTTCTGTGATGTGATGGTACACAAGATTGTTTTCTTAATTCTCTTTCTGATCATTCATTATCAGTGTATAGAATCACCACAGACTTCTGTATATCAGTGTCGTATCCTGCAACTTTACTGAATTCACCGTGACAAGTTAGTCACTTAGTTCTTCTTCTGGAATCTTATCTTGTTCCCTCATTGGGGACATTCACCTCTGTCACCTCATTTTGCCTAAGTCTCAATTTTTATTTCATGCATTTGGTAAGTTGGTTATATTTTCCAACTTTAAGGAAGTATCCTTTTGTAGGAAATGTCCTATGCATCCCAACAGCTCGTTCCCCTCTGGTCAACAGAGCTATATGCTTTCGGGTATTCCCTACATGGGCTGCCTCTACCCTTCTATTGTGGTGGATTGACTACTGTGAGCACTCTGTTAGGTATGGCGGGCCCCTGTTCCAGTTGTTTTCCAGATCCTGCCTTGTGCTGAGGCTGCCAGCCACTGGTGGGGCTGGGTCATGAGGTAGCTGGATGCGGAGCTCATGGTTTGGGTGGTGTTGGGGTGGAGGTCCTGGGGCTGGTGTTGGCCCACTGCTATGCAGGACTGGGTCCTAAGCTCTCTGGTGCACCAAGCCTTGTCCTGTGGGCTCAGAGTGTCATAGGGCAGCAGGCCTGCTGGTAGGTGGGGCTATGTCCCCACCCGGCCTGAAGTCTCATAATACCTGAAGTGTCCACAGGCTGGTGTATGGGCCATGGTCACGGCTCTAATAAACTAGAGAGAGGATTCAAAACAGCGCTTGCCAGAATCAGGGTCCATGTGGAGGAATGAGCTTCCAAACATGGCTGTTGCCAGTGTCTCTGTCCCCAAGGTGGGCTCTAGCTGCCTCCTGCCTCTCAGGCAGTCGCTCCAAGATCATCAGGTAGGGCTGAATCAGGCTCCTTTAAAATTACGGCTCCCACCCTGGGTGCTGGAGCAGGTAAGGTTTTGCGTGCCGTGTTTAAGAGTGAGATCTCTATTTCCCACAGCCCTCTGGCTCTCCTGAAAATAAGCCCTGCTTGCCTTAGAGCCAGCCACTCTAGGAGTGCATCTTCCCCGTGCAGAACCTCTGGGCTTCAGAGCTTAATGTGGGGCTCAGACCAGTTGCTCCTTGGGGAGAATCTCTGCAATTGCTTTTCTTTTTTCTATTATCTTTTTACTGATGTATCACGATACAAAGGCCATGGATACCAGTACTAGAGCTTGCAATTGTAATTAGTCTTCTTTAGGTAGGTTGTCCACCTAAGAGACAGAGGTCTTAACTAAGCTGCATTTCCATCTGGCCTGTACATCTCTTTGTGGTTCCCTCTTTGTGTTTGTATCTGTAGAAGAGCTTTTCTACTAGTTTTCCAGTCTTTCTCATCAGCAGTTGCTCTGTAAATAGTTGCCTCTTTGGTGTGCCTGTGGGAGGAGGTGAATTCAGGGTCTTCCTACTCTGCCATATTGGCCACTCCCTTCTGATTTTTCTCTTTAGTTTATTTCAGAATTTTCCTGAGAATTTAGTATAAATGCATAGTGTCAAAGATCTTAGATAGTACTGTGACTCAAATCCTACATATATTTCATATCATCGGGCTTCAAATCATTCATACATATTTTGTTATCATACAGATAACAAAATAAAAAATGAATTATTCGATATATAAATAAGTAACAAATAGAGGCGCCACCCTGGATAATTAAAATATTAGCAGGGCAAGAGATCTCCATTCTAATTTTCTCTCAAATCATAATGTGTGGATATAAGTCATTCATTTGGCTCTTTTACTGCCTTGTGTAATTATCTTTTATGTATCTTTTCTATATGTCCTGGACTAGACTTTGCTTCCTTGAAGACAAGGCTCACATTTCTAGTGCTTTTGTATCCCACACAGTGTATTGAGAAGACTCGGTAAATCTTAGTGTTTAATTAGTATATATTTACTCTCTGGATAGGAACAATGGGGCCATGTTAGTAAAGTTTCTGAAGATTATAAGGAAGCAATTCAGCTTCACCTCAGTCACAGGAAACATCTCTGAAGACTTTTGAGCAGAGGGAATTTTTCATGATGTTAGTGCTTTATTAAGATTAAATGGAGGACATGGGCAGAGCAGACAAGGGCAAGAAAGACTAGATCGAGAAAAATCAGTTCGGAAGCTTCAGGAATAATTCAAAAGAGGGTAATAGTGGGAGCAGAAAGAGAAAGAAGGAAGAAATATTGGCGGGTAGAACTGAAAGGACTGAGTGACTGATTTGTGAGATGGAGCCGAAGACAAGTCATCAGTCAAAGATCACTTCAAGGTTCCAAGCTAGGGGAATACAAGCAATGGCTTGGTCATTTCCAGGAATAGGAAATTAGGGAAGGCTGTCAATAAGGGATGTCAAAAAGATAAAGAGTTGTGATTTGAGAGGAGAGAAGTCATCATGACATTATGTGGTAATAGTTGGGACACAAACTTGAATCTTGAAAGAAAAGCCAGGTTAGAGATATAGAATTGGGAGTGAGCCTCATAAAGCTGGTAACCAAAGCCATGAATCAGAAGAGATTATAATACTCTGCATAAATGCAATGCATATTTTCTTTTAAGTAACTTTTGATAATTTTCGGCTGTGCCCACAGCATGTGGAAGTTCTTGGACCAGGGATCAAGCCCATGCCACAGCAGTGACAATGCCAGATCCTTAACCTACTGAGCCACCAAGTAACTCCCTAAGTAACTACTTTTAATTTCTTTTTTTTAATCTCTCTTTTTTTTTTTTTTGGGCCGCACCTGCTGCATATGGAGGTTCCCAGGCTAGGGGTTGAATCGGAGCTACAGCTGCTGGCCTATTCCACAGCAACACAGGATCTGAGCTGTGTCTGTGACCTACACCACAGCTCACGGCAATGCCAGATCCCCAATCCACTGAGTGAAGCCAGGGATCGAACTTGCATCCTCATGGATCCTAGTTGGGTTCATTAACCACTGAGCCACGAAGGGAACTCCTACTTTTAATTTCTTCAGAAGTTTATAATATTCTGTTACCTATATAATAT
Organism: Catagonus wagneri; assembly: GCA_004024745.2. Lineage (NCBI taxonomy): Eukaryota > Metazoa > Chordata > Mammalia > Artiodactyla > Tayassuidae > Catagonus > Catagonus wagneri. The sequence goes on from PVHT020004944.1 coordinate 19,404,800, forward strand.
AAAATTTCAAAGCTTATTGTACTCTCATATGTTTTTGGCAAGTTTATGTTCAAATGAACTCAGAACCTTAAAACACTGAATTTCTTCTTTCTTAGAAAATATTTATAATGTATTTTGTGAGCCTTATATTCTAAAAATGCTAAATGCAGCACTGTGCCAGTTGGAACTGCGTTTCGTTTCTGTTTTGCCTTCTTTCTAAATATTGCTAATATGATTAATGAACCAGACCAAAAAAAAAAAAAACTGGAGCGGTGTGTTTTTTTTCTTCCACCTACTAAGGATGTGAATGCAAAAAGGCACTTTAAAAAAACATTCTTGATTCGCTTCCTTCCACCCTAGGGAGGAAATGTACATTTCTGTTTCTAAGTTACACATCCTTCCTGGCATCAGACTTATTCCCCAAAGATTTTCAACTCAAAAAAACAATGTGTTTTCTGTGCAAATCACATAACCAGTCTAAATTTTAATAGCGTCAATATTGTGCCGTTTTCCATGTCTACTGCAGTATACAAATGCAAGGGTGACCTTTAGAGATTCCTCCTTCTGGAACTTATCTTTCCATTCATTGGGAAAGACTGTGACCCTCTGTCAAGTTTTTCGGAATGATTCTGCATGACTTCCATTATCTTTCATGATGGCTTCAGGGATTGTCCACATCAGTTCCATCTTTGCAAGTCACTTATCAAACCCTGGCTATCCAGCTGTTACCACCTGAAATCCGTTTGAATGAGGTAGTCTTTTAATATGAAAACCAAGAAATATTGTTGATGGTATAACTGAAAGCGATCAGAGAATAAGGGCGCAAATATGAGCTCAGGTTCTGTGCTATATTTACGAGATAGACTTTGGCAGAGATACATAATTGTGCATTGCACACATACTCTGCCCTTTGAAGATAAGTTGTGTTTTCTTACAATTAGAAAAACATGCACCGCTCTCTCTCTCATAAGAAGGGCCGATGAAGGTGGAGCAAATTATCTGCATTGAGTAAAAGCCAGATGATACTCAGAGAATGTCTTCAGAGGACCCAAAGAATCTACCCAGACTTAATGGTGGTTTCTGGCAACTACCTGCCCAAGGAACAGTGACTATTATGATCTGGCAGGGTCACATAAAAGCACAAAAGAAACTCACAGGAGTATTTGTGAGTATATATTTTTTTTTCCTAAACCGTACCCCCCAACACTGGTACGTCATGAAAGGACTGTGACAAGAGGTTGGCCTAGGATCAGATTATGTGTGTTTATGAAAACAGGGCTAAGTGCACACACAAGCACAAACATAGCAGAACTAACTTTGGGTCCATTTCCTGGTTGAAGATGGAAGGAAATGTCTACTATCATAGCCAAGGTCAAAAATCAGGTATGAATTTTGGCAACATGAGATGTTTGAGTAAACTTATCAGTATGACCTTAATTTCACCAATTCTCTGTGATTCCCAGAGACACTGGCTTTGGGTAGAGGCTCGGTAACACCAATTATCTCATTGAATATTTCTGGACATTACATAACTTTTCAGTAAGTGAAACTCTTGACAAAAAGATTAAAGATCGGTTTCTGTGGTTATGGTGCGTGAGAAGGGAGCACATTTCCCTCAGCCATAATCCCTCAGAAGAAATCCTGGAATCACCTCGCCGTCAGCAAATCTCTTAATTTGGTATTTACTCTCAAATTTAGACTTATGTTTGCTAAATGCAACAAAAACCAAAGCCATTAAAACTCAAGGTCACTCGATGATCATTGTTCTGTTACAAATAAAAGGTAGGATCCCAAAAGATCCATGAAAAGTCAAAGTGCCCAGATCAGAAATGCTTCTGGACGTGGAGATCTTTATTTGAAAGTCTCCGAGGGTATTGGGCAATACATTCCGCTGTTTTTGTGTCCTCTGATGAAGGCACCATGCATGGCATGTCTAATCTCACCGTTCCTCACTAGCATAGTGGAGCGCTCCCCTCATGCTCTGCCCCTGTGGTCCGCTCTGCGTTGACATGTGTCTTTTCCTGGCCGCTCAAAGACTCCCAACTCTCCCCGCATGCACTGAACAGCAGGAAAAGAACTCTAAAAGTTTCAGCCTCATCCTGTCATAGCTTACCGCTCCTATAAGCAGTACTCACAGCTTTAGCAACAAAGGTGCCAGATCAGGATGCCATCACTCTTCTTAAAAATGCATGTTCCCAGTTTTCTGCGTAATTTAGTGCAGTACACCGTTTCTCCAGAGGGGGGTGGGGGGCTTTCACTATGGCTATACAAGAAGTCCGCTCCTCTGCTTCAATGTTGACCTCTCCTCTCAGCTGTAGCAGAACACTAACTCTTCTCAAGTTGGATCACCAGGCATTCCTATTTGTCCCCAAAGGAGATATCACCTTCCATGTCTTTTCTCCCTATTCTTTGGGGGGCTGGTAAGGCTGTCATGTCCAATTTATCAATATCTCAATTCAACTAAAGCTATGGAAATACGTAAAAACCTAAGAATGAATGCCCTTTAGACCTCCTTCCTTCTCTAGGAACTATTTCTTACTAATGATGCATTTTGAAAGTTAAGAGCAAATACGGAAGATGTCAGAATTTTGAAAATTGCAAGAGATTATAGTAAATGTCAAATTAATTCTATGAGAAGAGTGCTAGTGTTAGTCAGCTTCCATTACTTTCAGCTGCAGGAAGAAACAACTCCCAAATTTTCAGTGTTTTTACACAATCACTCCGATTACTGCAGCAGGTCCATTGTGACTCCATTCTGGGATCCAAGATGAAGGAGAAAAAAAATCATCTAGCAATTGCTATTCTATGCCAGAGGGGAAAAAAGATAACAGAAGGACTAAGCAACAGCTCTTAAAGCTTTCACTGATCAAACCAATTCACATGACCAAGATTGATGTCAGCAGAGTGGAGGGGTGTAATCTTCTTAAAGAAGTGATGAGGAAATAATTGGAAACAATGACATGATCAACCACAGTGCTATATAGTAGGAAGCTGCCCTGGGTGATTGTTTTATCCATTTGGTATATAGTTCAGTCTCACGCGCCCACAAGACCTAATAAGCAACATAAGTGAGTTAAGGGAATGAGGTGTTAGAAAATGGGATATATCAGCCTGGCCTATTTCATTCCAGGCCCCAAGCATCACTTACAGGTTAGTGGAAAACTTTCTAGGAAGACTCCAATTAAGTCTTTGCTTTGCAAATTCACAAAATTCAACACTTCTCTGTTCCCTTGAGAATGAATGGATTTTGTTAATTGACCCACATTATCCGTTCCTACAAGAGAATTATTGATAAATTGGGATATGAACCTAATGAGTATTGATCAATAGGATACAAATATAAGGTGGAGCTGAAATAATTAAGCCTTAAATCCAGATACCCACAAGCGGTGTCAAAGTCTGGAATTGACTAGTAAAACATGATTTATCATTTTTTACTATATTTGAGATTTCAGAGGTTGCCCTTTTAGTTATTTCTACTAAATAATGTCTCCCTCACTTTTGAATAATTCAAAGGTTATTTCTGACATTGCTTCACCTTCCAGTTTTCATTACAGTAAATACCATTGAGATAGGTTTTTGCTTGTATTTATCAAGTCACTCTCCTTCATTTCTCATAATCTAGTTCCAAGTTTGTAGGTGATATGAAACTGATTATATTTTAGGTTACTTGCTTTCTGGTAACAAGGATAGGATCTTTAACTCATCAGGAAAATACTTGTATCCTACATTTTACAATGAATGATTTCTGACGATTTACTGAGAATCTTTTTATTCAACCTGTCTTACAAGCTAAAGCAACCAGTTCTCATTAGACTGTCCATATGCGATTGTTGTTTCATTTTAATTTTCTCTGATAATTTTAAGATTGATCCACTTTTTACAAGTCATGGGCTACATTCGATTTATAGATGGGTTCCCCCAAATACTACTAATGACTCAGTTCAAAGGTAGAAAACTATTGGGTTCCCCTGAGCCTGCCTATGACTCAATCAGGATATATTTGCTTATTGCCTCTAAACATGCACAAAACCAGGGAAGACGAAGTCCTTGCCCGCAGAGAATGTACAAGAGTATGTAAGAGAAATATATAGAAAGTTAACAGGTTTACTTCCTCTAAAACATAGGCACTGTTTTAGAGGAAATGTCAAGAAGTCCAAAACTGTGTAGAGGACTAAAGAAATCAGAAAAGCTTCTCTGAAGATGTGGACTTTGAAGAAGGAGTATGATTTTGATGGGCGGTATTGGGCAAAAGCACATCCCAGATATAATTACGTTTTCTTCTGGTTTCTGGCAGGAAAGAGTTCTGTGTCTTTTGCTCTTATCAAAGTCAAATTCTCAAATCACTTACCAGTTTTTATATGTTGTTATTCATTCTCTTTACTTGAATGATGACGACTGCTAGTGATTTTACTTATTAATTACTCTCAAAACTTATTAATTACTCTCAAAGTGTATTGCCCCAAAATGACAACATTATGATTTTCCATGGGAAAAATTTCAATGATTTTATTCTAAGTTTGGCCAATGCTTATCTGCAAATTGTCAGTTTTCTGAATAGAAGACATAGCACACAGAATGCTGCCTTAGAGCTAATGGAATAATTTGGAGTACAGTTGCTCAGGGTTCAACCAAGAAAACAATAACAGAATGTATTATGGAAAGGCTGATTGCTGTGCAATTGCTTTGGATATTGTAGCCTAATTTATCAGTTCCTTTGTAAAGCTTTTTTTTCTTCCTGTGGATGAATAAATATACACTTGGTTCGTAAAAATGAGTTTGGAAGTCCAGTTCTAAACTAGACCTCCCCTGTTTAAATTCCAGCTTCCATACTTCAGTTCTATACTCCTGGGCAAATGACTTCACCTTCCTTAGTTACTCTATCAATAAAATGAGGACAGTAAACGAATGAGTTAATACCCATAGACTGCTCAAAACGGCACCTTGCACACCATAAGCCATTAATAAGTGATGCTAAAACCTAAATTTAGTGCAGAATAAGTGCCATAAAATGTTTGCTCTTATAATTATGATTGCTGTAAATGTTATATACATTCAAGGAAAGAGAATGCCAACTGACAAGAGCTAAAATTGACATGGCAGAGGGTTAAGTGGCTGGACGAATGGAAAGTATTTATTATCAGCTTGTCAGGTGAAGACATTTTCAGGAGAATAAAACTTTAAATGGGGTTGATTCTGTAAGTCAGAAATTTACAAGTGGTCTCTGGCTCATTAATGAAGCACTAAATTGGACAATCAGCATTAATGGGAATTGCACGGTAAAAGCATTGCACATCAAGCTGAGACTCTGGACTAAATGTGGAATCATACACTTCAGCAATTCAGTTCCAAGCACTCTTTGTGTCATCCTTCAGGCCAGATAGATGGGTAGATAATTGTTATTTGTAGAGGACATTTTATTTTTCCTTTATTAATTACATCTCACCACCTTCAAAAAAAGAATTACCATAAAAAAAAATAGGACAGTTAGAATAGTTGAAAAAATACTGTGATGGCACAGAGACAGAATAAAATGTAATCCAAAAAGTAAGTAGACTGGTGTAGTTATTTGGATTGCCTATAAAACTGAGCTCAAAACGTCCTGGTTTGTCAGGAACAAGAAGAGCAAGCATTTAATGCTCACGGTAACTATCTTAGCGAGAAAGAGTTTAAAATCTATTTCTTTTGTATCTCTGACTTGCTTTTTTTTTTATTAGATATGTGAAAAAGTCTCTAAATACCCCACATCCATTCCTTCACTGCTTTAAAGTTTTGTTTCCCCTTTATTTAATATGAAGGACTGGCCATTTGCCGGAGAGCTTTCTTTATCTTGTCTCCTAGGAAACCAATCTAATCCTGAGGCAAATAAACCTATTTGTATGATGGCATTCACTCCCTGAGTGCCCCTGAGAGATGAAGGTACAGTCTGCAAACTAGCCATCCTGGAGGAGCTAACCTTTTGCTTGTGTGATTAGGCATCTGAAATACATCTCACTTTGCTTTTATAGCTTATATTTCCCGGACAGATGATTGACACAACACCTCACAGTTTAGCATCAAGGAGCAGCTAAATCCGACTCCATTACCTGTCGAATTCAGTGTCTTAATCCCAAACACAATATGCACCCAACTTAGCCCTAGCCAGCTTTTATTTAAAGCTCATGTCATGGTGCTTTATGCGGAGTCAAGCGGTATTAAACGGTGTGGAGTGAAGCAAATGGAAAGATTAATTTTGCAATGTGACACTTAAGGTAACACTTAAAACAGGGATTAGGGCCTGGGTCTGCTCAGGGAAAATACTGAAACATATCTATTAGAAGCACCGATACCTCTGCTGCCGTGAGAAAACTCAGCTTTATAAGTGTAAATTCTATATTCTTAAGGGGAAAAATGCACCTAAAATGGCATAAAAAGATCAAACTTTCTGCCTGGAAATGGTCTGGGACCTTTCTTGTTTGTCCAACCCTTTGCTTTAATCAAAAGGAGAAATATTCTAACAAGTTTTTTCATCAAAAATTTGTTAGAAAAAAACCCCTAAAACCTAAATGTCTACAGGAAACAAAGAAAGAACTGTGAATGTAAGATCTGGAAAACCCAAGCTCACAAAGCCTCGCAACCAAGTCACTACCATTAAAAGTAATCATTACAAGCATTTTGGAGAACATCAGTTGTCATGAGTTTTCTAGAAGCACAAACACCAAAGCGCTAGGAAGATAACTTAGTTCTGATTTTGTTTAGTTTCTATGTTTGCTCTGATGTAAATCCTTCTGAACATAATTACAGGGAAAGCATCCATTTTTCAAAAAAAAAAAAATCTATAATGATTGTTTGAAGTCCCATTGTTGTGTCTTGAGGAGTAGCTGAAGAAGGACATGAAACAAACTTTCAAGTGCTGGAAGGGGCATCACACAGAGAATGTTTGAAAGATTCAGGGAAGAGGAGCGGTGGCGGGAGGTATTCAGATAAGAACCAAGGGCAAATTTCCTGACAGTTAATGTTGACAGACTTTGGGATGCGTTACCAAGGGAGGCAGAGGAATCTCATTTTTTAGAAGCCTTTAAAAACATGATAGATTCTCATCTCCCTGATCAACAACATGTATCGGATGTCTCTTCTAAGTAGAGCACTGTGCTAGAGAGTCTTGGGAGTATTCAAAAGCAGTGTAAGGTATTGTCTAACTCTGAAGAAATTTTGAATGGGAGGGGGAAAGGGGGAAATGTAACAGCAAAATATCACCCTAAACCATTGAACCAGAGAAAAGTTGGCAAACTATATAAGTTGGAGAGTAGATGGTCACGGCAATGGACCCTTCTAGAGTAGCCAATAGAAAAAGATGCAGGGAGTGATGGACCGGAGAGGGCTTTCAATGTTGTGGAAGGTATAAACAGGATCAAAATGACCACGAGGGAGTTCCTATCATGGCACAGCAGAAACAAATCCAACTGGGAACTATGAGGTTGCAGGTTTGATGGTTGGCCTCGCTCAGTGGGTTAAGGATTCAGCAATATCAGCATTGCCGTGAGCTGTGGTGTGGGTCACAGAGGCAGCTCAGATCTGGCATTGCTGTGGCTGTGGCATAGGCCGGCAGCTGTAGCTCTGATTAGACCCCTAGCCTGGGAACCTCCATATGCCAAGAGTGTGGCCCTAAAAAGCAAAAAAAAAAAAAAGGAAAAGAAAAGACCATGAGAGTACTATATGCCATAAAAATAATTTGAGGTATTTTGTTTCCTCCTCTGTAGAAAGAAAACAATATTATTTTTTTCACGTGGTTTGTAAAGATACATAAGATAATATATATAACATTGTCAGGTAAAGTAGGAACTCAACAAGTGGAAAAAAATTGCTAATCAGGGACCTGGAGATTTTCATACAAAGTGAAGTAAGTCAGATAAAGACATCACATGAGATCACTAATACGTGAAATCTATTTTTTTTAATGATTCAAAAGAACTTACTCACAAAACAGAAACAGACCCCAAAGATTTCTAAATCAAACTTAGGGTTATCAAAGGGGAAATGTTGGGGGAAGGGATAAATTGGAAGGTTGGGACTGTCGTGTACACACTGCTACATACAAAATCAGGAAGGAATAAGGACCTACTGTATAGTACAGGGAAACCTAGTCACGACTCTGTGACAGCATATATGGGAAAGAATCTGAAAAAGAATGGAGATATATATATATATATATGTGTGTGTGTATAAATGATTGACTTTGCTGTACACCTGAAAGTAACACACCATTGTAAGTCAACTATACTCTAATAAATTTTTTTTTTTTTGTCTTTTTGCCTTTATGTAGAGCCGCACCTGCAGCATATGGAGGTTCCCAGGCTAGGGGTCTAACAGGAGCTGTAGCCGCTGGCCTTCGCCGCAGCCACAGCAATGCGGGATCCGAGCCGTGTCTGCAACCTTCACCACAGCTCACGGCAACGCCGGATCCTTAATCCACTGAGCAAGGCCATGGATCGAACCCGCAACCTCATGGTTCTTAGTCGGATTTGTTAACCACTGAGCCACAAAGGGAACTCCTAATAAAATTTTTTAAAAAGAATGGTTATCTTCATCACTATCATCATCATCACCAATACCCTCATCACCTACTTCTATTACCTCTATCTCTTCCAACACTAACAGCGTTGAATCTAATATAGACCCGTTTCTGATGCCCAGTCCTACCGTGATCTGTATTGATACTCTACATTTAATAGGAGACAGGCAAGCTAATGCTCTATCACAAGACAGGCTAGCTAAAACTCAAACCCTAACTACTGGGTAGACAAATCTTGGCTCCATTAGTGTTCAAGATGAATTTTTACCTGGCATCTCCTTAAAGAAAGAGTTACACTCACGTGAAGACCAGTTTTCAGATTTTTTTAGATTCATATTTATCGTTTTCATGTGGGTGGTGAATGATTTTATTAGTAGTATTCACTCACCCCTATAATTTGGCAACTTACAGCAGATACACTCACTAATTTATCATTGTGAATTCTGTCTTCAATCAGAAGCAAAAAGTTCATTACTACCTTCAGAAGAGTGCTTGATGAATGTACTAATTGGGAGCACATTAGCACATTTCATTTGCTTCTGTGTTTATTTCTAAAGAAAAGTAGTAAATTTGCTCGACTGTGTATGTTTGATGTTAAGTAAATTCCTGCTGTAAGGAAATCATTTCTAAGTTCCTCACCTCAGCAGCAAAAAAAGCTTGAAAGAGAGGAAAAATTCACCTTGAAGATATTTTCAAAGCGATATGACTCCAAGGGACATTGTTATGAATTTTAATAGAAATAGCTGAGGACATTACAGGTGTCTGCCATCTTGTCACGAAGAGGGGTCCGTCCTGATCACGGCCAGCATGGGTCTGCAGAGACCCTGACACTCAGCCAAATCCCACTCAGTTTCAAAATACCTAATAGAAATTCATAGCTTCAGTGCACTGATATTCCCTTAGATGTCCACTGAAGGACATTTCACAAGGTAAAAAAATAAAATAAAATAAAATAAAAATTACTTTCCAGAAGAATCATTCTTTTAAAAGGACCCTAATTATGCCAGTTCTCAGAGTCCCTGTTTACAATTTACAGACATGGTTTTTTGGTACACATATCTGATAAATGCTTTCTGTGGCTGAAAAATCCTGTTTCGTTGCTTGTCCCAACCGTCTTCAAGTCACAGGCTTCCTTTTATTTCAGACTCTTACAGAATGGACTAGAATGGTCAATGAGAAACAGGACACCGCTCGTGAGGAAGAATTACAGATTCTATCTCCATCCTCTTTCAGGACCCATTAATTATTCCACTCAATAATGGCTTGGAGTTTTGTTATAATTTAAGTAAACTGGGGTGGGAAAAAGCAAAACAAGAAAACGATGGCCCTGAATTTTAAAAGGAAGCTTGGATCTAGTCTAGAAAGCCTGGAAGTTTTGTTGAAGGAGATAAATTTCATTTCAGCCTCTCTTTCTAGCATTTAAAATCTTGGGCAGATCTCTGAAGATTTCCAGACACTGGCTTTTTTATTGGTAAAAATGCTGAAAATAATAACCTATTTTTGGATTGCTATTGGAAGAATCACGAGGTAATGCGTAAAAGACACTGGAAAACTGTTAAAAAGTGAGGAACATGAGAGTTAATGTTATTAGTAATAATAATAAGAGCAAAAATTATATTCTCTTTACCACTTCAAATCAATGGGATCCCCAGCCCTATGGAGCTACCCATTAGGGAAGAGAAGTAAAGGCTACATGGGAGACATCCAGGAGCACTTTGATCCTTCCCTCCCTAGCAGCACTTTTCCTTTCTTCTTTTTCCATGTGGAAGTTCCCAGGCTAGGGATCGAATTGGAGATGCAGCTACCGGCCTACACCACAGCCACAACAACACGGGATCTGAGCCATGCCTGCAACCTATACTACAGTTCACAGCAACACTGGATCCTTCACCCAGCAAGGCCAGGGATCGGACCCTTGTCCTCATGGATACTAGTTGGATTCATTACCACTGAGCCACAAAGGGAACTCCACTAGCAGCACTTCAGTCCTTCCTTACCCTTCTTTCTCTGTCTGCCCTTATATCACAGACTAATTCATGCACCATCTGAGTCCAGCAGTGGAATGGCTGGAAGAAGGACCTTGGTCCTTGGCTTCTTTGAAGAAAGAATTCAGCAAAGAGACCAAGATTATAATATAGATGCAGCATTTATTCAAGGCAACGTACATATGGAAGAGCCCACGGGTGAACTGGGTGAGTTGCTTGCAAGAGGGGCAGCTTAAGTTGCTTATGTGGGGACTATTTTCCTTAAAGCAACCCCCAGAAGGACAGTAATAAAAGAAAGTGTACTAGGTGATCCTTTTTATGACACAATTTGAGAGGGAATCATTCCGTTTGGGACCCAAATTATTAAACACCATCCTCACCATTTGGAAGCTAACTTAAAATAGAACACATCCAGCTCTTATGACCATCTAACATTATACGTGTATTCTGTTTCCACCCCAACTGGGTGTACCTCGATTCAATTCTACTCTAACCCTAACCACGTGGAGTTGGTGCAGACACCATATATTAAAGTCTTCTGTCCTCCGCAAGACTAGCCTTCTTCAGCGACCAGTCACAGTTCAGGGATCTCTGGGTCACCCATATTTCTGATAGACTGGCCATAAATTCAGAGGCACAACCCCCTCAGGTTCAACTATTCGCTAGAACAATGTATATAATTCTGGAAAATGCTATACCAGTGAGGACAGAGGTCTTGTCTGTCTCATTCACCTCTCTACCACTGGAAATCCTAAAAGTTCTAATCACCTGGTAGAAGCTCACTAGTTATTAACTGAATCAGTGAAGAAAAGTATGGAGGAATCATTTCTACGATTACAAATATTTTCCTTTGAATCTTGAAGCATTTAAGAGTCCTCTAGACTCTCCTATTGAAAAACAGTATCTATGAAGATGATTCCTCATAAACCATGAAGTATCAACACTAATTAGGACAGACTCAAGACTGGTAAAAATTCAAGTCAGTTCAATAATTACTGAGGTGCCAAACACTGTTCTAGGTGCTGCAAGTTTAGCAATAGGTCCAGGTGATTTTAGCTTCGACAAGCCTGGGAGCCACTGTAGTCTTCGTTTACTTGTATCTCCTACCACCATCTCACACAATACTTGCAGCTTAATCATCCTAAACACCACTTTCATTGTATCTTTTTTTTCCAGATCAAATACTTGAAATTTTATCCATGGCCCAGTGGACCACATTCAAGATCTATTAAGTTTTGACTGAATTAATCACTCCCATTTTTACCATCCCCCTAGGACTAATGCTGTATTTTTCTTATACATCAGAACACACTCTACTTATTTCCATCATCCAGCTCTCGCTCCTTCCTCATACCCTCCGGGAAGGCTATCCTCTGTCTTCTCCATTCGTCTATATCTGAACACCTATTGACTGTGATCCCTTGATCCCCAAGCTTTGTCTCCAGGAAACCTCTCAATCCTAGAGAATTTTATCTTTAATACTCACTTGGCACTTGTCCTATTAATGACAATAATTCTGTGAACGTATTATAAAAAATCATGGCTAGTTATCTTAAAATATGAGCCACATGTTAGCTGATTCTTTTAAAAGACATTACCCACATCTGGAAAAGGATTTTAGAATGTTAGACTCCTGTTGTGTGTTTTCTTGAAGTCATCTTCTAAGAATTTATATCTTTATTTGTTTATTTATTTGGGTTATTTAGGGCCTCACCCGCAGCATACGGAAGTTCCCAGGAGAGGGCTCGAATTGGAGCTTCAGCTGATAACCTACACCAACAGCCGCAGCAACGCCAGATCCGAGCCATGTCTGTGACCTACACCACAGCTCATGGCAATACTGGATCCTTAAACCACTGATCGAGGCCAGGGATCAAATCCGTATCCTCACGGATACTAGGAGGATTTGTTTCTGCTGTGCCACAATGGGAACACCCTCTCCTAAGAATTTATAACCTTAGAATTTATTGTCTGAATATATAACATTTTACCATTCTGCAAAACCAACTGAACAAAAAACAAAATAGCCTTTGATAAGATCCACTTACAAGGGTTATTATAGATTTTCTGTTAATTCTTTCCAGCAGAATGTAATTTAATAAGGCAAATTCTATTTTTTCTAATGCCTAAATAGACTTAAGAACTTCTTTACAGCCTGAAGTTTAAGGTATATATAGTCTAGATGTAGATGTCTTTCCAAAATAAGTAGAGTTATGATATAACCGTGCATTTGTCATTCACAATAGAAAATTATGTGGGCAGCTTTCATTATAGCTGGATAAATTTAGATAAATGAAGTGTGTCAACTCCGTAATTACTAAATGTTATATGTGAAGCAATTAAAGCATGAATGCTTTTAGACACTGTTGTAGCTACAGGCTGTTTTTTCATGAATCGTGTTTTGAAATAATAAAAGCTGCCTTAAAAGTAAGTCTAAAGAGGAGAAAAGGTGAAAATTTCCTAGGAATCATTCTACTTTGAGGAAGGTTGGATTTTACCCTTTGGTAACCAAGGCTATAATGATGAGATGATTTTATAACAAAACCCTCTTCCTCTGTGCTTAAAAATGAGCAAGGCATAACACTCTTAATGCTCCTAAGAGCATGTGCGTGTAACTGAAGTGAGGCTACTGTACTTTTCTTATGCAGGAATAAACTATGATTCAGCAACTAGGCAAGATAAGATCCTAGAATTCATATATTACATATTAAAACGTATCCTCTTGACACCGCTAATATTAGACCATTTCTCAAAACCAGAAAGGTTTGAATTCCCTTACAATGAACACAATAAAGCATACATAAACTTCAGGCAATAAGGCTATTTCAAACAATAGTCATTTACAGATGGTGTCCTAAAGCCAGTTGATCAATACTCTCTTTTCTCTCTAAATATGTTGCAACAAGATCAAGGCATGCATTCATTTTGTTAAGCTCGGTGAATTCTCATCATTTCTGGGAGCTACCAATTTTACCTATATTGACATTTGGCTCCAACTTAAAATGAAAAAATCAATATTTTAGAGAAAGAAATGTGTTTTGCTCTTTAAATATTTCTTTTCTCTCTCTACCCTCTCCTTCTCTCTCTTTCTCCCTCTCCCTCTCTCTCTCTCTCTCTCTCTCTCTCTCTCTCTCTCTCTCTCTCTCTCTCCCTCTCTCTCTCTCTGTCTCCCACTCTCTCTCTCTGCAATGACCAAAATTTTGTTCCCAGGGTGATTGAGTTTTAAATGCCAAGGATTAGTAAAGTCTTGTCCAAAACATAGTGAAAACTAGCATCTGTTAGGCTACCATTTTAAACTCATTCGCTGGATGCTATCCAGGTCCTAAAGATCTGTCAGTTATGCTCTCCATTTGGCTGTTCCTTGGCAGTGTTATCCCCACGAGGTAACACAGCCTCAGAAGTAAGGCTATATGAAACGCGGGTGGGGTGGGGGCAGAGACTATAAATTTTCACGCAGTGTCTGATTTTAAGGTGGGTGTATGGCTCACCTGAATAGAGAAACATATCCCCAGCCTACATTCCATTGCATGGAATATAAGCAAAAGTGAAAAATAAAAATTCCAGGAACGTTCTTAAAGGAGAATCCCCCCTTTCCCATTTCTTATTCTTATATTCTGAAAAGAGAAGATAGCAGCTGGATCTTAAGCAGCCATCCTGGATGGTGACAGAGAAGACATATATTGGGAGCAATGAAGCAAGTGGATGGAAACTGGATCTCTGATGAACCAAGCAAAGTACCACATCAGCCCATGGCTGCATATCCCTGCCTTCAGTCCTGTGAGAGAAAAAACACAAAAACCAAAGGTATCTCCACGTCGATTCAACCATTGTAGTTGGAGGATTTTAGACACATTCAATCAAACTTCTTGTAATTGACACAAATACAAAAGTTCAATGGATGTCTTTCTTTTGTCTGAACATGGAACTTCCATTATGCAAATGAGAAGTACCCCTAAGAAAAGAACGCACATTCCATTGTACTTGTCCTTTGATTAAACTGATCCTTTCTGGTCATCTCCTTCCAATTCTATTCAATACTTTAGAATATATTTTTAAAATAATTAAAAGCAAAGGAGTTCCCTTCGTGGCTCAGTGGTTCACGAATCCGACTAACAACCACGAGGTTGCGGGTTCGATCCCTGGCCTTGCTCAGTGAGGTTAAGGATCCGGTGCTGCCATGAGCTGTGGTGTAGGTTGCAGACACGGCTCGGATCCCGTGTTGCTGTGGCTGTGGCGAAGGCCGGCGGCTACAGCTCCTGTTAGACCCCTAGCCTGGGAAGCTCCATATGCCGCGGGTGCAGCTCTACATAAGGCAAAAAGACAAAAAAAAAAAAAGCAAAACTATAGTTTTTAAGAGGATGAATTCTGTGTGACCCTAATATCACCAAACCATAGACTCATGTTTCTCAAGGCTATCCTGAAACATCCTAGATTTATTTAGTATTCTGAACAACACTCAATTCGTTAAGTATATGCAGTCACAAATACCTATCACAATACTGGGGAGTTCCCGTCGTGGCGCAGTGGTTAACGAATCCGACTAGGAACCATGAGGTTGCGGGTTCGATCCCTGCCCTTGCTCAGTGGGTTAACGATCCGGCGTTGCCGTGAGCTGTGGTGTAGGTTGCAGACGTGGCTCGGATCCTGCGTTGCTGTGGCTGCGGCGCAGGCCAGTGGCCACAGCTCCGATTAGACCCCTA
>PVHT020004944.1:19420114-19430416 GCA_004024745.2 Catagonus wagneri
ACCCGCGGCCATAAAATGACAAAAGGCAAAAAAAAAAAAAAAAAAACAATACTAAACATAACCCGCATATCTCCCACCAGAATGTCTCCAAGAACCCTAGGCGTCCTGGATGACCCTTTCCTTTGATGTGTAAACAACACAGCTCCAGTCCGAGGCAGCCCAGCCACAGCAGAGTCCCGGTGATCCCTGGATGCTCAGGTTCCTCTCCATCTAACTCTGTCCAGCATCTTGCTTCCACTGGCACGAGGCTGTGGTATGTGTTTCATGTCCACTTTCCGGTCATAAACAACACAGAAATTTCTCACCGCCCACGTGTTCCATTCTGGTCCGTCCCTCTTCCTACAGATTTCTCCCTCATCTTCCTTCCATGTTCCTCACTTTTTGATCCTGGGACCTCACCTTCTTGCAGATCACTCAAGAGACTGTCCTCTTGGTGAGAGGGATAAATTAAGAGGAATGTGGGATTGACAGATACACACTACCATATATAAAATGGGTAAACAGTGACGACCTACTGCATAGCACAGGGAAATATTCAATAGCTTGTAATAACCTATAAAAGACTCTGAAAGAGAATAAATACACAACAGAATCACTTTGTTGTACATCTGGAAAAAACACAACATTGTGAATCAATTATTCTTCATTAAAAGCAAAAGAGAGAGACAATGTCCTCAAATTGCTATTATTTTTGTCTGCAGATCAAAATAGTCTTCTTTACAAATAATCTTCTTTACCGTATTCCTCTGTCATAGTACAGGTCGCAAAGGAAGGAGGAGAGACGAGAGCGGACCTGTAGACTCTCTCACAGTCAAAAGTTTCAACATAAAGAAGGACAAATACAGGAGTTCCCTGGTAGCCTAGTGGTTAAGGACTTGGCATTGTCACCGCTGTGGTGTGGGTTCAGTCCCCGGCCTGGGAACTTCCACATGTTGTCGGCATAGTATGGGAGGAGGAGGAGGGTAAGAAGAAGAAGAGGAAGAAGAAAAAAAAAAGAGGAGAGGAAGGAGGAGGAGGAAGAAAAGAAGAAGGGGAGGAGGAGGAGAAGAAGAAGTACAGCCACGGGAGCTATAAACTTTATCAATA
Organism: Catagonus wagneri; assembly: GCA_004024745.2. Classification (NCBI taxonomy): domain Eukaryota; kingdom Metazoa; phylum Chordata; class Mammalia; order Artiodactyla; family Tayassuidae; genus Catagonus; species Catagonus wagneri. The sequence goes on from PVHT020004944.1 coordinate 19,421,201, forward strand.
AAGATGTATTGATATTTATATACAGAAAAAAATATTAAAGTATCAGTTTTTCTTACTTTTAGGCTAGGTTAAAGTTTAAATACTTAAGGAGAACTTTCTCCTAAAAGAGAAAAATCTCTATAAAGAAAAACAGTGACTATAGAACCTCCATCCTTTAGACCTCCAGATCATATTCTCCAAGACCTTGACTTCTGTTTTCTTTCCTCTTATCTAAGCCCAACACCTTCTATCTGTAACACCACCAGGGTCTTTTGATTTCTGGGGCATGACTCTTTCTGCTAAATCACACTGTTTCCAACACCACTTTATTGGAGTTTCTTTCCTAAATCCATTTTGCTCTCTTGTACAAAAGGAACAGGCCGCTTTTGAACAGTAGGTCTCTTGCATTAACTAATGGTAGGGCTTCTATCTTTGAGTAAGGGCATGACCAGCCTGCATTTGCTTTTCAGGAGCGAAGAGACTCTCTCATCATAACTACTACTCTCCATTCTCATTTCCAGAACAAAAGCTCTCTCAGAAAAAAAAAAAAAAAAAAAAACTCCAAGCATGAATTCTGCAGAAGATATAGCCCCAGAATTTTGAGAATTAGTTTAGAATTTTTTTTTTCCAATCATCATCCATTGAACACCCTCTATCTGCTGCCATCACACTGGTCACTGGAGCTATTTAAGGATAATAAGATGTCATTTGATACTCTGGATGAAGGTGAGAGTGGAAGAGAGTCACGACAAAGGCATGGTAAAGGCTTCTATGTGTGTCAAGGGACCCTCACCCCAGACAGGTGTCCCTGAGTTTCCTAACAGAGTTATTATTTGAGCTGAAACTCGAAAGACAAAAGGAAGTAAAAGTTAGCTAGAAAAATGAGGGCTCAAGTGACCCTTCATGCTAAGCAAACAACATGAGCAAAGATTTGGAGCCATCAAACCTTGGGAAGGCAAGGCGTTTGAATGGCTGTGGCAGTAACTGCAAAGTGGGAAACAGAAAAAGATAAAGCATGTCCTGCATACATACTTACTTATTTGTGCTTTGTTGGTCTTTCCTATGACCTCTGTAACAATGGGATTTTTGTATGTTTTTTTCCTCGACCACCTGGAACCATGTTGGAGACATAGTTGGTGCTCAATAAATATTTCTTGACTCCAATTTGATTAAAATGTCAATGACTTTAAGTGTAACCAGGGGAAAGGAGGTATAGTGTAGGGACAAAGAATGCCAAATCAGGCCAAGGGAAGTTCGCGTGCACATAGACTAAGAAACAAATATCGGAATGGACACAGCACCAGATTCACAACAACCAAGTACTGGCTATAACCCAATGCCCATCAACTAAAGAGCAGATCATTACAACGTAGTGTATCCACAATAATGGCTTATTATACAGTAGTCAGAGTACCACAAAGGAGACCGATCTTAGCAATAACATATCCCCCAAATTTATATCCACTATGATAGCGTTTTTGAAGTGGAAATCATCTGAAATGAAAATGTTTACTTTTTAGGAATACATATGACAGCAGTAAGTATATATATATATACATATAAAGATGATTCAGAATGATGGCAGCATCAGGGAAGCAAGAGAAAAGAAATAAATTAGAACGGATCATACTTTAGATTTAGAAAGAAAAAAACATGTCTCCAGACATTGCTGAATGTCCCTGATCCGGGGGGAGTCACCGCCCCCCCTCCCAGGTTGAGGACTACTGGAATAATTAAAAGGTATTGAGATTCCCTCACCCTGCCTCTTCCCATTCTAGCTTTATTTTCCTTTTTCCTTTTTTTTTTTTTCTTTTTAGGGCTGCACGAGCAGCATACGGAAGTTCCCAGGTTAGGGGTTGAATCGGAACTGCAACTTCCGGCCTACACCACAGCCACAGCAATGCTGCATCCTTCACCCACTGAGCGAGGCCAGGGATAGAACCCACATCCTCAAGGATACTAGTCAGGTTTGTAACCCGCTGAGCCACAATGGGAGCTCCTAAGAATTTAAACTTTAGAAAAAGTACTTCACTACCTCTGGAAAGTCACATTTATTCTTTCCTCAACCAGTAGGAGAATTTTACTCACTGGGTTTCTATATCAGATTCCTCCCCGGGGAAGTGCACTGGGATAGTGAGTATGGATGGGTGTGAAAGAGGAAAGAAAGATCGCACCGGTCAATGAGGCGCGCTTGTCCTCCACATGCCACGAATAGGGAAACGTGGAAAGGGAACAGAGCTAGACATGCAGGAGCTGTAATCCAGAGCCCTGAAGGAGCCCAAAGACTTTCCGAAGACATAAAGACCAGGAGCGTGGATGAAGGCCGGACAGCAGAGCCCGGAAGATGATGGCAAGCACATCCCTTAATTGGGGAGATGTCCAAGACGGAAGCCATGAAAGACTTCACTGCTGATGGCTTTTAGTTTTCAGCTTCCATGTGAGAGCTGAACTACTTGGCCAAGTTGAAAGAGCTCGAGAGGACAGTAACATAGTGGTCTGATCAGTTAGCAAAGGGAAGCCAAAGTCTTCGTTCCAACATCAGTTCATGAGATAGAAGATGTGGTGATAAACTTGTGTTAAAGGAAGGCCGCCAGTGGTTCCTAAAGCTTCAAGTGCTTTGGCACTTATTGACCAGAAAGTCCATCTTGAGCTATGCTGCATCGTTCACGGCAAGGGGTCTGACCAGGCAGGAATCGGAGCAAGAACATCTAAGGGTGCTACCCCCTTCCTGGACCTTGGTCCCCTCAGAACTCCAGTCCTGAGGTTTAGTGTCTTTTCTACTTGATGTGACCTTGTCTGGGTGTTCAAGGGCCACCTCTGATCCACGCCACGTGGCCTTGCCAGACAATCCCATGCCCATCCAAGTTTTAGTTGCTTCAGTCCCTCTTGTAACATCCTCCGCGCTCAGGCAGCGAGTTGCCCGATTATACGTGTACTTGAGAGCAAGTTTTAACTCTGTGTATTTTCGGTACTTTTTTTATTCTGTCCCTCTTGTTTTTGTTAGGGTGCCTTGCTCCCATATAATTCCCTCCTGTGACGACAAGGACAGTTGTCTGCAGCACAGCAGGTACTTGGTAAATGCCGTCCGTCTGCCTGACCGCTCTGACAAGGACTCCCATCCCCAGCATATTAATACAGGATTTCTTTGGCAATGACATTGGTCTCAGTGACATTAGGGCCTGTGGAGGTTCCCAGGCTAGGGGTCAGATTGGACCTACAGCTGCCGGCCTACACCACAACCACAGCAACGTGGGATCTGAGCCATGTCTGTGACCTACACCACAGCTTGCAGCAATGACAGATCGTTAACCCACTGAGCAAGGTCAGGGATTGAACTCACATCCTCTTGGATACCAGTCCAATTCCTAACCCACCGAGCCACAATGGGAACTCCCTCATTATCTCTTTTTCTAAAGGCTTTATCAGTCACTCACACAAGAATTCTAGCCATGTTTTTTCATCTGAGAACAAGAATATGGGCAAGAGCAGCAAAATGAGATTCAACTTAGAAAATGCCCAGAATTTTCTCTAAGTGAGTCCAAGATTAAGGGGGGGGAGGTATTTACAAATTGGAAAAGAGTGCATTTAAATAAAAAGAGAGGGAGACAAACAGCAAAGCAATAGCACTTCTTTGGATGATTTGTCCTTTGGATGATTGAACCCTGATCAATTCGTCCTTGTCTTCATGACAGACCACAGTCCATTGGTCTCCTTGACAGCGATGGCTATTGGTGTGTTTTGTAAGTACAGGACCTGTGCTATATATATAATAGGCAGCAATGAGCATGATCACTATTTAACTCCTCATGTTCCCCACAGAACAACAGTCTTGAATGATGCCCTGGAATAAGTTCACTGATCAGGCAGCTTGGGAAACACCTTTCTCTATAGATACATCGCACACATGGGCCTTGTTTCACTCTGTAACCCGCTGCCCACCCCCATCCTGTTTGACCCTGAATTTCTTCCATCACATGACTCATTTCTAGTCCCAGGCCCACTGAGAAACTCTGCTTGGCCAGAGAAGGAACTGCAGCAGCGGCCAGAGGCTGCTGTCCAAAAATGCATCTCGTCTCTGTCCTATAATCTTGCTCGGGAGCAAGCGAGCCCCGGATGGGCCAGCTTCTCTCTGCCCCCAAAGCAGAAAGCTTTCATTAGCAGACGCAGCCAGGAACAGAGAGGATGAAATGCACTCCCTTGCTCCCTGGTGACTTTGCAAGCATTCCAGAAGACAGCCTAAGGCCAGCAGGAGGGCCGTGTCCAGGACTGGCCCAGGCAGGGGCCTGCCGGGATCGGGATGGGGCTCGGCAACCTAAAGGCTGTGTCAAGTCAAAGAGAATCTTGAAAGAGAAGGCAGGACACTGGGTCACTGTCCTGTCTGGTAAAAGCAATGACTGCGACACACCAGCATGCCCTCCCAGCCCAGGCGACTCACTGGGTTTCCTTTGGGCTCTTTTCCTTCTGTTGAGAACCCTGTGAGTGACAGGTACGGGCTGAGAAAAGCAAAAGACAAGTCATGACACCTGTTCTTTTCCTTTCTTCTGTAATATAAGCTTCAAATCCTGCAGAAAGGCCAGAAGTCATACTATGACTCTGCACCGTCTGCTGTTAATGAGGCCTCCGGTGACATCTCCCCGCTAGACAGCAGCACAGGTAACGATATTGGTTCTGAGAAAGGAGAGGTGGGTCACACCTGGGGCATCCCTGATGCGTTCCAGCAGCCGACCCCATCCTTGGGGGAGCTCTGGCAGGCTTACTAATCATGGCAGAGTGGCTGGGATCAGAGGCCGTGGATTATTGGGGTGTTAGCCACACCAGCCTGCAGAGTTTTTCCAGACACTCATATTTCAGACATTTGGGGGGTGGGGGAGACTGTGCAGTGCAGGCTCTCTGGGAGCTTCCACGTTTCTCTGCAGCTCCTCAGCCACTGGGAGGGCTGAAGGTGCCTCTAGGACTTGTTGCAGGCATTCGCTGACCTTCAGTCATACCATCCAAAGGCAGGCTAGGCCTGGCTTCATCTAGAATCTAAGCAGCATTCAAAACAAAACAACTTTTGTTACCAAGAGTGATCTGTTTGGTAGCCCAAGGCAGTCATCCCATAAAAACCCCCTGAAAAGAGTACACTCAGAAAATGCTTCCTGAGAGTTCCCCAGTGGTCTAGTGGTTAGGATTTGGCACTTTCAAATCCCTGGGTTCAATCCCTGGTCTGGGAACTGAGATCCCAGGGTTCAATCCCTGGTCTGGGAACTGAGATCCCACTTCAAGCTGTTGCATGCTGAAGTCAAACCACCCCCTCCCCAAAACCACAAAACAAAACAAAACAAAAACTTGCTCCCTAAGATAGTAGTGTTTGGGGCTGCTTCCTGGGCAGGCTGATTTGTTTGGGCAGCTAGTGTGAATCTTTGATCCTTCTCACCACCCTACCCTCTGCAGTTGCCATCTCTAGAGAATGACGCAGGCAGCTCTTCCCAGGTACAAACATTGCCCGTTGGCGTCAACCGTGTCACCGGTGAGCCGACTCTTTCATGCTCTTTTATTTTCCACTCTCCATTTTTTTTTTTTTTATAAAAGCTCGGTATATCATTACATTCTGAGCCAATGCTACTTCCCTGACTATGATTGATCCCCACTTATTTCATCCTGAATGCAAAGTATTTGAATTCAAGTGCGGTTCATTCTGCTCGGTGAACTCATTATAAAGTCAAGTTGAACATCTCACAGATGTGAAGCACCTTGTCTTCGAGGTTCAGCAATCTAATTTGGAATCTCATTATAGACCTTCTACTGGTGGTGGGCAGCAGGGCAACTCCCTGGCTGCTGTTTGGCTGCCCGTCTCCTAGCCCATAAAGAAACTGTCATTTCAATGCTGGTGAACCAGAATATTCCTCATTTTGGAAAATAGCTTTATTTCTCTCTCCACAAGCGCCTCTTGGCACTGATGAGAGAGTAATACTTGGTAGGCTATTTTATTAAGCATCTCTGGGGGTCAGGTGCTGAAAGAGACAGCTCCCAGCTGCTCGCTTCCTATCTTTTTAGCAGGCTTCTCTATGGACGGTATGTTACATTTTCTAAAGTTCACAGTGTGGTTGCCATTTTGCTCAGACTCTCTAGACCAAGAATCTTTGTTTGGCACCGCAATGTAGTTGAGCCCAGGGAGGATCTGATTTCTGGTGTCTCGGTGGTGGATGAGGGAGAATGGGGTTGAAATGGAAAGTTAGCTCTATTTGCAGGGAGATGCATTGATTCTGAAAGATTGATGCATTCATTTTTTTCCACCTATTTGGTGCTTTCAAAACCAATGAGCCTCCAAGGCTTAGTTCTGGCTACTAATGAAGTTTTTACTTCTCTGCTTTCTATTTTAAAACTTCGGTAAAGGGAGAATATTTGCTTTTCCAACTGCAATTGTTTCCATTCCCCTATAGAGAGGCCTTGAAAAGAACTGGAGCTTTGTCTCTTTGCTACAGAAGAGTAAATAGATTTCTGAAATCACATAGAGGGAAAAGAGAATTGATGGTGTTTACATATATTAATGAATAGGGCAGGCTCATGTAGCAATGTCTAGCAACAAAGACAGATATTTATTTGTCTTGCACTTTATGTGCAGCAAAAACTCAGATTTTCTCAGCATCACTATATATATGTATATATATATATAGTTTTATAGGTTTCATTTTGCTTTTTAATTTTTTTGTTTTATTTTATTTTATTGTATTGTATTTTATTTTGCAGAGAGTTAGTTCTCGCTATCTTCTATGATTGGCTTAACATGAAGGATCCCAGTTTTGAAAGAAAAAAAAACATGTGAGACACACAGAAAGAGCAAGACAGATATTAATTTGTCTTGCATTTCATGTGCAGCAAAAACTCAGATTTTCTCAACATCACTATATATATATGTGTATATATATATATATATATATATAGTTTTATAGGTTTCATTTTGCTTTTTATTTTTTTTGTTTTATTTTACTTTATTTTATTGTATTTTATTTTATTTTGCGGAGAGTTAGTTCTCGCTATCTTCTCTGACTGGCTTAACATGAAGGATCCCAATTTTGAAAGGAAAAAAAAAAAACACGTGAGACACACAGAATGAGCAAGAGAGCAAGAGTCTGGCACAGCCCGGACGGTGACCTGCAAACCACTCACAGCGAGGGCTCCCCAGGCACCCCCCTCCTTGGCAGCCATCGCTCTCGACAAACAAACAGAAAAAGACAAAGCCCCCAAACAGAATAAAATGGGAAAAAAATAATCAAAATTTTCACAGATGAAGAAGTTCACATTCACTGGATTCCTTGCACCTGCTGCTTGCTGTCCCTGCTGCATGGGTGGAGGCTGGGGGCCACCAGGACCTGGGGTCTGTCCATAGGAAGTGGCTTGCTATCTGCAATATTCCGCCCAGGCAGCACTGTAGTCTGCCTGGGAGCCAGGGGTGCTCCCGGACCCCGTCCTGTGGCCTCTTGAGCCTGCTTCTTGTAGTGCTAACTGGTCTTGCATTTTATGTGCAGCAAAAACTCAGATTGTCTCAGCATCCCCCACCACCTCTTGATTTTTCAGCCACACCTATTCATTTGTGTCCATTGCTATTTTTCAGCTGCCAAGGCAGAGTTAAAGAGTTGTGACAGAAACCACACAGCCCACAAAGCCTAAAATATTTACTTTCTGGCATTTTACAGGAAAAGTTCTGGGGTCTCTAATATAGGAAAAGCAATCTTATTGGTTCTATTTCATTCAAGTTTAGCAAAGCCTCTGTTTTGAAAATAATTTTTAAAAACATAATAAGGATGAGGATTACAAAGAGCATAGAATAAGAATCTGACCCCACCAGCTGTTCAAAAAGGTTTGATGAATCCTAAACCCCTGCTATTTCTATCCAAAGAAGTCTTTGAATGGAATGGCTAATTAATAGTAACAATATGCTGTAACTTATTCTTATTTTGAATGACTTTTTGACTTAGAAAATCTCTCTTTCCTAATGCTTTTGGTTTCCACCTGTGGGCTGTGAAATTAATTATTTCATTTTATTTTTTATTTCATTACCATTTGGTCAGACACATTATTCCAGAAAGGTGAAGTCAGGGAGAAGTGAGAGTAAAACTTTATAACATATCCATCCCATGAAATTGTCTCATTACCTGTATGACTCCCATTTTGGTCCTCCCTTCTGATAGCTTCCCTTGGATTCTAAGGACCATTTAGGATTCAGTGGACGTTTCAGTGATGGTAGAATGTAAGAAGATTGGTGCAGGTGACACAGCCCATAGATGCCAAACATCTATGACTATGGCCTCCTGAATTCTACTCTCAGAACTTGAATTAATGCATGGGTGTAATTGGAGTATGGTTACAGTAAAGCAATGAGATTGGCGGGATGGATGGATGGATGGATGGATGGATGGATGGATGGATTGATGGATGGAGATAGATGCTAGTTGATAGAGATAGATGATAGATAGATAGACAGACAGACAGAAGAGATAGATGATAGATAGATAGACAGACAGACAGAAGAGATAGATGATAGATAGATAGACAGACAGACAGACAGATGTGAATGAGTAGGGGAAAGAGAGAGAGAGAAAAGCATACGATTAAGAGTTAAAACATCAGATTGAAGCTTCCCTTCTCTGCTTATCTCAGCCAAGTCAGGTGTCTCTCGGAAGTTTTAGCCTCCTAAAAATAATAATGTATTACGAGAATCTCATAAAAAATTAAGAGGAAATGTGATAATATATCTTCCAGATATAGTTAAGTTAGATGTTTATAATTATAAAGTTATAATTGTGACGGGTTTTTAAATCACTTTCTAGGAGTTCCTGCTGTAGCGCTGTGGGTTAAGTGTCCCGCATTGCTGCATCTTTGGTGTAGGTTGCAGCTACAGCTCAGATATGATCCCTGGTCCAGGGAACTTCTGTATGCCTTGGGTGTGATAAAAAAATAATTAAATAGTGGAGTTCCTGTTGTGGTTCGGTGGTTGATGAACCCGACTGGTATCCATGAGGACATGGGTTCAGTCCCCAGCCTGGTTCAGTGAGTAAGGATCCAACATTGCCGTGAGCTGTGGTGTAGGTTGCAGACGCGGCTCGGATCCCGCGTTGATGTGGCTGTGGCTGTGGTGTAGGCCGGCGGCTACAGCTCCTGTTAGACCCCTAGCCTGGGAAGCTCTATATGCCGCGGGTGCGGTCCCGAAAAGACAAAATTAAAAAATGAAAGAGAGAGAGAGAGAGAGAGAGAAGG
>PVHT020004944.1:19430516-19467317 GCA_004024745.2 Catagonus wagneri
CATAACCTTCCTCCAAGCCCAAGAAAGAGGATCCTATGGTTGCTTAAGCCAACCTTCTCCGGAAGGGAGTGTATGTAGCTGGACTTGGGACAGGTTGATGGGCACAGTAAAGGGATGGAGTAGGGGACAAAGAGGTGGGAAAGGACACTGGGAGCCGCAGAGATGCTTCTTCTTCATGGTGGACACAGATAAGAGGGAAATCGAGGTTTTCAGAAGTGCTGCTCGGGTGATGTACGTGACCATCTTTCCCAGCCTAAGAAATGAAACTTACAGATTTGTCATTTCAGAATTCACCGGTTACTGAGAAAACTTTCCTTTAACTGGGAAATACCAATGGGAAGTGCACTTCAGAGTTTATCTGGGCTTTTAAGGGTGTATTAGGCATTGTCTTCCTAAGTCCCTGGTTTCTTTATATAGTGTTACTCTTAGGCAGGCCTGAATTTAGGCAAGTGGGTGATTCTGAGTGAGTTTAAGAAATCTACAGAAGACTGTCTCATTTAAAAAGCTCTGAGAGTTCCCTTTGTGGCTCAGAGGTAATGAATCTGACTAGTATCCATGAGGATGCAGGTTCGATCCCTGGCCTCAATCAGCGGTTTAAGGGTCTGGCATTGCCATGAGCTGTGGAGTAGGTTGGGAGGCACAATTCTAATTTGACCCCTAGCCTGGAAACTTCCATATGCCTAAGGTGTGGCCCTAAAAAGCAAAGAAAGAAAGAAAGACCAATTGTTTGCATTTGTCAGACAATAAGACAACAGCAGGGCACTGTTTCCAGTGAGTCATGATTAGAATATTAGTTCAGAGATTTTCAAATAGGGTGTGTGAGGCTTTGTGGGGTGTGGTCAGAGTACAGTTTGGAACTGAAAACTTATATTCAACCTGTTCTCTAAAAACAAACTAAAGAGAATTCAACACACATGTCCTTGTCTGTCGGAAGTCAGGGAGACAGAACCAGAAAGATCATAAAGGACGAAAAAAAAATTAATATAAATTTTTAAAAAAGAGACTGAGGCATTCCCATTGTGGTGCAGCAGAAAACAGATCTGACTGGGAACCATGAGGTTGAGGGTTCAATCCCTGGCCTTGCTCAGTGGGTTAAGGATCCGGCGTTGCCATGAGCTGTGGTGTAGGTCACAGATGCAGCTCGGATCTGGCGTTGCTGTGGCTGTGGTGTAGGTCAGCAGCTGTAGCTCTGATTGGACCCCTAGCCTGGGAACCTCCATATGCCACAGGTGTGGCCCTAAAAAGCAAAAAAAAAGGAGGGGAAAAAGAGAGAGATTGAAAAACCTTGTCCATCTCTAGAAAGGATGACAGGATTGAGTTAACATGATGCTAAAGTGCCCCAGAGGTATCTGAAAAAAAAGTTAGAGTTTCACAGAGGAATCCAAATCACTGTTCAGTACCTACTAGGTGCCAAAATATGTTTTACAGGAGTTCCCACTGTGGCACAGTGAAAACGAATACGACTAGTACCCAGGATGTGGGTTTGATCCGTGGCCTCGCTCAGTGGATTAAGGATCTGGCATTGCCATGAGCTGTGGTGTAGGTCGCAGATGTGGTTTGAAGCCCATGTTGCTGTGACTGTGGTATAGGCCAGTCTTTGCAGATCCGATTTGACCCCTAGCCTGGAAACTTCCATATGTTGCTTGTGTGCTTGTCCTAAAAAGCAAGAAAGAGAGATAGAGATATAAAGAAAGAGGAAAGAAAGAAAGAAAGAAAGAAAGAAGGAAAGAAAGAAAGAAAGGAAGGAAGGAAGGAAGGAAGGAAGGAAGGAGGAAGGAAGGAAGGAATGCATTTTTCTCATTTAACCCACCCAACAACCCTCCTAGAGTAAGTATAATGATCACTGTCATAAAACAAAACAAAACTTAGGGCCATAAACCAAGGGGATAGGGCTAAGATTTGCACTCAGGCGCATGCGTTTTTCCACTTCCTGGATGAATGGCAGTGCCAACTAGCGGACTCAAGCTGAGAAAGTACAGCATGACACTTTAAAGCTGGCTGTAGACTCTTGCTGCCCTTGATTCTATGAATGAAGATCTGAGAGGTGATATGACCTTTCCAGAATCACCTAATTAATTGGCAGATTTCCTGAAATCATCCTCACATTCATACCTGTTTCTAAGCCTGCAGGGCAGGAAAGACAGGCAAACAGAACCTAGAAGCCTGGCTCCTAGGAGCACTGAAGAAGGCTCACTGGATTCACTAATGGTTTTGCTTCTTAATTTTTATCGTTGGTATCTTCTAATCATCTTGCCACTTTTTCCTGCTTTCCAACAAGTGTAGCCCATTGCGTGATGTTAACACATTATTCTATGTTTTATAGAAGAAAGCCCAATTGTTTTTATGTCTCAGGGTTGCCATGAAAAAGAGTCACACAAACTTAGTGGCTTAAAACAATAGAAATTTGATTTTTCACAGTTCTGGAGCATAGAAGTAAAAAAAAAAAAAAAGGTGTTGACCTGGTTGGTACCTTCTGGAAGCTCTGAGACAGCATCCATTCCCTGTTTCTCTCCTAGTTTCTAGCAACTGTTGGCAATTCTTGGCATTCCTTGACTTCACGCTGCATAAGTTTGACATTTGTTTTCGTCTTTACGTGGATTCTGTGTCTCCGTGTCTTCTCCTTTTTGGTCTCATTTAAAAAGGAGATTAGTCATTGGATTTAGGGCCCAACTTAAGTCATGAGCTCATCCTGAGATCCTTAACTGAATTACATCTGCAAAGAGTCTATTTCCAAAGACGATCACATTCATAATTATTGGAGGTTAGAACCTGCCACATCTGTTAGGGGAACGTAATTCAACTCACTACACCATCAAAGCACTGACTACAAGAGCAAAGCCCTGTGACCCCTGAAGCGATAAACTAAGCCCGTAGGAGCAACAGGCCCTGTAAATTGTGTTCCAACCATAAACAAAGGGAAGTTGTTTTCCTCATCTCTTAGAATCACGGGCATGCGTGCTGTCAGCCGAGTTTTCCGAGGAATCAATAATTGACACTGTGGTCTAAGCCACAGGGGCCACGCCAAGGTGACATTGATTAAGGTGCCAAATGTCCTGAAGTTTTAGTTTCCTTCTTCATAAATGGGACAACAGTAGTAACATCTATATCTGGTTTTGAATATTGTATATAAAAGTGCTTTGTAAGTTACACACTAGTGGGTTTTTTTTTCCTTTTTATGGCCACACTCGCAGCACATGAAAGTTCCCAGGTCAATCAGAGCTGCAGCTGCTGGCCACAGCCACAGGTAACACCAGACCCAGACCATATCTGCAGCCTTCACTACAGCTTGCAGCAATGCCAGATCCCTAACCCACTAAGCGAGGCCGGGGATCAAACTCACATTCTCATGGGAGACTATGGGAGACTACGTCAGGTTCTTAACCAGCTGAGCCACAGTGGGAACTCCTACAATGTTTTTTATTATTAGCTAGTTCGGGGTTTAACGAAATGATCCTATTTCCTTTTCTCATTTTGCATAGTTTTTCCTCCTTCCATTTTTTTTCACCATCAGTACTATTCCCATAGTATTTTCTTGAAGACTTTTATTTTGTGTCAGACCTTTGGCCCAATCTAAAATGACTTCCTGTATTTTATATTAATATTGAAGTGATCATATGCAGGTGTCTATAGGAAAGCAGAGGTGACACTAACAACAGTTAACTTAGGAAATCAAATATTCCAAAAGTAGGAGAGATATCTAAATATTTCACTACTTTCATGACTCACAATATGGCTTATCCTAATAGCAGCCATACACGAAAAAAGGAAAAAGTTAAATGTCTTTGGCAAATCTCATATAAACTTGTCCTTCTGAAACATTTTCATGATCATTTAAAAGGAAATGAACAAAATAATTCAAAAATATAAATAGATGATCATATTGGACTGCAATGGGAGCAGATGTTTTAAGTTATGTAAAATCTTACCCCATCTGGTAAACAGTAAAAATGTCTCAACAACAACCCACAGATGAAATGTTGCCAATAAAGGAAGGCTGGAAGGGACTGGGTAGAAGTCAATTTTACTGGATCACTTCAAGGCTATTAATAGAAATATAATAATTTCACCTCTTACAGAGATTATCATTCTGATCGTTATTTTTAAAAATTTTGGAAACTGCCACAACCAACTGCAAGATAAATTTCACTATCAATCACACAGTTCGTTGTTAAATTACACAGTTCGTTTTTCTCCCAGAGGACCAGGAACCTAGAAATCCGTCCTGGAGTGGTTATATGTTTAAATTAATTGAAACATTTACTCCACCTCCAATCTAATAAGGATAACCACCAATAAGAGGATAAAATTAGACACAAGCCAGACTCTCACTGCCACGGACCCCATTCTGTTTATGTAGAGTGGGTGGATCTATCATGAACATTTGGTTTATGTCAGTTTGCCTTATAGCTGGGATTCATTGTGTGAACTATTTCCAGTATTTTCAGCTACAAATAGGCGGCTACCAATATAAACTTGCTGCATTATTCCAAGCTGAAGTATTATCAGAAAAGTTTTCTAATAGCAATAGAATTGAATCTCTTCAAACATAAAGCCAACTGCCTCTGCCTCTCCACCACTTGGGTATAAACATAATTCTCATTGCGTTTCTTGTCCCTTCTTTTTAACTGCTCTGTGGAAACCCAGGACCACTTCACTTCTTCATCCTAACTGGAAGAAAGGCCAGCAAAGATCCCTCATACCACAAAGAAGTCTCTAAAATATTGAATTAACCACCCCTCCACAGGTATGTGCAGACTCCTGCTTAGAACAATAAAAGGTTTTCTTGCATTTAGGAGCAGTGGCCCTAAATGCAGAGAGAAATAAAGTGAAAGGAGATTTTAATTACAAGTTATTATGCTAATTTTTAATATGTGTTCTGAATTCAACTACAAGAGTACAGTACTCAAGCAAACACATACTCCCCCATCCCCTCAATGTTCTATTTATACTGGAAGTTTGTTTAGCAAAATGGTTTCCATAGACTAGTAGAAATGAGACCATTAAAACTAACTGGCCATAGCCATGAATATGAAAATTTTGAATTAAGCATTCTTTTATGTTAAATGATTTTCTAGTCTTACTCATTGAGTCTGTGAAGGCTCGGCAAATGCTTCAAGTGAAAAAAATCAAGACCATTAATATTCAATTAGAATAAATCAACACTGGTCTAAGTAGAGGTAGTTTAATTCAACAAATTTCCACATGATCTTTGAAAAATGTATATATCATAAAATACCGCATTTTTACTTAAAGTCCTCCAATGGCTTTCCATTGCATTTTTAAATTTTATTTGTATTAGAGTATAGTTGATTTACAGTAGTGTATCAATTTCTGCTGTACAGCATAGTGACCCAGTCATACGTATATATACACTCTTTTTCTCATAGTATCTTCCTTCATGTCCTATCCCAAGAGACTGGCTATAGCTCCCTGTGTTGTATAATAGGAGCTCATTGCTTATCCACTTCAAATGCAATAATTTGCCTCTATTTACCCCAAACTCCCAGTCCATCCCACTCCCTCCCTCGTCCCCCTTGGCAAACACCTTGGCAAGTCTGTTCTCCATGTCTGTGAGTCTGTTTCTGTTGAAGCTATGTCCACATGTGCCATATTTTAGATTCCACATACAAGTGGTATTATACGGTATTTGTCTTTCTCTTTCTGACTTACTTCATTTAGTATGAGACTCTAGTTACATCCATGTTGGTGCTAGCATTCCGTTGCATATGTGTACCACATCTTCTTAATCCATTCATCTGCTGAGGGACACTTAGGTTGCTTCCATGTCTTGGCTATAATGAAGATAGAGTTACGTGTATCTTTTCGAATGACAGTTTTGTTCGGATATGCCCAGGAATGGGATTGCTGGATCACATGGTAATTTTCTAAGGAACATCCATACTTTTTAGAATCCCAGCTCCTCGTCCTGAGGGATTTGGCTCCTGCCTACCTGGCCAGTTCTATCTTCTACCACTTTCCCCTCGACCCCAAAATGGCTTTAGACCATTCCTAAATATTCTAAGTTTTCCGGCCCCAGGATTTTGTTGAATCTACTCTCCAGAATGTTCTGTTAGGCTCCCCACTTCCCAAGGTGACATTTTGCATCCCCCAGATCACCACTACAAGGAGACCTGTTCTAACACCTATCTAATGAAATATCTCCCTTCCTCAGAGACTCTTATCCCATCATCCTGTTGGTTTGATTCATAGCATGTATTACAATTTGTAATTATTTTGTTTGTTTCCTATTTACTGTTATTCTTCTACTTCCATAATATAAATTCCATGAGAACTGAAATTTTATATATGTGTTTTGTTTTATTTGTTTCCCCAGTACCCAGAATAATTCAAGCAGAATGTGCTCAATAAATGTCTTTACATACACTCGTTTCTGAAAGAGACATCTTGATGAAATGATTCATTGTTCTCAAATAACTTAGAATCTGGAGAGAAGAGAGTATGAAACACAACTAGAATAGAAGAGGAATGTGAAAATGCAAAAACCGGTGATGGAAACAGAACACGGGTTGGGATGATCTGATGGGGGTTATGGAGAAGATTTAATGGAAAAAGATGACATTCGAAAGGGGTCACTGACTGTGACAAGAATATTGGGAACAAAGGCACCAAATGAGGGCAATACCAGAGCATCTGCAGGATAGTGGAGAGTTGGGGATGGACAGGACTTTGGTGTGCGTCCTGGACTTGAGGTGAGAATGATGCTGAGAAGGTGGCGAGGGGACTGAGAGCAGAGAGCATCAGTGCTTTACCAGGGTTCTCAGGGCAAACTTAGAAGGCACTCAGGAAACGGTCCCCTGGGCAGATGGAATGATGAGTGATCCACAAGAAAGTGTCAACCCTGATAGGAGCAAAACAAAGACGGCCAACAGAGGTCCTGGCTGGTGGGGTTTGCTCTGACACCTTGGTGAGACCCTTTTCTCATCTCTTACCTGCTGCTTCAGCACCCTGGGCTCTTGATCGAATAAACCCTCCAGAGATAACACTTCTATCAATGGCACATCAACAATGAAATCTTACATTTTTTTTCCCCTCTTTAAGTGCATTTCATTACAAGTAGTTACCTTTTTTCCTCCCTCTCCAATTCTTAAAGGCTCTGGTGAGTGATAAAGGAAGAGACGTACAGACCTAGGTGTTTGAGGTTTATGTTTCTAAGCAATGTTTTTAAACTCATCATGTCTGGTTTTATCAGGAGAGGAAATCGGGCAATTTCTCATAGGGTGAAGATACTGGCCTTTGCCTGTGGCAGTTAAAATATCTCCAGCGTCCCTCTCTCTTTTTCTGGCTTTAATGCCGACTACAGCAGCACTAAACCTCAGCCAGAGAATGGCTGATACAGTCAGTGGACTGTTTTACCGAGATAAGGATGAAGGTGAAAATAAGTCTTTAGGCTCTTGGCACATATGTTTTCCCCGGTGATAACAGGAAGTCCATCTTTTAGCTTTTTAGAAAGCTGTTTTCTAGTTGACGTAACAGAAAGAGATTTTAAGTCATCAAAAATAACAACAAAAATCCCCTCAAGTAAGACCAGGCTCCTTCTAGATGTCCTTTTTAAAATCCGCTGGTAGCTTCACTCTTTAACACTACCTAATTCAACATTTGTTTTGTTGTTGTTTTCTTGTTGTGGCTGCACCTGTGGCAGAGGGAAGTTCCCAAGCCAGGGATGGAATCGGAGCTGCAGGTGAGGGTGACGCCACAGCCATGGCGAGACCGGATCCGCTCCACATCTGTGACCTACGCTGCCGTTTATGGCAACACTGGATCCTTAACCCACTGAGCGAGGCCGGGGATAGAAACCGCATCCTCACTGACTCTATGTTGGGTTCTTAACCCGCTGATCCACCACGGGGACTCCTAACTCAACATTTTTAATGTGGTGCATTTTGATTTACTCATGGTGATATCATAGCTGAAAATATTTCTAAACATCCTGGGGGAAGTGAAACACGAAGTTGTCACACTCATAACTTGAGCAAGCTGCCATGTAAGGGCTGGCTCTTGATGCAATTATCTAAATTTTGTTGCTCTGAACCGGCTTGCCTTTAACCAACCCCTATACACACACACACACACACACACACACACACACACACAAACACACACAAATACACAATAACATCTTCATTATTTACATGGGGCTTTTGTAGCCATGCATCCAAAGCTCTTAAATATTAAACTATGCTGACACACCTTGAATGAGAGAAATGAGGAAAACCTAGAGCAACCAAGGACAATTCTCATGACCCCCAGAGTCAAGGACTTGCTTCTCTGAACTCCTAGAATCTCTGAACTTCAAGCTGGAGAAGCATGCCACACAGGTGTGAAGTTCTTACCTGTTTTATATGGTCTTCCACCCTAAATAGTAGACTTTTGCCTCCTCTGTAGCCTACAGGAGACACTCAATAAATATATGAGTGAACGGTATGAAAGGAAACTTGAAATCTGTGAACTTAAATTAGTATTGGTTTTTATCAAGACTCCAAGCTCGTAGTTCCTGTTGTGGCTCAGCAGAAACAAACCCGACTGGTATCCATGAGGATGCGGGTTTGATCCCTGGCCTCACTCAGGGGGTTAAGGATCCAGAGTTGCCGTGAGCTGTGGCTTAGGTTGCAGATGCATTGCTGCGGCTGAGGTGTAAGCTCCAGATGCAGCTCTGATCCAACCCCTAGCCCAGGAACTTCCATATGCTGCAAGTTTGGCCCCGAAAAACAAAAAGTAAAAACAACAACAACAAAGACTCCAAGCTGTATCAATAGGCCTGGTATATTTAGAAATGCAGAGAAAATACTCAGGCTTTGCAAAAGGCACGTCTGTGTCCATCCACACTCCCCACTTAAAGGCTTTCATTGCATTTAGAATAAATCCAAACATCTTCCCATGGCTAGGAAGTCCCTGCCTGATCAGACGCTGGTTTCATCGTTCTCTCTCTTTCCTCCTCATCCTGCACACTCTGCACTTTCTCGTCTAGATGGGTTCTTGGAGCACGCCTCACAGTTACCATAGTGGCTTAGAAGCCTTTCACCCTCCCTGGTCCAGCATGTTCACAACTAAATTCTTTTCCTGTAGATCATAAGCAGAGGTCATTTCTTCATTGAGAACTTTTCTCCACTACCTAAATTAGGCAAAAAATTAGTTTTTTGTTTTATTTGAGAATTTGCCTGTTTTATAATCTCAGCCTCTTTTTGGTTTCCTCCATGGGCCTTCAATACAACTTACTTTTTTTTTTTTTTTTGTCTTTTTAGGGCTGTACCCATGGCATATGGAAGTTTCCAGGCTAGGGGTAGAATCAGAGCTGCAATCGCCAGCCTGTGTCACAGCAACTGCAACACCAGATCTGAACCTCATTTTTGACCTACACCACAGTTCATGGCAATGCCGGATCCTTAACCCACCAAGCAAGACCAGGGATCGAACCTGCATCCTCATGGATACTAGCTGGGTTCATTTCTGCTGAGCCACGACAGGGACTTCTCAATACAAACTTCCAGTCTACTGTTGTGTGTATGTCCTTACATACTGTGGGTGTTTGTGTGTGCTTTCTGTCTCCTGCATTAGAACTTCTACTCCATAAAGTTGGGGCCCCTTTCTGTGCTGTTCACTACCTAGTGCTCTCACTTGGCACAGAGCCAGGAACATTTATCAACATTTATTTTAAAATTGAGGTATAGGTGCCTAGCAACTGGAACACCCCTCTTTCCCCCTAAAACTCCATCGATGAGGAATATTTTTAAGTAATTTTTGTTTATGGCAACACCCTTGGTCTATGGACGTTCCTGGGCCAGGGATGGAATCTGAGCCACAGCTGCAACCTCCGCCTACACCAGATCCATTAACCCACTGGCCAGGGAGCCAACCCATGGCTCTGCAGCTTCCCGAACAGCAGAAGTTCTTAACCCACTGTGCCACAGCAGGAACTCCAAGTAAAACTGTTTGAAAGCATCTCTGACCCCTAGTTTTCAGACCATTCTGGGAGCCTTAACCTCTGGCATTAACCTCTCCAGCATGAAGATCACGTGACTGACTTCTTGGAGAGCTGAATCACTTAAATACAGTCCATCTATAAGTACAATTTCAGGTCATTCTAGTGAGTATAAAATCCCGTGTACTGACGGGGAGCAATCCCTTTTGGAAAGCTGGTTCATTAGCAACACTGAGGAGTAATGGAGTGTGATCAGAGTGTGATCATCACTGCTTTTGCTCCGAGGCAACGTTGCCTTGAGGCTGCTGTCTAATAACTAATCTTAACTTGCTAACACCAGGGCCCATTGTCCCAGGCCCTGAGAAACCCTGCCTGTGGCCAACAGCCTGATGCCTTGCTCCTGGCCTTCCTTGTTTCACAGACTTGCAGAGCTTCCTTTCTGATTCTGAAGTGCATTGTTGCTTATTTAGATAACAAAGAGCAATCTAGGTATCCATCATATGGAATGTTCAGTGCCAAGATGCATGCTCTTAGCTGTCAAAAAAATTTAAAAAAAAGAGCTCTTTATTATTAACAGATCTCCCCCCACCCCAATTTATAAGCTCCTAAGTTTTTAAATAAGTTGATAAATTTGGTTACGGTTCATTTTCACTTCTTGACAGTTGCTTTGCTGTTTCAAATTCTCAGAAGCACACACCGTATGGAGAGGAACTGCACGAAGTCCCTGGGAAGTTGAAGTGGAAAGGCAATGGCTGTGTCTGCCAGGTTTATCACGAACTTTGGTTCCTCTTCCTAGCTCTGGGTGTCGTGCTTTGAAAGAGCAATGAAGTCCCATCAAGTCCCAACAAGATACCCCTCATCAGAATGAAGGCACACTTTAGATCTCAAACAACTCACAAGGAGTTTGGCAGTTCTCAAGTTGCCTGCCAGGTGGGTCATGTTTGTTGACAGTGTAATAACCACAGAAAGGTACTTGAGTTGTCCAATTGAAACTTTTCCTGAGTGGATGGGGTTTTGAGTATCCTCAGCACTCAGAAAAGTTTGACATTGCTGAAAGCCGAAACAGAGTGTGAGTATAATTACAGCCCTGAAAGGGCATCCACACAGCTTTTGCAGCAGCATTAACAACAGTATCGACAGTAAACATTTCAAACTACAGAGTGAACACTCTAGTTAGGAGGCAAAACACACATAAAAAGCAAAAAGACAAGATGAGGTAAGAGCTCCTAAGTAAGTGAAAGCATTTCCCTTCCATTCTTTAGACTTAAAGGGTTTCCCATTGTGTCTAGAAAAAATTCAAACTAGAGATTCTCATACTAAGCGAAGTAAGGCAGAAAGAGAAAGACAAATACCATATGATATCATGTATACGCGGCATCTAAAATATGGCACAAATGAATCTATCTACAAAACAGAAGCAGATCAGGGACATGGAAAGCAGACTTGTGGTTGCTGGGGGGTTGGGGTGGGGCAGAGGAGCTAGTCAGGGAGTTTGGGGTTGGTGGATGCAAACTATTATATTCTGAATGGATGTGTAATGAGGCCCTACCGTACAGCACAGGGAACTGTGTCCAGTCTCTTGGGTTAGAACATGATGGAAGATATGAAAAAAAAAAAAAAAGAATGTGTCTATCTAATTTATCTATCTATCTATCTATCTATCTATCTATCTATCTGTCTGTCTGTCTATCTATCTGCTGGGTTGCTGGGTCACTTCACTGTACGGCAGAAATGGAAGGAATATTGTAAATCAACTCTACTTTAATAAAAAAAAAATTAAAACCCTAGTTACCAGTTACTATTACTAGTTACCATTCCAAACTAACTGGCCCTACGTGGTTTATCCATGATGACTTCTTTTTTTTTGTCTTTTTGCCTTTTTATCTAGAGCCACACCCTCGGCATATGAAGGTTCCCAGGCTAGGGGTCTAACAGGAGCTGGAGCCGCCGGCCTTCGCCACAGCCACAGCAACGCGGGATCCGAGCCGCGTCTGCAACCTACACAGCTCACGGCAAAGCCGGATCCTTAACCCACTGAGCAAGGCCAGGGATCGAACCCGCAACCTCATGGTTCTTAGTCAGATTCGTTAACCACTGAGCCACGACAGGAACTCCCATATCCATGACGACTTCTGCACTTCACGTCCTCCTGCTCTTTCTCCTGCCCCCTCTGTGGCAAACTGGTTTCTGCCTCAGGGCCTTTGCTCTGGCCTTCACGTCCTCCTGCTCTTTCTCCTGCCCCCTCTGTGGCAAACTGGTTTCTGCCTCAGGGCCTTTGCTCTGGCCGTGCTCGCTGACTTGAAGTTTATTACCCCAGTTGGTAGAAAAACAACTCAAAGGACACACCACCTACCCCACCATCCTCACCCATTTCCTTCATAGCATTTATGACTTTGATACCTTGTCGACTTTTTACTAAAAATATTTACTTGCTTATTATTTCCCTTTGCACTCCCACTCCAGAATGTAAGCTCCATGAGGTCAGAGACTTTGTATCTCTTCTTTTCTGCCATATATAGAGAACCACACAAGGTGTTTAATAGATATATGTTGGGTGGATAAATTAATGAGAAATAAAACATGGCTAATAGTAGCAAACATGTTAAGGCTTTATAAATTATTTAAAAACTGCATGACACAGCACTGTGAGGAAGGTACACACTGGCTGGAATAGATACAAGGACTAGAGCCATTCAAACCCCTCACAAAGGACCCCCCCACCCCAGGGAGGCAGGCCGTAAGAAAAACATGGACTTGGCACAGGGTGTTGGAGGAACAGATCTGTTGGAATGAATGTAAAGGCAGAAGCAATGTATTGAAGAGGTTGGGAACCATATAAACAGACCAAGAGTTGAAGGAGAAGATTCATGTAGGCAAACGGGAAATGAGACAGAGCCTCTACTGTGGAAGGTACTGGATGCAGGGCGAGACCTGACCGCAGAGTTGAGTTAGAAGTATTGACAGCCAAATTGCAAAACAGAGAAAACAGTCATCACAAGGATCAGAAAGCCATACCCGTAGGCAATGGGGTGGAGTCAGAGGGAACACCATCAGAAAGACTGTTTGGGAAGCTTCTAGAACTTCTGGTGCTATGTATGTTCTAAATATTTTTCTGTGTGTATGCTATTTTTTTTTCAGAAGAAAATTAACTATTTTTTAAAGGCAGTACAACAGGGAGGCTAGGAGATAAGCACTGGGGTTTGAATCTCAGCTTTGCCCCTTACAAGTCGTATGCTCTACCATGCGTCACTTCATTCCTCTGAGGCTTAGTTCTCTTCTTGGTAAAAAATGGGGAGAAGTTACTTCCAACTTCATGGGTTGTCATGACAATTAAATGAAAGAATACAGGCACATCATTTCAGAGTCCCAGCAAACAGTGAACACTCATTGTTGGTAATCGCTGATATTAATCCTGTGGGCCTTTGCATCCCAAATGGAATTGATTTGAGTTTACAGCTTTGCTATGTTGCTGGTCTGAAGAAGGAAGTGCCATGTTGTTGCTGTAGATGCGCTAATACCTAAGAAGTCCTATGTTTGTTCAGGGCTGGTGCCTGCTTTGCGATAAATCTCCTGGGTAATTACAGACCAGGCACCCTGAGACTGGGCCACAGACTTGTACTGAAAATGATCAGGATAGGCTAGGAGGTGACAGGAAGAGTTTCCTCAGTCACAGAGTTAAGAAGAGAGTGGATTAGGAAGATGTGGTATATATACACAATGGAATACTATTCAGCCATAAAAAAGGATAAAATAATGTCATTTGCAGCAACATGGATGGAATTAGAGACCCTCATACTGAGTGAAGCAAGTCAGAAGGAGAAAGACAGATGTCATGAAATCTCTTACAACTGGAGTCTAAAACACTGCACAAATGAACCTTTCTACAGAAAAGAAAATCACGAACATGGGGAACAGATTTGTGGTTGCAAAGGGCATGGGGGAGGGTGAGGGAGGGAATTGGGTTAACTAGTTCTTCTATGATGGAAAAACAAGGCGATCCAGCTGTATAGCATAGGGAACTATGTCTAATCACATGTGACAAATCCATATATGTCACCATGTGGTGCAGTTGGAAAATTTGATAGAAATCTGTAAACCAGCTATAATGCAAAAATAAAAAATAATTAAAAAAAAAGACGTGATTGAAATACTCTGACTACAATCATCCAAGCATAAGGAGCTAAGGGTCATCCATTAGGTAGCTAGTCAGACAGGAGCCCGTCCCACTCCATTCTGCACTGGCTTATCCTTCCCTCCCTTACTTTGAACTGGTGACCAGAACCAGTGGCCCAGAGATCCACCCATTTGTGGTAAGAAACATTATGTTTCCTGCCTTATGGGGGACAAACAAGATGTCCCGTTGTGGTGCAGCTGAAACGAATCTGGTTAGTATCCATGAGGATGCATGTTTGAGTCCTGGCCTTGCTCAGTGGGTCGGGGATCTGGCATTGCTGTGAGCTGCGGTGTAGGTGGCAGATGTGGCTCGGATGTGGCATTGCTGTGATTGTGCTGTAGGTTGGCAGCTGCAGTTCTAATTCAACCCCTAGCCTAGGAATTTCCATATGCATATGCCTCAGGTTCGGCCCAGGAAGGAAGGAAGGAAGGAAGGGAGGGACGGAGAAAGGAAGGGAAGGAAGGAAGGAAGGAAAGAAGGAAGGAAGGAAGGAGGAAGGAAGGAAGGAAGGAAGGAAGGAAGGAAGAAATGGAAAGAAAGATAAGAAAATACCCAACAGGGTTTTCCAAACCACCAGCACAGACTGGCATAAACTGACACAGGTGCTCCAAGACCCAAGAGGTCTTTATAACAAAATTATACTAAATTAGCTTTGCAGTTTTAGCACCCACCATGAGTTTCACTTGGGTACTTATGGGTAAGCGCCCGTGCACAAGGGAAAAAGTTATATATCCTGAAACCGTCAAGCAACATGCCAATTAAATGATGTAAGATTCAGGGAGGGACTTCCCACCACATTAGAATACATAAAAACTAACACTGACTCTAGTAGCAATGGGACTATTTCTGGCTTCCAGATAGTCTGCTCTCCCTGGAGAGTGTACTTTCACTTTGCAAATAAAATCTTTGCCTCTTAAATCTGCTGTATGTCTTTTGAGCAAATTCTTTCCCTTGGGAAAGACAAAGAACCGGGGATTCACTGAAACCTTGTAACAAGACTTTATTGAACATCTTAGCAACGCAAAGGGAGGTAGGACTATTAGGAATGCAGGAACCAGTGAATATTTGAGGGGATGGAAAAGTAAAGAGAAGAGTCCTATGGGGCTTTAGGATTCAGATCTTAGTGGCTGCAAGGTTGATGAGAAAGTTGAATTATTCCAAAGGGAGGTATTGGTGCATTTTTATCAAAAACATGGCAACTCCATTCCTCCAGGATGACATGTTTGACATAGAAATAAGTCATGTTATAATCAGAAGTGAGTTCCAGATTCCTGTTCATCTGAGCCTTTTCCAGAATTATTTTTGCATCAGTTCAGGTCTGTCTACCAGTGGACAAGAGGAGACCATACGTGCTTATTTCCTATAGGTTCCCAATCTATTTAGAAAGAATATTGATCCGAGGAAAGTGTTAACTGAGAATTCCAAGAATGGAGACCTGGTTGAGGCCCCGACAAAAGTATTCTTTTAGGGCTTGTTAGGGCTGCAGTCCAAGGACAGAGTTTCAAGAAATTGTGTTTGTCCAACACGCGAGTGTGAGGTGGGATGAGGGGAAAGTCCATAAAGTCAAAAAACTGCAAGGCTACACGGATGGTCAAAACTTAGGACTGGAGCTGGCAAGAAATAGGGGTACTTGTTAAACAAGGATTGGGTTCAAAATGATTACATAGCTGGGAAGGGAGGGAACTTTGAAATGGCAAGTGTGCTGCCAGCAGCTGCTAGCTGATACCTTTTTTTTTTTTTTTTTTGGCCTTACCTAGGGCCGCACCCACGGCATATGGAGGTTCCCAGGCTAGGGGTCTAACAGGAGCTGTAGCCGCCGGCCTTCGCCACAGCCACAGCAACGCGGGATCAGAGCCGCGTCTGCAACCTATACCACAGCTCACGGCAACGTTGGATCCTTAACCCACTGAGCGAGGCCAGGGATCGAACCCACAACCTCATCGTTCTTAGTTGGATTCGTTAACCACTGAGCCCACGACGGGAACTCCAACAGTCACTACATTTTGATTGTTAAATGAGCTTAAATATGTCATCAGAACACGGTGGAGGTAGAACAAGAAGAGAAGCGCATTTACCCAGGTTTCCTGCTGCTTCTAGGTTCCTCCTGGGTAAAGCTCAGGCTGATCTGTGTGGGGATGACCCTGCCAGAGTTAAGAGAGACAAGGAACTCTCGCCGTGCCACAGCTCTTTTATACTTGGGATGTCATCTTCCTTCCAAAAGAACGTACAAGAATTCTTCACGAATTTCTGATTGTATTAGTTTCCCATTGGGGCTCCCAAAGTACCATGAACGTAGTGGTTGATAACAGCACAAATTATTATATGGTATATCTCTGGAGGTTTGAAATATGACACCGGTCAGACTGAGCTAAAATCAAGGTGGCAGCTGGGCTGCTGTGCTCCTCTCTGGAGACCGCAGTAAAAAATCCCTTCCCTGGAGTTCCCGTTGTGTTTTACGAATCCGACTAGGAACCATGAGGTTGCAGGTTCGATTCCTGGCCTTGCTCAGTAGGTTAAGGATCTGGTGATGCTGTGAGCTGTGGTGTAGGTTGCAGACGCGGCTCAGATCAGGCATTGCTGTGGCTGTGGCATAGGTCGGTGGCTGCTGCTCCGATTAGACCCTTAGCCTGGAAATCTCCATATGCTGCAAGTGCGGCCCTAGAAAAGGCAAAAAGACCAAAAAAAAAAAAAAAACCCTTCCCTTGCATATTTCAGCTTCTAGATGCTGCCTGCCTTCCTTGGTTGATGGCACCCCTTCATCTTCAAAGTATGTCACTCCAATCTCTGCTTCCATTGTCACATCTTTACTGATTCTGACCCTTACGTTTTCCTTTTAAAAGGATTCTTGTGGAGTTCCCATTGTGGCTCGGTGAGTTAAGAACCTAACTACTATCCGTGAGGATGCAGGTTTGATCCCTGGCCTCACTCAGTGGGTTAAAAGTTCTGGCATTGCCGCAAACTGTGGCATAGGTGATGAATGTGGCTCGGATCTGGCACTGCCGTGGCTGTGGTGCAGGCTGGCAGCTGTAGCTCCAGTTCGAGCTCTAGCCTGGGAACCTCCATATGTCGAAGGTGCAGCCCTAAAAAGACAAAAACAAACAAATAAAAAAGGATCCTTGTGATCACACTGGTTCACCCACGATAACGCAGATGGTCTCTCTATCTTGAGATCCTTCACTCAGTCACATCTGCAAGACCTCCAGCCACGCCATATTCATAGGTCACGGGGATTAGGACTTGAGCATCTTTGAGGAAGAAGAGAGGGCACTGCTCACCTACCACATCAATTAAGGAGCTTTTTACAAGTTTGGGGAGCTTTTGACTCTTGAACCAAACTCTACTCCATGAAAAGCCCCTCTTTATCTGTTAGTCCCCCCTGAACAGTATCTTACGCTCCAAGTCGTATGGGCTTGAGAAAGCCAGACTCCTTAACGACCACCAAATGAGTGTTTCAGGTAAGACACCCACGCCTTTATTGGAGGGAGGCAAATATTTTTGATAATTTACTGGAATTTATGGTATCTTTGTGCCCATTAACTTCACATAAACTTCTTGTGTCTCCAGCAGAGCCTAGTATGTTTTTTTTGTGCACGTTAGCTACACAGTAACTTTACCATTAATGGAAAGAGTGAACTGGCCTGTTGTAAAAATAGGTGTAATTTCACATGCCAGTATTTTGGCATGGCAGTACCAAAATTAATTACAAAATGAAAGGGTTTTAGTCAGACAACAGGGACATAAACACACTCATTACTGAAAAAGTGGAAATTTCAACTTAGTCCACCAAATAGCTTAGAAAGCAAAACAAAAACAAAGCAAAAAAACAAATGAAACCATCTATTTTGAACAAGCTTCCGTCCTTTAACATATGTATGCCAGTGTTTTATGTGTTACATATATGTTTATTTGGGTGCTTGATAAGTAACAAGTGAAGGTAAAATATCGTAAGGCAAATTGACCCACTTTCCTGGCACAGTAGTGTGGTCTGTGTGAAACTAGATGTATTAAATCAGTGTAATTCAATAACATGTTTTATCTTCTGTTTGTCACCTCCTCCAACTTTTCTGAAAATAAACTTGGCAATTGCACCTTATTCATTTTGTTTCATCTTCTATAAAAATAAAATACCATTCATAATGTCTGCATCCTACAAATCAGTTGTAAATGTGAGGTGGGTAGAGCAAACTCATTTCCATCCACACACTTTAAAGGTTTTTCCCCCACAACATAAAAATAATAATAATAATAATAATAATAATAAAAGCTCAATTTTTCCTACCACCTCCATCTCAGGCTAGATAAGAAAACAGTAGCCCTTGATCCCACCACCACCATTTCTGGATCTAAAAAACCTCTTCGTTCTGTGATCTCAAGGAAAAACTCAGTTTCTTATGCACTTTTTATTTATTTATTTATTTAATTTTTGCTTTTTAGGGCCACACCCGCGGCATATGGAGGTTCCCAGACTAGGAGTCGAATTAGAGCTACAGAGGCCGGCCTACGCCACAGCCACAGCAACGCCAGATCCAAGCCCCATCTGCGACCTACACCACAGCTCACGGCAATGCCAGATCCCTAACCCACTGAGCAAGGCCAGGGATCGAACCCGCAACCTCATGGTTCCTAGTCGGATTCGTTTCCGCTGCACCATGACAGGAACTCATTCTTATGCCCTTTTTAAATTGATAGTATAAAATCCATTCTCTTTATGAATGTGAGACAATAGCATAGGAAAACACATGCTTATTTGTTCTCGCTGCTGAAATTTTCTAACGTTAGAAGAAGAAACTTTGGTTTCCACAGAAAATATTGGCTTCCCCATTAGCCATCTGCTGGATGGTGAGAATGTTCTGTGTGGCTTTCTCAGCTGGAACATTTGGAAAATGAATATATTGTTGCAAGAACTTACATGGTTGGCCATAATGTTCCTGATAATGTTGTTGACTTACCAGATGTCCTAGAAATTCCTGGGGTGGAAGTATTTCCAGTCGTTCCAAACCCATCCCTGATGTTGCAGAGTGGTGTTTGGCATATATGACTCTAGCTCTTTCTCGTGGTTTACCGTGCAGTTTCTCGTTCAGGCAGTCATTCTGCAGAGTAAAACAAGATGGAAAGAGATACCACTGAACTGCTCACGTTACTCTGAACTCTGCCCCAATACAGTGTGCGTAACAGACCCATCATTTGCCATTCTTCAAAAGAATTCCCTCTCCGACCCCAGCTATATGCATGTCTCAGTATGTGAGGTCAAATAGCATGATCTTCGCTGTACTCACTCCAGCTGGTAGAAAAGCAGCAGAGTCTAACAGTGGAGGGCTTTGCCCACTCATTATGCCTAAGGAGTTTGTTTGAAATGTGAATAACCACTGTTTTCAGGGCAGGCTTTCCCTTTTTGAAATTAGATTAATGAAGTGATGAATAAAGTGAAAAGTCCTCTACACCTTGGCATGAAAATAGATTAGACGCTTTCTCTTCCAAACAGAATTATCTCTTACAGGTCTGCTTCTCGACCTGTTTGTCTTTCATTTAAAGCAACAGGATTTTCCAAGCAGAGTGTGAACTTGTTCTAAATGAGAATCCATGTAATACTCCATAGAATTCCGACCGCCACACTCATTGTCTACAGCAACGTTTACCTGTCAAACTACACTACGTGACTTATTTTTATCTTTTACTTCTCTATTAAAGGAGAATCCCATAAGAATATTTATCTGCAAAGATTTTTAAAGGGCAACCTAATTTAGATTTCAGTATCCTATTATGCCTGATCGCATTTCACCCTCCGTCCTGGGGCTCTGCCATCAGCTTACAAAGTCCCTACAGAGATGACTTGTCCCAGCGATCCCTCCACTCTTGTAATTCTGTTGCCTGGAGACATGGAACATCTGATGAGCTATCTATGGTGTGTCCTCTTAGATGGGCTCCACAGCCATCCTTCAATGGCCTTTCCTATTTTGGGGGTCACCGTGGAGAAAATGGATTTAATCACCTTTGCCCTTAGGTCTTATACACCCTTCAGATCTGGTGCTGCCTTCCTACCACACCTCCTGCAAACCCCTGACCCCTGGGCACACTGAGATCTCTGCCCCAGCTGTCCCTCTTTCTTCTTTATTCCCCTTCGTTTTGCCTTGAGGAATTCCATAATCTGCAGGGCATTCTATCAGAATAAGGACAAATGGAAACTGCCATGGAAACGTCATGGTTCGGGCATATAAAAATGGAGATGGGCAGCCACTCAAGGTCTGGTCTCAGACAAGTGCTGCACCACCGAGCACTTGAGTTTTCTCTGAATTGTATCAGACTCAAGGCCACCACCACCTGTTTTCCAAACAAAATCTGTTAGCAGCTGCAAGCTTCACCCTTATAGTTTCAAAGTTCTCCAGCTTCCCAACTGTGTACTTATTATGAACCCCAGACAACATTTGCTTAACAAACACCCTTACTCCTTCCTAGCTCCGGTCCTAATTCTTGTCAAACAATGTAGATAACCTTGTGATTTTCCGTCTTTATAAACCTCTTCCATTGTGTCGTCCAAGAGAATACAATTCAAGGGCTTCTTGTATCTGTGTTTCCCGCAAAAGTCCTAGCAACCCCAAAGAAATGCATTTTATTTCAACTAGGTCTCTGATCTTGGAATTCTTGGTTAATAAGAACAGTCTCCTCGAAGCGACTGGTTTTGAAGACCCTTAACCTCAGTATGACTTTTTGTTGTCATCATTGTTTTGCTCTCCCCCTGAGGCAAAAATCACAAAACAAAACATCTGCTTGAATGGCAATGAAGGAAGAGAAAAGAGGGCCAAGTAGGGAGACAGTCAACAACAACTGCTAACATCTCAAAGCTATCATGCAACTGAAAAAAGGACGAGAAGACCAGAATGGAGGACAGAGGACTGATAACTTTTTTTTGTCTTTTTGCCTTTTTTTTGTGTAGAGCCACACCTGCGGCATATGGAGGTTCCCAGGCTAGGGGTCTAACAGAAGCTCTAGCCACCGGCCTTCGCCACAGCCACAGCAACGCGGGATCCGAGCTGCGTCTGCAACCTACACCACAGCTCACGGCAACGCCGGATCCTTAACCCACTGAGCGAGGCCAGGGATCGAACCCGCAACCTCATGGTTCCTAGTCGGATTCGTTAACCACTGAGCCACGAAGGGAACTCCAAGGACTGATAACTTTATAAGCAGCTTTCTGACATTCAGAGAACTTGGCTCCCACTGCCTTTTTTAGACCCTGGTAACCACACAACCCACCTCTACGCTCACAGTCCCCACTGCTCTGTGCAAATCTAGACCTCACCTTTCCAAGTTCGAATCTGATAAGCGTTGCCAAGAGTTATTTAACTTCCAATCAAGTGAATGAATAAATATAAATTGGTAGCAGAAAAAAAATATACTGACTAACATATTGACCTTCGACATCAGATGTGGTTCCTATGGAAAGTCATCTTTTGCTGTTATTGTTGTTGCTGGTATTTTCTAAAGCAGACAAGTCTTCTGCTTTCTTCTACGAAGTAGAAGAGTCTTCTGCTTCGCAAATATTCCCATAAGGAAGAAAAGCCATGGAAACGTAAGACTGAAGAAATTTAAAGTTTATCTAACCCAGTGGTTTTGTATCTTAACTCAGTCACCTGGAGAGATTTCACAGCGGTGCGTAGGCTCTGGCCCCAGCCCCCAGACTAACTGGATCAGGTGGCCTCCCTATCACTGCCACGTTTTCAAAGCTCACTGAGTGACGCTAACACTGGAGTTTGCAAATCACCACTCCCACCTACGTCTCCCATTTATGCATGGAGGTTGTCATTTATTCAAGGTGCATCAATTACAAAGCAATGGTTTACAACCGCTTCTCTGGCCCCTTGGTGACACATTCCTTCCATCACACCCTCACTACTTCGGAAACATCTTTGAGGATCCAAAAAGAGTTCTGCTCCAGTTTATTTCAGTGTTGAAGAGAACCCGTTAGAATAGCATCACATTTAGGAGTTCCCGTCGTGGCTCCATGGTTAATGAATCCGACTAGGAACCATGAGGTTGCGGGTTCGATCCCTGGCCTCGCTCAGTGGGTTAAGGATCTGGCATTGCCGTGAGCTGTGGTGTAGGACGCAGACGTGGCTCGGATCCCGCGTCGCTGTGGCTGTGGCGAAGGCCGGCGGCGGCTCCAGCTCCTGTTAGACCCCTAGCCTGGGAACCTCCATATGCTGCGGGTGCAGCCCTAGAGAAGGCAAAAAACAAAAATAGCATCGCATTTCACTCACATGTAGTTCTCACTTCAAAAGCTATAACATTTGTTCCTATTTCCCCAAAGAATGACTCCTTGGCCCCCAAGCCCCACCCTACCACATGTCTGATAAATGTTAAACACCACCTTTATGAGATGGCATTCCCTTCTAGAATGACATTTAGAAGCTCTGAAGTTTAATTGCTGTGGATAACCATCGATCATTGCGGGGATGCCCGTGGGACGGTGGACGCTGAGGTGCGCCATCCATCTCCCGGTGACACTGTGGCTGGCTGCCTTCCCCTCTTCGTCACCAGTGGCTGGGGCCGATGGAGATGGCTGTCGCACCTCCAAAGTGCCTCGTGTTCCCTCACCTGCTCTGCATGACTACTGAACTGAGCCGTGTTGTGACAGCCTGCCTGCTCGTCCCTGTTCAGATTAATGAATACAGCTTTAGCTGTTAATTCAAAGCTAGTCAAGCTTGCATCCAACAATTAGAGACCAATTTTCATATTCAGCTCGAGTGTATGTGTGGAAGGGTGTGGGGGAGGAGTGCAACTTGGTGTGATTTTTTTTTTTAATTTTTTTTTGTCTTTTTGCCTTTATCTAGGGCCGCACCCGCAGCATATGGAGGTTCCCAGACTAGGGGTCTAACAGGAGCTGGAGCCGCCGGCCTTCGCCACAGCCACAGCAACGCGGGATCCGAGCCGCGTCTGCAGCCTACACCACAGCTCACGGCAACGCCAGATCCTTAACCCACTGAGCAAGTCCACGGATCGAACCCTCAACCTCATGGTTCCTAGTCGGATTCATTAACCACTGAGCCACGACGGGAACTCTTTTTTTTTAATTTTTATTAAAAGTAGAGTTGATTTACAGTGTTGTGTCAATTTCTGATGTAAAGCATAGGGACCCAGTCATACGTATATATGCATTCTTTTTCTCATACTATCTTCCATCACGGTCTATCCCAAGAGATTAGATATAGTTCCCTGTGCTATACAGGACCTCGTTGTTTATCCATTCTAAAAGTAATAGGTTGTATCCACTAATCCCAAACTCCCCGTTTATCCCACTCCCCCCCCACCCCACCCCCCCGGCAACCACAAGTCTGTTCTCTGTGTCCCTGAGTCTGTGATTCTTTATATATCTAGGGATGAGCTTGATGAATAACAAAGAGGAAGGGACCCTGAACACAGCGCAGGAAGCTCTCCTCTGGTCTGGCTACAATACACTGTTTCAAGCCTCAACATCTTTGCAGGCTCCCACCACAGTGACCCCAGAGGGTCTGAGCTTCCTGCCCTGCAGCTAGACTGCAATCCATCAAAAATAACAAGCACATGGCAGCCCCCGTGCACCTCTGCCTTCCAAGAGAGCCGGCCGCTGAGCCAGTTATATGAAGGGGCTTTAGAATTAGAGCCCCCAAACTTCCACTTCTCAGGTCTTCCACCCATAATAAGAAATGAAATGTTTACTTGTACATAGAATGATGTAAAGGGCCTTATCTGCACCGCTTTCAGGATCATCCAGGGCAAAAGAAGCTGAATTCTTCGTTCCCAACCCTGAAAGATCCTCTCTGAAAAAGCAAGGGCGACAAATGCCCTGTCTTGCCTGGAAAAAGTCTATGTATGGGCCCCAGGTTCCGAACACTGTCGAGACACACTCAAACCAGGATTTGTATTCACAGAAAGGAGAAAACAAACCCAACCAAGAGCATTACCTGGACCCTGTTACTGATGCTAGAGGTCGTTCAGAGGAGTCCACATTCATCTAAGCTAGGCTACCCCCCTTTGCTCTGGGAATAGAAAATCTCCCCCTCGTCATTTTGTCTGATCTTATTTTTAAAGCATGTGGCCTAGGGTTGGAGCACAACATAAAGCAGCTGGTAGTCATTTTGATAATGTTGATAAAGTCTAGTTACTTTCCTGATTGAACTTCTGTTCGTTCTGCCTCCCTATACAGCAGTTGACTTTGGCATCCAGCTAGTTCAGCTGTGCAAGGAAGGATGGAGGAATGGAATTGCTGTCCCCTTGAGAACAGGGCACCCTGGGGACCACGTGGAGGCGGTACAGGTCAGCCTCTGTGAACATCCTTCTCCACCCACAGCTGAAACACAGGCAGATGGACAGGGGCGGCCCATGCAATAACTGTGTTTTCTGGCTCTCTATTGTTTCTGCTCAAATGTTTCAAGTCTCTGGGTGCTGGTTTTAAAGGGCATCTGTAATCTCGTCTGTAAACCGGTGATGGAAAACGTCTAACTTGCAGATAAATGGAAAGCATTTTAGTACAGTGTCTAGCGCACAGGTAGAACTCAAGGAATGATAAAAAGATATGGAAAACATATCAGTGATGGTTCCTGTCTTCCTGGAAGTTTATGTCTTCTTAGAAACATACATAAATAGCAATGTAACATGTAAATAAATGGTTATAGATTGAGTAGGGGCTAGCTATGATGGAAGAAATAGTTTCTCAGAGTTCCCATCATGGAGCGGTGGTTAACGAATCCGACTGGGAACAATGAGGTTGCGAGTTCGATCCCTGGCCTTGCTCAGTGGGTTAAGGATCCGGCGTTGCCGTGAGCTGTGGTGTAGGTCGCAGACGCGGCTTGGATCCCGCGTTGCTGTGGCTGTGGTGTAGGCCGGCGGCTACAGCTCCTATTAGACCCCTAGCCTGGGAACCTCCATATGCCGCGGGTGCGGCCCTAAAAATGACAAAAGGCAAAAAAAAAAAAAATAAGAAATAGTTTCTCTAACAGGGAATAATCATGAATGGAAGGGCTGCTTTGCAGAGGGTGGTTAGGGTATAACTGGGAAGAACAAATCTGACTCCATATTGAATCTTTTTCTTTTACTTGAACGTTAGCATTCTATTACTTTTTCCACAAGTTTTTCACTAAAAGGAGATTGTTTATAGCTTAAAGTGTACATAATGGCCCATTTCTAAGAATCCTGCATCCCAGGCCTGAGCTTAAGTTAAAATACCTTCGTTATCTCACAGGAAACATCCTGACTAGGCCCACCTTTGAGTGGCCTCAGGACAGACGAAATTAACACATGCCCTCCAGAGTCTGGCTAGAACCAGGGAATATTTGCAACAATTTTGTCACCTCCTCTTCTTTGCTCTATAAAAGAAATCCAGCATCCAAACCTGGACAAGATCGTTCTTTGGGACAGTAGTAGCCCACCGTCTTCTCGGTTTGCTGGCTTTTCAAATAAAGCTGCCATTCCTTGACCCAACAACACCTCATCTCTGGATGGACTGGCCCGTCATGTCACCAGCAGTACAAGCTTGGACTCGACTTCAAGAGAAAGCCACTCTGAGACCTGACATTTAAGCTGAGACCAGAGGAAGAGCCAGAAGAGCTGGGTGAGTGGCCCTGCAAGCACAAGGAAGAGAAACTGCAAACCCTATAAACTGGCAGAGAGATGAATTTGGTTGCAATGTACGTTGACATGCAAGGGAGAGAACAGGGCAAAGGGAGAGAAACAATTCTGATTGTACCCTTAGCTCTTGTAACTCGAAACGGGGTTCAGGTATCACCTGGGAACTTGTTGGAAATGTAACAATGCAGGTACTAACCCAAGCTGCTGAATCAGAATCCACATTTAACAGGATCCCTGGGAAATCCCTGTGCGCTTCTGAGGTCAAGAAGCACTGGTTCAGGAAGCCACTGAAAAGTTTAGGCAGTATAATGATGCAATGATGCGATCTGCTTGCTTTTAAAAGGATTTCTCCAGATGCTTGGGTGAAAATGCATTAGAGGGGAATGTTTTTCTTGTTGTTTTATTATTACTTTTGAAGTTGTCTGCCTACTGTATTGGTCCTTCTCCTTCCAAGACTGGTTCTGGTTGGGATCTGGCCATTTTCCACCTGCAGTCCAGTGGTTACTGCCCTGCTTTCTAAATTCATTGTTTAGTGTCACTGCCCACCTGCCTTGTGTTTTCAGATGTTGCCTGTTCCTGTATTCCTCAGGTCCCAGCTCTGCCCACCACATCAGGAAGTCCACTTCCTTACATCCGGATGAAACCCTCTGAGGCTGGAGCTGGCCCCTGCTTGGATATTGCACCCTACACCTTCGGCTGGCTTACTTTCAGATCTGACTTCTGCCTCGGAGGGGGGTTCATGCCCCAACCCTCTGTTCCCACTGCATGCCTCGTGCATGCCACAGGAACTCAGGGACTCGGTAAAAAAATGAGCATTCCTGATGACCATAATTAGATCCCAAAGATGGAAGAGGAGTTCATAAGCAAATGCCAACTATCTTCACATTAAAAAATAAAACTTTTTAATGGACTGTTGGGAGGAGTTGCTAATGAGCTAACCACTTTTAATTCAATATTTGACAGTAATTGCAGCAGAATTACATTTAACAAGACAAGAACCTCTATGGGTTTTTAGCAGTCAAATGAAGTAACAGAACAGTTCCTGCTAAGGAACTGAAATATAATCAAAGGAGCCTTCATGCCTATTGCTGTGTCCGAGTGACAAGACTATCCACAGGAACCCCCGCGGACGGATGCTACTGGTCGTCTGGAATAAGAAATACCAACACAATATCCCTCTGCTTAGCATAGAAGAGTCTAAAACCCAGGGCTGGTGGAGCACATAGCTTATCGAGGCTAGCTGGAGATCTCTCTCAGCTAAAACTATCAGGGAGGCTGGGAGGCAAAGGAAAAAAGGCACCACTTTCAAATACACTTCAATTAAAAAAATATCTAAGAAAAGAAGTAAGAGGCAAATAAGCAGAAACAGAAGACATAGACTCTTGCGGTTGGTGCTTCTTTTTTCTTTAGGTAAATAAAAATTTTTTTTAAAAGGCACAGCTGGGAGTTCCCACTGTGGCAAGGTGGGTTAAGGATCTGTCATTGCTGTGGCTGTGGAGTAGGTTGCAGCTTGGCTCAGATTCAGTCCCTGGCCCCAGAACTTCCATATGCCGTGGGTGTGGTTGGGAAAAAAGAGAGAGAGAGAGAAACAGCTTGATGAGCTCTAATGGAAGTTTTGTAGTGATGCTACTAGTAGCTAACCCCAACCCATCCCATGGCAATGACGAGGAATCTTTTTTTTTTTCTCCTTCTGAGCAGTGCTCTGAAGGGAAGGGGCGGTTCGCACTGGGCTCACCATCCTTTTCTCTGACTGACCAAGCAGCCCTTTTATTAGCAGAGTTCAATCAGACCCACGAAACGAGGGCAGCATTAAAAGAGGGGTGTTTCTACGGGAGCCAGGGAGGGTTGGTGAGAGCATGGTAAAGGGTTTAATCAGGTCACACTGCATTTCTTTCCCCCGGAGACCAGGGTTAGGCAGCTGGGAGTACCACAGAGGCATGGCTCCAAAATTGTTTTCATTATGTACTTTCTTGAAACCCTCTGAAGACGCTCACCGTTCTCACCTCAAATGGCTATGTCATCACCTTTATTTCTGCTCTAACTCTGGCTCTAATGGATTTTCTGAGCTTTCTAGCTTTGAAACTATATAGAAAGAACAGCCTCACCTGAGTACCATAGCTGTTACTCAGATCAAATGTCACCGTCCTCGGGGACAGCTTTAACTTTAGAATGATGTTCAAATTTGGGAGCTTTAAAGCCAAGCAAATAGATTCTATATATTTTTGATGGTCTCTAAAAGAAGCGTCAGAAAGAAGACTCTTTATTTTCTCTCAGTTTAACACTATATCTGTTATAAAAACAAATAAAGGAAGTCAAAATGCCATTTTATACAGGATTTTGGGGGGAGTAATGGGAAAAGAAAGAAAAATAGCTAACAAAATCTCCCCATTGCTTTAAAAGGAAAAAGAACCTTTGGATACAAAGTTCATATCTGACAGGTAATGTGACAATAAATGAGGGGGAAACATGAATTAAAATGCAATGAAAAGTTCATACTCTCCGTGCACAGAAAAATAAGTGAATGTCCTTAAATTGATCAGCTCTCCAGCTGGGAGAAGGGCTTCAAATGATTGATGGATGTGTGATGGTTTTTCTTTTAGTTATACGTTGAGCCATAATGAGGAGATTAATTGGAGTCATTTTTTTAAAGTACAAATGCGTTTGTAATGCACTGTGCTTTGCATACAGTAGGAAGTTAAAAGTGCTTTCAAGATTAATTCAAAACCAAGAGACAGATGATAGATATGGCAGAAAACAAGAGGTTCGACATAGGCAGTGTGATGAAAAGAAATGCTCCAAATGTTGGAATCCATTTAGAAGCTAAACCTAAAGATGGTGTGAGACCAAGGACCACTGAGGGGAGAGCTTGGAAGGGCTCATCACAGCTACAAATCACCAGGTGAGTTAGAATTCTCAGATTCTCAACAACAAAACCCAGTAGACTCACCTCCTGTCCTGCACCAGGAAGAGAGAGGTTGAAAAGAGTGTTAAGACAGAATGAGATTCCGTACCTAAAAGGAATTTTCCAATGGAATTGACCACTTCCTGAAAAATCACGTGGGACACTTCTGAGAAAAGAGACCCTAAGATTGCTTTGACACTCACTGAATCAGAACGTCTGAGTGGACCCCAGGGTATTTCCTAGAGTTCAGAGCCTTTGCGTCTCTTGCAGACTGAATCAAAAAACTTTTAGACTAATGGTTGGAGATGAGACCCCCATTTTAAGGCCAAGAAAATTGGGGGAAGCCCAGTGTTCGTAGTTGTGGTGTCTGCTCCCACCACTGAATGGAAAACCTAGCAGATATATATGCACGGCAGCTCTGAGGCTCAAAGGCTGACAATCACTGACCCTAGCACGGTGCCTGGTACAGGATGGGTGGCCATGAAATATTCATTGAACTAAGCAGGGATTTGGAAAGCCTCTAAATTATTGTCTCCCTTTCAGATACAATTGCAGATTTACTGATACTCCACCCGGTGGTAGTGCAAAGAAGATCAGACTGAGGAACAGCTCATGCACAAGTTTTATAATGTCTTAGAACAGCTGAACCCAGGAATCTGGTCCACCTTGACCTTCGAGACTTTCATGATTACTCTTTTATATCTGTCTTTGTGCTTATTACAATACGAGGCTTCCAGGAGGTGTACGATTAACAGCATTCTTTAACAAATCAGTGCCTCAGAGTTCCTGTCGTGGCGCAGCGGTTAACAAATCCAACTAGGAACCATGAGGTTGAGGGTTCAATCCTTGGCCTTGCTCAATGGGTTAAGGATCCAGCGTTGCCATGAGCTGTGGTGCAGGTTGCAGATGCGGCTCGGATCTGGCATTGCTGTGGCTGTGGTGTAGGCCGGCAGCTGTAGCTCTGATTCGACCCCTAGCCTGGGAACTCCATATGCCATGAGTGCAGCCCTAAAAAGCAAAAAAAAAAAAAAAAAAAAAAAAAAAAAAAATCAGTGCCTCGTTTTTTTAGGTCATTAGTAGAATTCAGGTCCATCAGCTAAAAGGAAAAAAGTTGTAGGGGGCTTTTTCTCATTTATTTTTCAAAATAAACAGATACTAAAAAGAACCTATAACTAGAAGCTATATGAATGCCACCTTAATTCACGTGATTCATAGATGAAGAGAAAGCTTTTTTAAATTTCTCAAATAGCTTAACCTTTCTTTTTTTCTCTCTCTTTCTTTCTTTTTAGGGCCTCAACCCACGGCATATGGAAGTTCCCAGGCTAGGGGCAGAATCAAAGCTGCAGCTGCCGGCCTATGCCACAGCCACAGCAACACTGGATCTGAGCCGCATCTGTGACCTGCGCTGCAGCTTGTGGCCACTCGGGATCCTTAGTCTACTGGGCGAGGCCAGGGATTGAACCTGCAAACTCTCAGATACTATGTCGGGTTCTTAACCCGCTGAGCCACAATAGGAACTCCTGGCTGAATCTTTTAAAATCAGTTTATGAAATCAATAGAAAAGAAGGTGTTTCCCTATAATAGCCAGCATGATTCACTCATTTCTTTGCGTTTGCCGGCCAGTCAGAGTGACACGTACAGTCACATCTTGGGATTTCTGGCACACTTCACTGCCTAGGGCACCTGCCTAGGCATCTGGCAGAATTCTGAGCAACAGGATCTGAGGCGTGATGGGACCAACCTGCGTGATCGTTTTAAAAATGAAGCTGAC
This sequence comes from Catagonus wagneri, assembly GCA_004024745.2. Taxonomy (NCBI): domain Eukaryota; kingdom Metazoa; phylum Chordata; class Mammalia; order Artiodactyla; family Tayassuidae; genus Catagonus; species Catagonus wagneri. The sequence continues at coordinate 19,460,902 of PVHT020004944.1, forward strand.
TGTCCTTGCCTCTCTCTATTTTCCCTTTTCACCAAGCTATCAGGTGGACTTGGCGGCGACCCAGACATGGGCAGTCACCACCCTGAAGGATGACGGAGCCGCAAGATGGAAAGAACCTGGATCCTCGGGTGACCACTCTCAGCAGAGCTGCCCACGAGCCTGAACTGATCACTTTTGGCTTGTCGGGTGAAAAGAAATAAACTTTTGCCTTGTTCGAGTTCCAGTGTTCATGATTTCTTGGTTTCAATAGCTCAGCCTAAATATTATGCTTCTTATTCTAAGTTCTATAATTTTATATTTTTCCAATAGACAAAACATCTGATGTTTCATCTGCAAGGGATATATTAGTTGCAAGTTTTCTCCTAAGGGGATTGTATGGGTTAAAGCAAGTATTTCACTTGATAATCCTACACAGATGAAAACGACCAGTAGAAAACCAATAGAAAATGTTCTCAGGACAACTGCGCCAAACAGAAAAAAAAAAAAAAAAAAAAAAAAAAAAAAAAAAAAAAAAAAAAAAAAAAAAAGGAAAGGAAAAGAAAACTTATGTGAGGTCACAAAGCTAAAAATATTATGATACACAGTATTTTTTTGACCTCCACGAATCATCTGAAGGTGCCCTTTGTCTGATTTTGAACATATTCTCAGTGACAAGAAACAATATTTGTGAGTCTATTTCTGGCCATGTGCACAGAGTTAATTAGCAACTTCCTAACTTACCATGCATGCAAATTTCAAAGTTCAAGAAGCAGCAATTTGTCCACATAAAATCTTAGGCAGCTTTTATTGTTTTGTCAGATCTGCTTAATGTAAATGCATAAATTAAATACTATGTTATTGTACCCGCTTAGAAATACGGCAGGATTCCTTGGGAGAAGTGAACCTTTTTTTTTTTTTTTTGTCTTTTTGCCTTATTTGGGCCGCACACACGGCATATGGAGGTTCCCAGGCTAGGGGTCTAACAGGAGCTGTAGCTGCCAGCCTTAGCCACAGCCACAGCAACGAGGGATCCGAGCCGCGTGTGGAACCTACACCACAGCTGACGGCAACGCCAGATCCTTAACCCACTGAGCGAGGCCAGGGATCGAACCCACAACCTCATGGTTTCTAGTCGGATTCGTTAACCACTGAGCCATGATGGGAACTCCAAGACTTGAACATTTAAAATGCTACAAAGAGAAAAGGTTTGGTGTCTCCCCCTAAAGGGTGTGCCATTGGATGAAAGTTTGTTTTGGAGATGTGCTGGCTGCCAGGCCAAATATGACACAAATTCTGGTTGCTCTCCTAGCCCAACCCACTCCTCTCCACACGTACACACACCCAGTCTCAGCACAAGGGAAGTTTATACTGTATGTGCTGAGTGCTGAGAACACATGAGATTCAGGAAACAATCAAGCCCGGCATTCACTTCTCTTTTCCATGTTCATTAACATTACAGAACCGAGAACTGATTCAAAGTTCTCAGGTCAAGATTATTTTTTTGCTGTTCTGCATAAAACTCTTCATTATTCTTGCCTGAATTGTCTACACATTCCTGATGGGAGGTTAAGTGTTCCTTCATTCTGCCTCCTTTATGCCAGGAACTTGCCCCTATTTTAAAAGGTAACGATTATCCTGACTCTGAGAAATTGCTTTCTACCATAATTATTCATTTAATATGTTTTAAACGCTTTGAATGGGACTACCTTGGAATAGATTATTTATACCGATATTACTTGAGATTCTTCAGTGGTTTCCAACATGGATTTTAAGTGACTTAGATATTATCCTTAAAGGTGGTGAAGGGGCTCCTCTGACATTTGGCATCTCAAAATTACACAGACCTGTACTTCAGTTCATGAGCGTGTGCACATATGCACACGTGCATGCTACCCACACATGCGTGCGCACACACACATATTTATTCTTGGTTAGACTCCACAGGTGAGCAAATGACATAACAACTGTCTTTGCTTTAGGCTGGAATTATTTTAACTCGGCAATGCAACACCGGGTACCCTGTACTAGCTTGTTAGGAGTTTAATCAACCAGAAACTTGGTTTGGACCAAGTTTCCACTAATGAAAATATGAAAGAAAGTAAATCACTACTGAATGAAATTTACTTTTGACAGATTTTTTTCAAAGTAATGGACTTACTGGGTGGTAGAAAATAAACAATTTCCTCTTTGCTTAAAAATTAGGAGTTCCCATCGTGGCTCAGTGGTTAACGAATCCGACTAAGAACCATGAGGTTGGGGGTTCGATCCCTGACCTTGCTCAGTGGGTTAAGGATCTGGCGTTGTCGCGAGCTGTGGTGCAGGTTGCAGACGCGACTCGGATCCCGCATTGCTGTGGCTGTGGTGTAGGCCGGTGGCTACAGCTCCTGTTAGACCCCTAGCCTGGGAAGCTCCATATGCCACGGGTGCGGCCCTAGATAAGGCAAAAAGATGAAAAAAAAAATAGGATAAGCCTATTCTTTTCCTCTGGAGATTTGAAGATCCTAAATTATCCCAAGATAATTGAAAAAGTTCTTGATAATACTGCCAAACTACCAAATGGAATCATCATGGAAAATTCTGCTTGTTTTCAATCTCTACTTAATTTTGCCAGTAGAGTAGGTGATACAAGCTTCTCATCAGCTGTCAGAGGAGAAGTAATTCCTCCTCTTCCCAGTCATTTGCGATGACTTCTTTTCGCAGAAAAAAAATATAACAAAAAAAAGAAAGAAATCCTCATTATTTTTGATTTGACTCTTCCTTATTCTCTCTTTTTTTTTTTTTTTTTTTTTTTGCTTTTTAGGGCCACACTTGCAGCACATGGAACTTCCCAGAATAGGGATCAAATCAGAGCTTCAGCTGCCAGCCTACACCACAGCTAGAGCAACTCAGGGTCTGAGCTGTGTCGGCGACCTACATCACAGCTCACAGCAACGCTAGATCCTTAACCCACTGAGCCAGGCCAGGGATTGAACCCTCAACCTCATGGATCCTAGTCATTTTCGTTAACCACTGAGCCATGACGGGAACTCCCGTGCCTTAATTTTAGAAATCCAAAGTATATTTTTGACTGCCTAGTTCCAGCCCTATCCACACTTATACAGGCAGCTTAACGGAACATAAAAGAGAGAGTCTGCAGCATTAGAGTCTATTGTCATTGTTGGTTCTTTACACCAAGCCCAGCCATCTGAAAGAGATCCCATCGAGTGTTTACTTTTTATCATTTCCAAGTGTTTCTCTCCGATAGCACTCCTGTCAAATTTATGAGTAAGTCTGGAAATTTTCAAGATAAGCTGAAATTGGTCTTATTTATTGGCTTCTGACTCAATTTCCCTCTCCCTCTGCAAAGCAGAAGCTCCTGATTTTAGAATCCGGATGCTGAGTGTTTCTTTGCCCGGACTCTAGCTGTAAATCACACTTGGTTTTGCAGATTTGATAAAGCCTGGGAGTTTCAAACGTCCCTGCCAGAACAGGCCAAGAGTTACTTGCCGGGGCATGAAGCCAGTGGGCAGCCCTTTGAGTCACATAAATATGACCCTATTAGGCAGAAATCACCGGGCCTTTCGAACAGTGGGGCTTTGCCCAAACAACTGCACAAAGGAGCATGATCAAAGTGCTAAAAAGAAATTTCCTAAAATGACAGGGGTAAAAAAAAGGACATCAACAACAACAGAGGGTGCTGTGTTGATTTTTGTCATCCGCCCTTCAACTCTGCTTGGAGTCCTCAGCAAGAAGGATTTCCTACCAATACATGACCTGTTTCTATATAAAAACATGAGCTTATCCGCTAATACAGACCATCTCTCACACCTCACATCACATCATAAGCTGCTATTTTGAAAAGGAAAGCTCAGAGGCTCGTATGGGTTTTGGCAGTGATGATGAGAAGAGCAGAGTTATAAAAATTCAGATATCAGGTTTACACGTCTCGTGAATTTCCAACTTTAAAATACCCTCTGTGCCCTCTGATGGTGCTGGTGAGGGCCACGGCTGATGACAGAGAAGAAATATGCTGTCACATTGAAACAGAATTTACCCTTGATTCAAAGGGTGCATACAATAGAACAGATAATGGTTTATTATCACAAGAACTGCCTTGCTCAGTTGGCTCTTATTTGAGTCTATCAAAGACCATCTGCTAACACGGAAATATGTTGTTTGAATATTCGCCCATCGTTTAATTCTCTCAGCGTAGACTGAGCATCTACTAGGCACACACTATATCCATTTGCTTCTGAAAATACTGACACAAAGACTGTGCACACATAGTTTAGAGGTGGAAAGAGAGAGCGTAAGCAAGCAGTTGAAGTCTAAAGGACAAAAAGAAGTGCCAAGTGTTTGCTTGTTCCCCTAAAGTAGATGTACCTTATTCTAGCGTATCCCCAAAGAAGGGGGATTATGTTTCACTACAGGCGTGAGTGAGCATCGCTGAGTCTTCAGTGATAAAGTCTGAGAATAAAGGACTCTAAGCTTTAAGACATTAAGTTTGTTAGAAAAACACACTCGAAGAAATGGTATTGATAACATCATTGTTAATCTTCTAAGATCATCTTTAATATAATTTTTTTTAAATAGGTATTTATTTAGTTTGTTTTTCTTTTTTTGTCTTTTTGCCTTATCTAGGGCCGCACCCACGGCATATGGAGGTTCCCAGGCTAGGGGTCTAAGAGGAGCTGTAACCGCCGGCCTTCGCCACAGCCACAGCAACGCGGGATCCGAGCCGCGTCTGCGACCTACACCACAGCTCACCGGATCCTTAACCCACTGAGCGAGGCCAGGGATCGAACCCGCAACCTCATGGTTCCCAGTCAGATTCGTTAACCACTGAGCCACGAAGGGAACTCCTAAAATAGGTATTTAAGATTGGTTTTGAAATCCATGGGTTGGTTTCTGTTTTTCAAAAAGTTCTTTTTGTATTATTTTTTATTAGATTCCACATGTACGTGATATCATATGATAGGTGCAACCTTTGCGGGGAGGGAAGAATCAGGACGGTGGGAATAACGTATAAACACTACTGTATAAAATAGATGATTAACAAGAACCTACTATAAAGCACAGGGAAATCTACTCAATAGCTTGTAATAAGCCACATGGGATCAAAGGATGGATATATTTATATGTATGATTGATTCATTTTGTTGTACAACTGAAATTCTGACAACCTGGTATGTCAACTATTCTCCAATGAAAGTAAAATTAAAAAAAAAAAAAGGCATTTAAATGTCTGACAAACCTAAAGGTCAGATAGTCCAACCTTATCATTTTATTGATGGGCAAATTGTGTTTTCTAATGTTGTACAGATAATTGCCGGGGGATGCAGAAGTGACTAGTCTTATAAAGAGGTTGAGGTAATATCCGCCACGACTTGTCACTCTTTGAAATAAGAGTTGCACTCACAGACACAGAGAACAGACTGGTAGTTGCCAAAGGGGGAGAAGAGAGAGAATGGGATGGATGGGGCGTTTGCGGTTGGTAAATGCAAACTATTACATTTAGAATGGATAAGCAATGAGGTCCTGTTGTACAGCACAGAGCACTGTATCCAGTCTCTTGAGACAGAACATGATGGAAGATAGTATGAGAAAAATAATGTGTGTGTGTGTGTGTGTGTAGTGTGTGTGTGCGTCTGTGTGTGTGTGTGTGTGTGTACACATGACCAGGTCACTACACTATACAGCAGAAATTGACACAACACTATAATATCAACTATAATAAAAATGAAAGAAAATTTTGAAAAGAGAATTGCACTCAAACTCACGTCTGTGCTAGCAGTCTCTTTGTTCAGATGCTGGGGGCAAACAGGTTTGTGATTAAGATAGGTTTTTTTCACCTAGGCCTTGCAAAGATTTTCCTGACAGGGACAACTTGCCTTCGAGTTTCTCTCACAACGAGGTCTTGACAAATTAATGGATGAGAGATTAAAATATCTCAAATTTAGACAACAGATTCTGTGAATTGTTTTCACTATATAATGAGAATAAAAATCAAAATTGGGAAACTGCCAGTTTCCACAGCTTTTCAGGTTTTCACAAAAGGGGGATGGCACTGCCTCCTCATCTTTTTTGTTAGGGACAAAACACACTGGAGAAGCGACGCCAGCCTTGGACAGACAGTAACAGACTGCATTTCATCATTTTCAGATGGCCCCCTACACAGAGTCCAATTATTTCACCACTGTAAGGGGACACTAAAAAAAAAAAAAAAACTTAAGAGGTATTAGTGGACTGAAGGCCACTCATCCTAAGAGGTATCAGTGGACTGAAGGCCACTCATCCTATCCTAAGAGGTATCAGTGGACTGAAGGCCACTCATCCTATCCTAAGAGGTATCAGTGGACTGAAGGCCACTCATCCTATCCTAAGAGGTATCAGTGGACTGAAGGCCACTCATCCTATCCTAAGAGGTATCAGTGGACTGAAGGCCACTCATCCTATCC